>JAVLUZ010000154.1:4188763-4419551 GCA_036768485.1 Mermis nigrescens | reverse complement strand
ATACGCCTTTTTGATTGTTTTTAGAAACTGAGCTAAATTTTGGTAGAGACGCAAAGAAAATTATTAAACTGTACCATGTACTACACGAACATGATGACGAGCAAATGGGCCAAAAACACGGTTATTTCAAAAGAATGGATATTTTCAAAAGAATAGCGCATGGATTGAAGGTGATGGCCCCCATACATGCGGATTTATTGTTTCAGGAGAGATTTTGATTAATCCCAGTGTGAATTGCCTTGAGTTGTACAGAAATGCTGACAAGTTTTGCTTGATAGACAACGCCCAAAACCCCTCATAAACCAACCATTGAAGTCTAGAAAAATGTGTTTCTACATTAAAAAAGTTGAAGTCGCTGAAGAATCTCGCTCGCCATTGAGTCGATGCTACAACACACCACTTTAAAGTACACAATCAGGCGCACACAAATCACAATGCTGCACATTACGGGAAAACCGATGATCAACACCTTAAACTCGTTGTTCAGCGGCTCATTACTAAAGACGTTTAATTGTTGGTATGGTCAATGCGGAAGCAGCAAGGGGTCTTATGTGCTATCACCCTTTGAATTTCGAGATTTTGGAATTTCCGAAATCAAAATTGTCAGTGGCGTGGCGAGCGTACCTTCGACTCCTTACAAACTGAATTTCGATGATAATCAATTTCTTCGAGCCTATGTTCAGCTGTTTGAAGGCCCCAGGATTTGCACGGATGACAAAGGAAACACTATCAATGTGGGAAGATTCAAAAATGAGAGCACTTTTTTGTCTTTGAGCTCAGTGCCAATGGTACCAACACCAATACATGGGAATTGATGCAGAAGGAACAACGAGCTTGGAAATGCAGTTTGGAAAAGCCCTACCCATTGGCGGCATATAGTGTATAATTTACGGTGAATTTGATTCCTTGCTTATGATTGATCATACTCGTCAAGTATTTTTTGACTATTCTGTTTAGTGTACGTTTCTTAAATAAAATTGCACAGATACATCGTTTTTTCACATTTACGTTGGTTTGGTGACGTCATCAGGCGGTACCGTGGTGGGAGAGCTTTTGCAGCACTTGATGTCATTAAGCAGTATATGCGATTTTCAAGCTCATTTAGCTCATTATTTTGACTCAACCCCTTACCATTCAGTACGTTTCAGCTATATCTTTCTCTAGAATGTCAAACAGAGTTGAGTTTAGCCTCGGAAACAGCATGTATTGCATAGTTTCAAGTGGAAAGGTGTTACTAGCATTGGATTTCATGCGTGTCAAAATTTTGGAAAATTGCCCCTTTACCCTACGACTCATGGCATTAACTTGATGCGCTTTCAGTATGATAAAGCTAGTTAATTTGTTCGATAGTTGTTTTAATGCCCTGATGTTTAACGTTCCAATGGAGGCAGTAGATTTGGGCTATGAAACCTATGTTTCGATTGACAAGGATAACAAGCTCTTGGTATTGAAAAACGATACTAAAAACAAAAATTGAGCTGACACCCACCCAGTGTCAGGCGTGGCACAGGCAGAAGGACGATATTGCTAAAGCTGTCTTTGGTATAGCAGGTACTAGTGTAATTTGCATATTTTCCAACTTGTTATTATTACCTAGAGCCTAATTTTAGGAATCTTAGAGGCCATGAAAGTACCAACGTCAAAAACACATAATAACTTTTTTGATTTTTAATAAAACTTGACGATGATGAAGATACTTAAAGTGAAGGCTTAAATTTAAATGTGTGCTTTTCAATTTAAATTGTTAATAACATTCAGGCGACCCAGTGGTGGTGAAAACGAGCGCTGCTACACCTGTTCCCAATGAGAAAACGCAAGTTAGCTATTAAACCACATATATCAGCTCTGTAACGCTAGTGTAACTCATTTTCAACAATACCCTTCTAGGTTGCGTAATTTATGAGCACACTATTTATTTTAGGCGAGGGGAATATAACCGCCGCCAGCGCTGATCTTTTTGAGTGAGTTTTATTTTCCATTTTTCTAAAATTTATACTCATTGAATTCGCAATTAGGTCAGAACGATAGACAAAAAGATCAGGTGGAGGATGCTGTTTCCTATTTACGGCCCATTGATGGCAATTGGGATCGTTATCCCAATGTTTTCTTTTTTCCGAGTCAGCCGCAGTGATTCACCATTAAAAAGCATGTTCTTAGCTGATGTATTTTGATTAGTTGTAGTTGGGTAGTACTTTACAATTTAATGATGTAAGCTGTATATTTTATACTAGAGCGCTGCGTTTATGCGCGTATATTATGCCTTTTCTTAGACGTATCTTAATTAGTTTTAGTATAATACATATTATTTTTTATTGTGGGGTGCTGCGTTTAAACGTATAGCAATTTTAGCGCGAATAGTACTCAATATTTTGATGACGTATTTTAATGATCATTATCTCCTCCTAGGCGCCCAAACGTGCGCTCATTAAATATCTAGCATCATTTTCAAACACATGTACCCCAGCAAAGTCTGTTTTGTATACCCTGCTAATTGAAAAAGCATTAATCATTTTTAAACATACTCTCAGCTTGTGGCTAATTAATTTAAATTTTCTGCTTACGACGATTCATTAATCAGCATTTGTGATTAACCCCACTGGGTCAATTCTTAGCGCTTTATAAAAAGCAATTACTAGGTACTTTTAGTAGACCCTTGAGCTTAAAAGAGGATTGTAACCCCCTTCTTATGTATCATAAAACCCCATTTCTTTGTGCACATTTTTTGTGCTGAGTAAACTCTTATTGCTTTTATTGGAAAGAAGGAGTCAGAAAAAGTTGTCACAATTACGCAATGTAATTTTTGTTTTTAAACACAAATAATTTACAATTTGCCAATCGATATTAGATGGTGGCTTTTCATTTCCAATTTATAAAAATTAATACGATCATATAAAGGAACAATATAATCGACAAATTCTCCATCATCGTCATAAATTTGATTCAAGTTAAAACAAACATCAATCATATTATCGCGCTACTTCAAATACAAATTGTGAATGATATCTTCAAAACAGTCTCATATTAATAGTTTTTGAAGAGGATTTTCGGAGAAGAAGACATTCATCAGCGAAATCAAGTGACAATAAACTTAAACGCGTATAATTTAAATAAGCATTACACCGTATAGAGTCATATTCTCTCGGTACAATTACCGTATTTAAAATAATCTTTTCCAGATCTAAGCGACGAATAAATTCAGGAAAATGCGGGTTAAGGTGCACATGCGTCATGGTGAGCATCTTTAATTGGTTTGACCACCGCCGTCGGCAAAAATGTAAACTTAAATCTAGCATCGTGTAAAATCAACAATCGTTTTTCCGAATCAATTCCAAAAACCGATCTAATATACGACATCCCCAATATGCATTAATTTCGACGTTTGACAATGATAATGTCTCCGGTTCAATCTTTCCAGTGCATCCGCGTGTACCGATGACATTTTCCTCTCAGCATGCAGTTTCTCAAAACTGCACAATTAGCAACTCAACCTTGGAACCGCCTATGACCGGATATAACGCCAACTCATTGTTGGGATTACCAGCACAATAAACGCTCCTCGTATAATTATGAAGTCTAACATTTTCAATAATCTTGGCATGTAATGTAAAATTTGCTTGGAAAAGGGGCATCAAAATTTTTGAATAACATGAAACCCAATTTTTTGCATAAAGCCTCTGATTTAAACAATCTTTTACGTCCAAATTGGAAAAAACGCGTAACAGAATGTTTGGCAGTAAACTTTCCATACCAATAAGACAATCAGCGCGACCTAGTCTACACTCCAAACAAGTGCTGCGCGACTTATTACAGCTCTTTATACCTAGGTAGCACAAAAAATAGCTACGTCACTATGCATAAAAGAACAAGCACAGATAGGTACGTAATTGCATTTCCCTTATTCATATGTACATGCACCCGAAATCTTAAGCTTATCGTAATAAGCGAGAAAATACTGTGTACTTGAAGGGGGTCACGTCACTTGAATGATGCTATGAGCTCAATTGAATAATACACCCCCCCTGGGCGCTGACTCGACACACAGCTAAAGCGCCCTGCTTAACACATACCCCTGACGTTGACTAAATGCACAGCTATAGCCCTGGTTTTCAAAGCGGGCGCTTTAAGTGCAGGTGCACTATGGCGTATAGTATGTGCCAGACCAGCGCACGTTACTACTCTTGCACAAATCTGTATCTGGTCAAAATAGGAATTTTCATGAATTGTGGAGCTAAATGCAACTATACATGCTCTTGGCGGGTTGAGGGGATTTTGACAACCCTCCTCATATAACAGCTCACCCACCACAAAAGGCTGCAACCTCCCCCTAGCACTGCTGAATCTTTTGCAAAACTTGTAAAAAGTGTTGGTTTTAAAAGCATTTTTAGCTTCTTCTTGGCACTCTTAGAAAAATTGGTAAAGTAATGCAAAATTTAGTATTGTGTTGCAAATAAAACTGAATTTTAGTGTAATTTCATCGGAAGTAAATTTTGTGTTGGAACTTAGCGAAAACTTAGTGCTATCAAGTGTGCAAAAACAACTTGAGCAAGTGGTATGATTTACTGCAATATCAATACTTGAATTCTTTTGTACTATAGGTGAATGACTCGCATGCGCTGTTCTCGCCTTCAAGAACCTTTAGCGCAGTAGCCAAGGTAGTGTGGGAAGCAGAGCTGTATCTAGGGATAGGGTGGCACGGGCATACCTGGGCGTGAGGGGTAGCCACCCTCCCGAAGCAAAATACCCCCTCATAGAATTCAATTTTTAAAATTTTTGTTTTTTACAAGTGCCGGTAGATAGTGCTTGATGAGAAACATATTGTTTTTTAGCCATACCATCATATTTAAGGCCTATGGGCACATGCCTCACAGAATAAAATGAGGATGATTTTTCCCTTGACTCCCTCATTCAGTTGTTTTAGCCAAAAATTGTAAAAAGGTTTGGCGCTTCACATCAACTTTTCTCAATTTTAATTACAGTCTATTTAGTTCCAAGCTAACAATTTAAATGATCCATTTTTAGTTTTTGTAATCTAAATCGTATTTTGCATCTAATTCTTCTGCTTTGCAAGTTTTTATGCAGAAAGTGAGATTTGTTCAAGAGGGTTTGTATTGACTTCTCACAAGGGGGACGAGTGAGAGGGGACGCAATTTTTGAAAATTCAGCTATGCACTACTGCAGACTGTGTGTTGTGGCACTTTTTTAGCATAAACAGTCAAACAAGATGTCCATTTGTAACTAATAATTACTGACTTAATTTGATTTTTGAGGCATAGTGCACAATAATTTTCTGTTCCATAAGCAAGTTTACTATTTCCAGACATTTCAGATGAATCAAAGTTACAACTATACAGAAGGCTGTCGTGCTTCTTGTTGTATTATATTTTTTAAAGAGGTACTCTCATCCGTTTTAGTTTGATCAGAACATAAATAGCTATGAGAAAATAATTTCACTTTGATCAGGTGGGGACTTGTGTCTTCAGCATTATAGCTTAAACATATGTCATTCATTCACAGCTTTCAATTCTTCCAGCGCATTGTTATGAATTTATTTTAAAGGTTTTGTATGTCAGTATCACTGATTAAGTATCCTACCAACATACCTGCAGAGCACATAGTTCCTGTTCTAACCCTAGCTCAAAGCATAGGCTCATATACAGGGGGATAGGTGGTAAAATGCCCTTTCAGACTTTCAAAATGAAATGTAAGAATGACCACAAACGACTTCTGGCACTTTGTGTGTAATTTCACAACTATAATTTGTACAACCTTAAGCATTTTTAGCATGTCTGCCGTTCTGCTCAGAATTTATGCATAAACAAGAATGACAACAATTTTTTGGCGATGATTAGAATTTGCTGATGAACATTGACTATTTTAGGGTGAATACAGAGCGAATTCAGAACCAAGATTTGTCTGATTTTTTATGTTCAGCATTAGGTTCAACTTGGGTATGGGAGGTTTAGGGTATGCACCCCTTCCCAGAAATTAAAATATCCCCCCCCTGAAACCCAAATATCAGCCCAGAATTCAATTTTTAAAATTTTTTTTGTTTTTTTTTGCAATTTTTTCATGACAATGGAGTGCTCAATGAGGAACATTAAAAAAATTGTGTTTTTTTCGCCACACAACTATTTTTAAAGCCATTTTGACATTTGAAAAAATGTTGCCCAAAACTTTGGTGCCGCCCACTCGTAGTTTGCGACTCAAAAATTGAAATGCATCCGTCAGCAAGAGATGCAGATAAAACAATTCTCAAGTTTGCTTTGTCTTGAAAAAAGATAAGCCTAATTCATCTTATTGAATTGATCAAAATTTGGATTCTATGTTGGAAAGTATGGAAAATCCTTTATGCTCTCTACTTTTATTCACTAACTTTTATGAAACTTTTCTTGAATTGAAGAAGATGGCGTCCTACCCCGTTTCTCTTATATTTTTTCTCAATTCCATAGACTGAACCAAAACGGGCATATAAGTTCAAGGAACATCAAAATGTGTCGCATGGTTTGATTCTCTTTTTCAAAACGTACATAACATTTTCTTTCAGCACGATTCTTTTCATGCATTAGAATGAAAATTTCAATGGGCACGCTGTGCAATGCTGCAGCAATATCTTGCAGCCATATTCGGTCGCGTTATCACATTCAGCATATAGGTCGCTTCAGGCATCTGCCATCTATGCCTGTTAGAGTTGAAGTTAGTTTCAAAGACGCTTGCAATTTTACTGTGTAGCTAGTACTTTATAGGGCTATGTATTTTGGTTTTAAAATGTGAATTGTCAGAATACAATATGTTAGGAGTCAGTTTTATCTCTCTTTCCGAGCTCAGTGAAAGAGGGTAAATAAATAATTTTCATCTATGAACTAAGTCCGGACCATATTCTAGGGGGATAAAAAAGCACATAGCCCACTCCAAATGAAAACTGAGAACGGCTTTACTTCCATTTGCTTTCAAGCCGAAAATAACTGAAAAAAATTTGTCGTTTAGTGACAATTTCAAAATTGTTATTAGAATTCAGATAGTCCCAAGCATGCGGTTTACGGCACCATTTTCTGTCTTTATACAACCTAAAACGTGTTTTGCATCTATGCCTACTGTTCTTCACAGTTTTTATGAAGAAAATAAGATTTGTTGAAGAAGCAAGAATGACAGCATTATTTTGGCGATGGTTATGAACTTGCTGAAGAACTTTGCCCTGTTTAGGGTGAATTCAAAACTGTGATTTGACAGATTTTGCAAAAATTTATTAAGATTTAGAAGTGAAGTGCTCTTTTTACAAAATTCTTCCGGACCCAATAGGTGGACGTTTGAGCATGTCATGCCAGCAGAAACCCCCAGCCCTAAAGGAGAAAGTTTCCATTGAATTACCATCATATCTAAGGTATCTTAGTGGCCAAATTTGTTAACCAAGTTTGATCCGTTGGTCTCTCTTATGTTTTAAATAAAATCTTTGGTGTGCCTCCTCTAAACAGAATCCCAGATACGGGCCTGACTAAGGCTTAAATAGGTATTTTTATAATTATTGTTATTATTATTATTATTATTATTATTATTATTATTATTATTAATATTATTATTATTATTATTATTATTATTATTATTATTATTATTATTATTATTATTATTATTATTATTATTATTATTATTATTATTATTATTATTATTATTATTATTAATATTAATATTATTATTATTATTATTATTATTATTATTATTAATATTATTATTATTATTATTATTATTATTATTATTATTATTATCATTATTATTATTATTATTATTTATTATTATGATTATTATTATTCCTTATTATTATTATAATTAATATTATTATTATTATCATTATTATTATTATTATTATTATTATTATTATTATTATTATTATTATTATTATTATTATTATTATTATTATTATTATTATTATTATTATTATTAATATTATTATTATTATTATTATTATTATTATTAATATTATTATTACTATTATGATTATTACTATTACTATTATTGTTATTGCATTACTGAATTAATTAACTTTTTCAATATGGAACATGATTATGTGGCAGACATGCATAGCATGGGAATTCTGGAGGGGAGGTGAAATTTTAGAGTGCGTTCTTTTAGCCAAGAAATGGTGGATATGCGTCAAAGACATCGTTTTTTCGCGTGTCGGACTATGCTTTATCTTTATTGAGCATAAAACACTAAAAGATTTCAGAAAAAATCAAAAAACTCAAGGAAATGGAACAATATACATATAGGTCAAACATAAGTATATGGCGCTAGCGCTAGAACTACAGCACTTTGAGCTAATAGATTGCTAAAAAACGCTGCGTTTTTTCTACGAATTTTATGAAAATTTTGAAAACTTGAAAAATCACCAATTCTTAGAAAATGAGAAAATTTTGCGGGGGTGCGGAGAGAGGCTTGGGGCATACATGGACATGGGGAGGGTGATAAAGGGGTATTACCATAGTTGGGCAGCACCTAAATTCTGCGGGGGTACAAGATTTTCGGAGGTCAAAATGGTCTTTACAAAATGGATGGCGAAAAAATACCATTTTTCAACGTTTCTCATTGAGCACTATCCATATGCATCAAAAAAATTGCGAAAAAAAAACGAAAACAAATTTCAAAAAACTGAATTCTGGGTGGGAGTCCCCCGAAAAATTTCAACCTCCCCTCCGCGAGAAATTAAATTTGCCTCCACAATTGGCGATTTTTTTAAAAGTTCCCATAAATTTTCCTGGAATCTGTAGAATAGATGCTTTTTATGCGTTTGGCTATCTATTTACTCAAAACCTCTTAAAATTTTCGACGTTTCGCGCCCTTATGCTCATGTTTTGACTATATTTTGTTCAATTTGTCCTGACGTTCTGATTTTATTCAAAACATTTTATGTTTTTATGCTCCAGGAAGATAGAGCATCGTCAGAAAGGCTGAAAAACGATGTTTTGACGCGTACATACCTACCCATTTTGTGGCCCAAAAGGCACTTTATTATTTCATCCCCCTCCTCAGGAATCCTTACTGTGGATGTCTGTGAATTTAGAACTTTGACCTAAGTCCATCTGTGACACCCATGCAAGGAAGTTGTCCACAATCCCCCACCCGACGTCGATTTTTTTGTCCCCTTATTTTTTGGCGAATACAAGCATTTTTGACCATTTTTGAGTGTTTTTGGCCACAAAGAAGATCAGTAACTTCTCCAAATTTCAAAACAATTTGTGCGAGAATATTGGGCAGTTCACATATGTATATACCTAGGCCCGTATCTAGGATCCAGCCGATGGGGAGGGGGGGTGGATGACATAAATTGGTCTTTATCTCAGGAAATTCGTTTGGGTAGCTGGCAAAAACGCCACATCTTTCGGCGTTTATCGACATGCTCTATCCAATGAGATAATAAAATTCGAACCTTTTCAAAAACATTTTTTATTCAAAAAGCTATAAAAAAGTGTTATTTCTTGAATTCAACGCTTTTGCCAAAATTATGTTAAATAGTTCAGATCCAGCGGCCGAAAATTTGAATATTTTGGAACAAAGACATGCGATTTTTCTATCTTTCCGTGCATTGTCTTACATTTCGGTATTTTTTGGCTGGGAGGGCCGCCCCTCCGCCAATTCCTAAATACGATTCTGTTTATACCCATAGATCGAAAACACTTTACTATTCATAGAAGGCATAAGAATTTATTTTTCACTTTTTCTTCTTTTATGATCTTTTTTATCAGTGTGTAGCGCCTGATGTTAAAATTTCAAAATGCTTGTGTTGACTCTTATCCAATTGTCAATTTTTTGTATCCCATATGGACCCAGAATCCGTCAGATCCAAAGAATAAGAATTTTTGAAATTCTTTTTTTCAAGTGATTTCCGGATGCTAGGTTAAATATTTTTGTAAAAGACTTTGACTCCCTGCGTGACGAGAAATCGTTTGATGACACGATTCCTACTCATTAGCTGTGTGAAGTATTATCATGTTGTTTCCGCTGCAATAGGAATAAAATATTGTTGTGCAGACATATGTGATATTTGAAAAACTTCAAGTTTAACAAAAATGTTTAGGGCTGTCTGCAGATATCTTGGCCTTAAATAATAAGAACAAATTAATATCAATTAAATCAATCTTTTTTAATTTTATAAAGAGAGAGCCATGAGACGCTGCAACCTAACACGAGCCGACGTGCATGCGAATGAGCAAATAGAATCCTTTGATCAGTTTTGCGAATCGAATGATGAATTTGGTCAAGGACTATGTTTTTGATCTATCTCATCAGTGCTTGATTATTACAGTGCACGTTTGTTAAAATCGGCCTCAGTGATAAAATCATGCATTAAACTTCAAACTTATTGCTCCTTGTAGACGGGTAATATTGGTGCACAATGTCAGGGGCGGGAGTTAAATCCCACAAAATACAAATTGATGAATTTATTGTTCACGCTTTTTTCTGTATTCAAATAATGAAGATGGTCAAAATGTACCATAAAATATTTTCTAAAGTAATACCGCATTTTAAGCAAAGCTTTCAAGGCTAAAAATGTAGAAAGTGATCAATTTGGCTAGAAATTTAGAGTTTTTAAATCATTCAGACACAATTTTTTTGCGTTTTTTAATAAACAGCGCACAAAATTTTTAATCGGCGCTAGGATAAATTTAGCGATTTTCACTGTGTTTGTCTTGAAAAATGATGCAGAAAATCTTCCGTCTGCTGAATATCGCCGTATAGTATATACCTACCTAGCCGAGCGTTCAGCGGGGTTGTGCCCCCTCAACATACATCGGCAGCAAGAAAGCTGTGGGGTCTGGTTTAGTGAAATCACCAAATTTATTGAAAATATATTCTGTCGTCTGGAGTAATTTGCGGGGGGGTTAAACACCCGAATCCCAGGCCCATGTGTGCCCCTCGCGCCTATGTGCATGTATGACACTCCCAATGTGTCGTTTACATAGGCGGGCAGCACCAGAATTCTGGGAGGTTTCAAGATTTTCAAAAGGTAAAAAATTGTCTTAAAATTATTATTGGCAAAATAACACATTTTTCAACGTTTTTGTCCAGCACTATCCATTAGCATCAAAAACTTCGAGAAAAAAAAACAAAAAAATTGTAAAGGGGAGTATTCGGCCTTCTAGGCGGTGCATGCATCCCAAAGCCCACCCCTTCCCCACGCCCATCCCGTGGTCCTTTAACTCATCAAATTATATTTAGTCAACGTATCAATCATTTTTGGTTCTGAAATCCGAGAAGGCAAATCCAGCAGTTGCTGCTGTTTAAAAATAAACTTTGTCGTATGACACATTATATGCGTGAGACGAACTATTGAAAAAAGCAGTAACAATTTTCGACAACGCATTATTGTCGTTCTGCATCATTTTATGTACTTTAACAGCGACGGATCTGATTTTTCGGATGAGGGGGCGTTATCCCAAGTTTTCTAAATAGTGTCAAAAATTGTTCGAAAATTCGTCCATTGTGCTTGAAGTTTCGATTTTTGTCGTCTTTTGATAGACCGAATCTTTGTAATCAGTTCAAAAAAGTTGGAAACAATTTTCTGCGGAAAATGCGCCTTTTACTCTGAAAATCAGTAGTAAAGCACTAAAAAAGAATACTTTCGAGATATAATAGTTAGAAGCAAAAAAATCATTTTTAAATAAACGACTCTTTTGACGTAAGACAATAAACTCTATAGAGTCAAGAAAGTCAGTAAATGTCGCCAATGAATACTATCTGGTGCGGAGTCGAAAAAAATTTGAAAAATTTTGATAAAAATTGCTAAAATCATTAAAAAAAGACGCATTCTTTATATTGCGCTCAACTATTTTTTGACTAAGAGGGCCGTCCTGCGCCTCTAAATCCGTGCCTGTGCTGTAATACCAATTTTCTTTCTGCCTATCTCGGTGTCACCAGTTCCAACAGGGCCACCGTGCCCACGGCCACGAAAATTCCCAACACGGCCATCGTCCCAACATGGCCACCGTTCTAACACGGCCACCGTCCCAACACGGCCGCAAAATTCCCAACACAGCCACCGTCCCAACGTGGCCACCGTCCCAACGACCACCAACAAAGGCCGCCACCACACGTGGGCGTGGGGGCTTAAGTATGCACCCCAGAACTTCTAATACCACCAGAATTCGATTCTTGAAATTTTTTTGACTTTTTAGCGATTTTCTGATACCACTGGATAATACTCGATGAGAAACAATGAAAAATGGAGTATTCTTCGCCATACCACCATTTTCAAGACCATTTTTTGACCTTCGAAAAATCTTGCATCCTCTCCCAGAATTTCGGTGCTGAATGTTTTCCAAGCGTTCAATGTGTACAGCCTGACCACAGTGCAGAACAATGCTTCGTTGCATGCAAAATTATTTATGCATGTAAAAACTATGTTTAGTCATCAATTTAATTGCTGTCACATGTATATCCATGCCTAACTACCTTCCTACTAATTATTTATTACTACCTACTTAACTGATTAGATTACAGTGATAGTGGCCTTGTTGAGACAGTGGCTTTGTTTGGACGGTGGGCATGTTGGGACGGTGGGCGCGTTTGGAACGGTGGCCGTGTTGGAAATTGTGGTGGCCATGTTGAGACACAATCGAATTTGAGTATGTATACTAAAAGCGACCGACAGAGCCGAGAATTTTCAATTTCGATCAAAACTATGACGAATCGATGCCTATAAGGGATAATATAATCGCGGCGCCAACGAGTCAGCGTCGCATCACATTTTCAGATGAGGACACGAACAATTCGCAGCCTGAATATTCGCATCGCTCTGCTTGCCACAGTCACGTTTTGCGTCGCTCGCGCCATAATTCGGATTCATCATGATCCTCACACGATAAATCATCGGTGAAGCAATTAATCGTAGAAAGCTAAATTTGCATGCAATTATAAAACTAGCTCTCGATAGCAGCCACTTACACCAAATTGTTCGTGTGATTGTTTTATTAGATAGATTAAGTTAAACTTAATGATTGGGTTTTGCAGTATTATCTTTTGCCTGCATAATATGATTGCTGTCTGTCAAGTATAAAATGAGTACTTACGCCAAGAAATTAATACCAAGAGAAGATATAGTAGAATAAATGTTAAGTTGGGAGAAAACATAGACTGACTCCTGCAAAATTTTATATCATATACATAGCGGTAGCTTCCTATATCATAGGTAGCGCGATAGCGCTACCTATGATATTCTTGGCCATCCTGTTTTCTCATATGCTTATCACAGCGAGTGCGAAATTTGTGTCCCCCTCACAGCAACAAAGGCACACACCTGGGAGGTGCGGTTTTTTAATCGATGGATAATTATAAAATTCGAGGCCCGTCTTTTTTTGTTTACACTCGATACCGAGTTAGCAATAAGTGTGTAAAGTGTAAACTCTAAAAATCAAATAATTTGCGGAAGGCCAATTTTTTTTAAATGTCCCTGAGTTGTAGATTACGCGATATTTCTTGATCTGTGATCGTTTTCGTGTAAAGGGTTCCGAGACGAAAAACGAAATTTCTCCAGCTACACCGCTAAGTAGGTAAAACATGCTAATTATGCTTAGAATGTGCCCTGACCTTAGCGTTATAGATTCTAGTTTATTTTGTTTCCATATACCCAATATTGCGGTATTAGCAGAAGTGTAAAGTTTACACTGAGAAGGACTTTTCTGCCCAGTGCATTGGGTATCAAACAATTTGGGGAGGGCCAATTCTTTTAAATGTTGCCCCCGATTTGTAAGTTACGAATCTTACTTCAAAAATTTCTTTACACTCAATGATTGTTGCACAAAAGTGTAAAGTATATGAATCCTTTACTGTTAGCGTATCCTAAAGCTTATCTAACTCAATTTTGGTTTCACCTGTGCAGTCCAATTGGTTTCTTAATATGGAGGGTTACAATACCAAAAAACGTAAAATTTTTTCTTTTTAACACAATATTTCTTGATCTGTGATTTTTTTAGTGTTAAGGGTTCGAGAGAAAAAACGAAATAGCTTCAGCTACTCCGCTAAGTAGGCGTAATATGATAATTATGCTTCAAATGTGCCCTGACCTTGGACGTTACAGATCCTAGTTTATTTTGTTTCTATATAAATGCTAAGAATTTTTATCGACAGTAAGCCGTGGGTTACGATAAACATATAGCGAATCGATGCTCTAATCGCAATCCATCAGCCTATTGCCGGATATCGTTTTAAAATTTATGACCGAAATTGTGTTAAACAGACTAAAGTATATCGAAGACTGTAGACGGCGAAATTTACCGCAATAATAGTTACTACATCTGATTCATTCCAAACGGCCTGTTTTTGCTTTACGCTTTATTACTGTAACCAGAATATTTTACGGGTGTGGCAGTCCTTTAGATGCGCCACATGTTAAGCAAAGCAGATTATACATCTATAAGAGTTTAATGCAACCATGAGAGCATAATTTAGGACATCATTTGAGCGTTGAACGTGTATTACAGTGATAAGGCTCCAGTAAAAAATGGGCCGTTTGGAATGGCATAGATTATAGGACGCTTAACGACATCACTGCCAATAGCATAAGACTGATTGTAATCGTACACGACAAATATCATTTGACTTCGCCGTGAGCATACAGGCACATAGAGGATTTAGGGGATATAGACCTCCTCAGAATGGAAAAATAAAAATTTTGCAGGGAAAATGAGGCAAAATGAGGGCCAAATATGGATAAAAACTGAAAATTAGATTCAAAAATTCTTTTAAATTCACAAGAAATTGTGTAATAACGTCGTTTTAACCGCTGTTTTAGTGCTTATACCAGTTTTTTATGTCATTTTGGCCCAAAAGGCTCAATTTGTGACCTCTAGACCGACTGACACCAACCCCTAGATCGGCCATGCTGTGCATCTGTGGAATTACCTGCTCAGGTTTTTAATTTTGAGTAAACCGACATTAGTGCGCACGACATTAGAGCAGCGACATTATAGGTTAGCCATAATAAATGCTTCTCATGTAACTTTACAAAACTTTTATGCTGATAAATGAAAAAACTCCATCGATTAAAGCTTCACGGACAAAGCAGCATGCCATTGAAAAAAGTCCCGCTGTATCTTTCACTTGAGACTATTTGCAAAGATTCATATATTTTCTGATTCAAAATTGGATACGCTTTTTATCAATACCGGGCAAAGTTAACTACCGACGCATGAATATCTCGGTATCAGGTAGTGACAAATGCATGCGTTTCTTCTGTTTTGTAAAGCAATGAACTACTTGAATTCTTTCTTTACTTTCTGGTTGAGTTATGCACTGGTTGAATTAGTGGATGTACGAAAGTAGACATTTTGACTTTTTTACTTATCTTCGGAAAAAGGACGGTAACTTTGAAAGTATAGGTTTTGTGTAACGCCATTATACCATTTTCACATATTTAGCTTGACAAAGATCACAGTATTCATTTCCAAAATTTTTTGAATTGTACGCATTTACTGTAAGTTGTACGATTCAAGCGTGAAATTATTGCTCCAGTAAGTAAGCAAAAGATCAAAATTTGTGTGAACTTATTCTACGTTTCCTGTGTCAAGAAAACAAGTAAAAGAGGTATAGTTCCATTAGAAAGTGCATGAAAAGTTACAAAATAATGTCCTATGACGCTTTGACTACCGTAGTTTTAGGGCTATAGGTGTTAGAAAACGAGATCAGTCTACTCCAGTTGCGCAAGTATGAGATTCGTAGTCAAATTATTCCCAGATATTGGCTCTTTACCCTAGCGCTACTAACTTAGGTGGAATTCAATCGACTCCCATGATTTTATGTAATAGATTTTCCATATTGTTATCTATGAATAAATATAGTACGTACAAGAGCAAACAATGTTTTCACATCGAAACAGGAAAAAAATTGATATGGAGCCCAAAAATATGGGAAGTTTGGCGAAAATATGCTAAATATGCTATATAATAAGTTGGGATAAATTTATCCCCCCCCACACACACAAAATAATGAAAAAGTATCTTATTTTGTTTGTTTCGTGTTTTGCAGCTGTAGGATGTATTCCCAGCAAGTGTATGCCGCTCTAGCTGTCATTTACAAAAAACCCAATAAAACTTAAAAAACCAAGAAGAACCCAAAAACCCAGAGAACCACAAAAACCCAACATTTAAAAATTCAAATCTGGGTTTTTTTGATCCCTGACTACCACACACATAAATCTGAGCCTAAAAATAAAAAGCTTTAACCAGGAAAGATGACTTCCAATAAAAAAATACTTTTTGAACTCCCGTGAGTGCGCGCGCCATCATATACCTGTCGTATAGTCGATATATGTAAGAATTTGCATCAAAAATGCAGAAAACAAAAAAATTCGGCATCGGATTTTCAAAGTGGGTTTTCAACTTGCTACATCAAACCGCGGATGCTTCAAAAAGCTTATATTTGCACCAGTATTAATTTGCGCATCTAACAAGATAAAATTTAACGATTTATGACCGATAGAAAGGAAAATATGTAGATTTCCCTGAACCATATTTTTTCCCATATTGTCGGTTAGCACTGCTCAGGTACCTGTCGATAAATAAAACCATCGTGAGTTGCCCAAAGACATCATTCATTTTAAAGGATTAAAGTTATAAAAAAATAGTTACTAGCCACTTCTTGACCAAACTACGAAAATTTAAAGTGATTTTCTCAATGTATGCTAGGCATATTTTTGTAAATCAATTTTAGAAACAACATGTTACAAAATTTTCCGTCGGAATGGAAAGTCCATGTCTGCCTCTATGACGCACCATTGTATCTGCACTTTAATGTCGGCATTCTAATGTCTGCTTGCTGCCTGTAATTTTGTAATCCGATATTTTTAGCAAACAAAATCGCGATCGGAATAATCGCTGTAAAATTTATTATTTAGTACTTAGGATATACGATAGCAGTGAAGGATGAATGCTCTATACAATGGTAAATCAAAACAAAAATGGCAAGAAAATTGCAGTGCACATAAAAGCAACTTTACTGATAAGTCACTTGTTCACAAAATTATCTGTCGTTCTACCAAGCGTCGTCTTTCAAGTGTAACAGCATGTGAAATCGGCCCGGCAATCGCCGAATGGAACTAAAAGTGGAGAGGACAACAAGAAGAATAAATCTTTATCAGATACAACAGTTAAGGGCAGACTTGCTTGAGCTGTAGAAAAGACGAGAACTTGATCTGTATGATGAAAATAATTAATTTAATTATATCAATAATTAATGGTATTTATTAATCTTAATTTAATATCAATCGAAGATGCCTTCAGTCTCTTCTAAAGGGGATTGATGAACTTTTTAGAGCAATTGGTAGTAGATAAGTCGGCACAAAACCTAATTTGGCACATGCTATTCATAAAATTATAAGTCATATCATTAGTTGTTCCTAGAATTCAGAAAGGAATTTCATAAAATTTAAAATTTTTTAAAAAGACAATGAAGAAAGTGTTGTTTCAAGCTGTTTGTTTGTTTGTTTGAAAAATGTTTTTAAAAATGTATTTTAAAAATTTTTAAAAATTTAAAATTTTTTTCAAAAGCCGTTTCGAGCATTTTTAGCGAACTTTTGGCTCAAGAGAGCCAAATTTTTTGCCAGCTATATGTTGCTCAGCTTACTAAAAAGTTTTTATATATTTTCATGTTTTAGAGGAGGTGAGCATTATTCGAAATGTCATAAAAACGTGTTATTAACGTGCAATTAGCGTTTTAGCTCAAAAAACACTTTATACAAATTTTTCGGTGCCGGCCGACCCTTAGAATTCTCCTGCCATACACATGTGGGGTCGTGGGACACTCCTATTTCATCCTGTGCTCGTAGCTAGCCTTAGAACAACAAATGCACATGTGCGCTGAATTGTACCTGTTAGAATCCCTCCGCACACCCATAAGAATAAGCGGAATGTGAAACGATAGAGCATAATGAGACTAATCAAAAAATGACGTTTTTCTCCAATAAATTTTTCAATTTCTTGAATATTTCCGGAATCTCCCCAAGCATTTAGGCTCTGTGTATGTCATGTCTAGATTCGAATACCTTCTACGCAGCAGCATGCTTGCACGCAATGGCCTTGACGGAACCATCCACATCTGCCACCGCCAGATAAGTCATTCCACCAAAAGCCAAAAACCGTATAAATCGCTCCATATAACCACAAAATGAATAAAATAAGTATATAGACGCATGGCTCTGGACTTTTTTGTAACAAATTAATAACAATTGTTGCTGTAAAATAGTACAAGGATTGTACAGAGTACAAACAAAATAGGTTTCTTCAAATCGTTTACCTTTTTAAGAGGGATTAGTATAAAGACTTCAGCAATACGCACCCGCACGTTGCTTATCAAAGCATTCTAAATCTTTGATGTGATCTATAGTCTATTTTTCCAGAAACCTTGTCCATGGAAATCAATTTTCAGCGTTCCATAAAATAGCTACAAAAGTAATTTTTTACTAGTCTACAATACAAACTTCACGCAAAAAAACTTCGAAAGCTAATCGATTGAGTACATTAATTGCTTTAGCTAAACCGCTTTAGTATCGATTCACAATGTTTTGAAAATTGTAATCCATGCACATAGTTTCGTTAAACGACTGTAGTTCTTTCGCTATTGACTAGTGATTAAAACCAATCGGCAATTTCAATCAAGCATTGACAACATCCAGATTTAAGTGTCTGTTAATGGGGCCGAATTTAGTTTGGACTTCATAAGCAGTTTCTCTCCTACCAAAACGGTCCGCTTCTAGTCAGCTCGAAAGAGGAAGGACACTAATCGTTTATACCGAAGCAAAATGTTTTTACAATACGTTGTGTTGAAAATTTTAGAAGTACGACTTACTTTATATAATGTTTTGAATGAGATAAGCAAACTTAGTCAATGAAACTCCATGGAATCATTGCCAAACAAACTTTGCACAAATTGCAAATGACCGCAAGGCCCGAGCTGTTAAACCTTGATAGTATCGATAAAAAAATGATGAATGTTTTTTGCGCCATCGCAATTGATCTTCGGTTTATAGTACACCAACAGATGGTGGTAATAAAAACACGCAGCACTGCTTGGTGGTCAGTAAGGCAGGGAGCGAAATTTAGACAACTATTCCATTAGAAATATGCAGGTAAGCAAGCAGACCGAAAATTTAACCAATGAGCAGGGCCAAATAGTTACTTACCTCTCTTTCCTTTTGAAAAACAGGAAAAATGTGATAATGGTGACGAACTATTTTCATCATTGCGCCAAGGTCCGACGATGTTTACTAGCACTTGATCACTTACGCAATAAATCAATGAATATGCTTTCTTATGGATGACATATAAATTAAAGTATACGTGGGTGAGGTTCTACATCCACATGCAAAGTTTTAGGGTTGACTATTAGTAGAATTCGCAGACAGAGAGGCTAAAAGCATTTGTAATAATATTGGTAATTATCTTTAAACTAGCAAATAAAATTGCTCCGATGGAAGAAAAAGACGAATGTACTTGGGATTGTGGATTATTAAGGATTTTAAAAGAGAGTGCTAGGAAAAAGCTACCTACGTGCATGCCTTAAGTGTGCAAATCTGCTGAAAATCAGTTTTCTCTAAGCAACGCAAAAATCAAAGTGTATTCTGTGGTCTGCAGATTGAGAAGTTACTGAACTAAAAAAACGGTTGAAAAAGCAGCGAGTTAGCTATGCAGTAGCTATGGTAAATTAGATGAACAAACTGAGAAGACTTTGCGAGACATCTAAATGAAATAGCAAACATCGATGCATTCAAGGCAATCAAAGAAATTGTTGGTTTAAAGCAGTAGGAAACGCATAAGCTTACGTGAAATAGATAACCTGCAGGTATACTTGCATGCCCGCAATCATTGTGTGCACTAATCAATTGACGCCTTTAAATACAAGTTAGTTTTCTATCAATCACGATACAAAGCAAGTCAGTGTTGCAACTTGCAAGTAATTAACAAAAGTAAGTGTTTTAGATTATGTTTATACACTCTTATGTGAAGCATTAAAAAATTTTTCTAAGGAGTTTACACTTTTTTAGAGGCCGCAGAATATACTCCGATTTTAGGCGTTACTTTGAGAAAGTCAGAATTCTAGCAGATTCAACGACTTTAGGCATATACATGAGGTAGCTTTTTAGTCCCCCTCCTTTTACATCCTCAATAACCCGCACTTTGTAATTCATTTATTTACTGTATTTGCTCGTAAGAACACAATCTACAGAACGAGGAATTTGGATAATAAACCGACGGAAATTTTCTTCTTTTCATACAATTGAAACAAAATTTAAAACTAGAATAAGAATAATATAATTTAAGTCGAAAAAGCAAGTAGCTCGAATCTTTTGAAATAATAATAAAAATATAAGTTAGCATGATTGAACAGCGCAAGTCAATAATAAAAAAGCATTGTTAAATCAGAAGTGCGGATTTTTGAATTAGCACAATTAAGCACATTATCAAAGCCTAGTAATGCATTCGTGTAGATGAACTTGATAACAGAAAATTACAAATTAATATAAAAAATGATTTAAACAACTTGAATAATGCAATATATGCTAATAATGAAAAAGGCATTCAAACAAAAATTGTAAGTTTGGGAATATTAAACAAAAATTAATGTTAACAAAAAAGGCCCTAGAATAAAGCAAGTATTCCAAGTTAAAATACTGGCAAAACTCAATTGAAAATAAGGGAAGCTTTTGTTATATTTTTATTAATATTGCGTAGTAAGTTTCCTATTTAAGTTCTGCAGAAACCATAAAATTTTATATTGTATGCATAGTTAAATTCAAACGTGTCTGACGATCAAGTTATAAATCTATACGACAGTTCTTAAAAGTTAAAAATTTGGAATAAAACCAAGCTTATAAAATATTGTTTTGATAGCTTTTGATTCAGCTGAACTTCGATTCAATTTTTAGAAATTTAGCAAACGCTACTATTTTTCATTAAACAAATGTTTTGTCCAAAAAACGCGCTTTCTAATTTTCTGCAAGCATAAATCCATTATCAAAGGAAAGTATGAAAATTTTTACAAGGATAACGTTGGATATTATTTAGCACTGACGGATATTGTCGATTGTTAAAGCTTTCGAATAGATATTTATCAACAAATAAACTCCAGAAATAAAATAAAAATGAACAAAAAAAGAACAAATACATATTATTTTATAAAAGACAATATTAAAACTTAGAGAAACGCTTTAAATCGGCAAGAAAAATTTAAAAAAGCAGTCAAATTGAGCGGAATCGAACGATTTCAATGACCATCAAGAATAAAGAAATAAAATATATCAAAAAAATTGCGAATTTTTTATTGCTAACTAATTGTTAAATTAAATCTAGCCGGAATTCGCGAGGTTCAAAATGTGAGAGTACGCTACAAGGATATCACACATGTCTCTTAAATTATATTAGAAATATTTTTTATAACAAATAAAAGGGAATAAAATAAAAATAACATAATTATTTATTTTTAATTATTTTTATAATTAAAAAATTTCTAATTAATAAATATTGTTATTTTTTATTACTTAAAATAAAAAAATTAAATTATCAATTCTGTCATATAATTTTTATTACATATTATATTACAAGCCGTAAATTCATAGGTTGATTTAGGATTTCTTCCTGAGACAGAGTAAAGTCAATACCATGATCACGGTCAGAATCCATTAAGGCCGACCCCAAGTGGAGTTTTTGAATCAGATATTAATATTTCATTTTTGTTGCTGTCATCTTTGTTTTGCAGAAAAACAAGACGATTTTCCCACTTTTCTCTCAAAAATTGCAGAAAAACACCAAGACGTAAAAGACCGTTTTGTTCAGATTACTAGACGAGGTTGGGTAATAGTCTTGGCTTGTTAAGCGAGGTCTATTTTGATAGGAGTCCTTGTCTACTGTACGAGAGGGATTGCGGCCGTCATTGAGACCGGAAATAAGGGACCTCAAAATTTTAGATTTATAACAGCAAACTGTCTAAGCAGCTTTTAAAAAGGAAAATTTTAGCCTAAAATTTTAAACATCAGAAATTTTGGGAATAATGGATCAGAAAAAAGCCATGTGTGCCAAAAATTTTAAACATCAGAAATTTTGGGGATAATGGATTAGGAAAAAGCCATGTGTGCCAAAAAGATAGAAAAAATTTGCCCTGTATATACCCTAATGTTAAAAAAGATGTAAAAAAATTCGATAGGTGCTGTCGAATTTGGGCATAAATCATACTATGAACGGAATCATTTGCTTTTTCAAGATCTAAAGCATCGAAATGATAACAGGTGCACAGCAAAACGACAGGGTGGAGGTCAAGCGCAGAGCTTTTTGAGTTCATTATGATTCCAAAATCGATATGAAACTTGAAAGTAGGTAAGGCTGACTGCCTAGTGTTTGACACATTTATAAGATTTAATGGGTTAATCCCGTTCAGAAGTCAAATCCAGAAAATTTTTTTTAAAATCAGTCTGTAATAATCTATAATTATGGCTAATTAATTTCAAGTGCCTCTGCAGAAAAGTTTTTATTTTTCTCCGCTGTTACATTAATTTTATCTTAATTTTCGAAGAGAATTTGTACTTGTCTTTCTGGGGGTCCAGATACCCCGAAAACCCCAAGCGCTCACCTGGGTACGAAAATACAAGCACGAAAACGATAGCGATGTCATGCGCAGCGCGTCCAAAGAATCTAAAACAAAATTAAAAACGGCGGCGTAAACGACACTGTGTTCAACGCGATATTAAAATATATTTGAAACGTAAAGTTCACGGGTTACAGTGAAAGAAATGCATATTGTGAAATAAGCTAGTGAGGAAAAGCGAAAACTGGATTCAACGATTGGAAGGCTCACTGAAGAAATTTTAGTTGGGAGGAAAGCCTTCCATGCATTTAAGAGCCAACATTTGCACTTTTTATTTATAATTTCGGCGAAACGTTTAAATTCTGATTTCATCGTCGGATATGTTTAGATAGATCGAGTAACAAGGAAGTAACGATCTAGTCAGGAATCGTGACAACGGTTCAAAATTTTAATGCGTAAAATTTGATCTTTGTTCCCAATTATGATTAATATTATTTGAAATCTTGCTGTTGTTGAAATTATTCGAATGTTGGATGACTTCTTTAAAATAGTTTTGCTCGACAAATATGCATTTTTACGGATGCTTTCAGATTACAAAAACTTTGAAGATATCTAATGCTTAGCGTGCAGCAATAAGCTTTACTGTGCTCGTAAACAAAAACTTGTTTGTAATGTTTTCACTTCTTTTTATCTATCCTCCTAAAATATAGAGTATTAGTTACATAACGACTCAGATCGCAGCTCATAATAAACATTTTCAGGCATTAAGTTCATATGAAAAGGCGACAATATGGAAAAATTTTATAATCAGAAATGTAAAAAATGTTTTGTATTATAAATGTAAATAAAAAAATATAAATATGAATATAAATGTTTTCAATTTTTTGTATGATTTTCTACAATTTGTGGATATGATAAAAATGACGATAAAAAATTTCTCAACCAAATAAAAACTTTGAATTTAAAAAATGTATAAAGATTAGAAATATTTTTGCGTTGAAAGTGATAATTATCAAATTAGTAATAGCCCATAAATGGAATTAACTGCAGCAATTGATATTAGAAATTAATAACAAAATGAAAGCCAAAAATAGGACTTTTTAATAAAAACTTAATCAATGGAACAATTATAATAACTAATAACAATAATATACGTATATAGAAAAATTAGAAATAATAAGAATTTGGAAATTCTTCGACAACACTCAAAATTATAAACCATGTTTTTATCAAGTTCATCTATAATATTAATTTTGTGTGTGTGTGTGTGTGTGTGTGTGTGTGTGTGTGTGTGTGTGTGTATGTGTGTGTGTGTGTGTGTGTGTGCACGTGGGCGTGGGGGAGGGGTTTTGGGGGATACACCCCCAGAAGTTGAAATACCCATCAGAAATCAAAATACCCCAGAATTCAAATTTTAAAAATTGTTTTTGCTTTTTTAGCGATTTTTTGATGCCATTGGAGAGTGCTCGATGAGAATTATCGAAAAATGGTGTTTTTTCGCTATACGACCACTTTTAAGACCATTTTTTGACCCATTGAAAACTCTTAAATTTTTTCACCCCCTCCCCAGAATTTCGGTGCTGCCCACCTATGAGTGTGTTGCTGTTTGTGTCCAGAACAAGGTTTTACTGGATAATACAGTGATACTCAAGTATTCCAGGCCCCTGATTTCATAGTTTTGATCAAAATGGCTCGATCGGGCTTTTGAAATCCGGAAACGACAGATTATTATGAAAAGTTTCAGCAACTCCTGCGGCCTATGTAATTAGCGTGGGGTAAATTTCTTGCGCCACCCTATACAAACCTTTAATTCAATGTCAACTTATGTAAACCAATTTATACTACGGTGTAAACAAATAGAAAGCCGTAAAAACTGTTCTTTTAAGTGAACTATTCTAAATATCTCAAATCGCAGCGCATAAATTTTATTTCAATCATAACGTTTGACATATCAGTAGAATTTGAAAACAGTAGCCCAAACATACTTTATCCATAAATTAAAATTTTGAGTTTTTGTCTTTTTGCAGAAGCGCAGCTTAGGTGTTGCTTCTCAAATTCGGCCCCTAGTGTTTGTTTGACCTCTGATACCAAACTAACAATTCAATGTGCGCAACCCGGCGTCGTAAAGCACGTAGGAGACGGTTTAACAGGAAATTATAGAAGGTTCAGAAAAGAATGATTCCTCATAGATGATAAGCTTGCAGCAAAGCAAGATAACAAATTACGAATGCACTTTTGAATGACAACCGATATGCGTACGATTCAATATAAATGAGACGAATGCAGCAAACGCATGGATTTTGAAAATGCTATTACGATTCTAAATATTCCTGCTTCTTACGACTAATTTTTTATAGAACTTTTAGCGTTTGTTTGAAAATCCGTCAAACTTCAACTTATTTTTCTGTGCACTTTAAAATACTCGTAGTTCGAATCAAGTTCCTTTTAGGAAAACTCAATTAGGGCTATAGTTGTTATAGGGGGTCGGGGGTTTTGGGGGTTGAACCCTCATTAAGGCTACTCACCCCGCTAAATAGATGCTATCCCCGCCAGAATTACCGATTTTTCTCGAAAATTGTAAGAAATGTTCCTTATTATGCATTTATAGCTAATTTTTAGCTTGAAAATTTCAAAGTTTTAGCGTTTCCTACCATTTAGGCACTTTTTGACAACAATTTGTTCGATTTACACAATTTCTATTCGATTTTTATGTTTTTGTGTTCTAGAAAGCATTAGCATTGCCGATAACGTCAAAAACAGTAGTTTTGACGCGTACCCATTGATTTCTAGCCAGAAGAAAGCACTTTTCAAAAATTTCCGGGTTTGACCCACGAGATTTACTATGCTGCACATGTATTATTGACACTAGAATTCTATTTCAGAACACTGTTAAAAAATTAAAAAGGGCTAAAAACTATTTTTGATCCATATTTTAATAGCTCAAAGCACAATCAACTGCATTCTGAATTGAGCCCTGAAGTCAATTTTTTCGAAATCTTACTAAAATGTATAGTACTTATATGTAAACAATAATGCATGTCGACAACTTTATTAAATCCTTCTAATAAATCACATAAGTTTTTAACACAGCCTATTTAAAACGGATCAAAACTGAATAAATCTAATAATCTAATCGAATCAGACTGATTTCAAGTACGAGATAAGATGAATTCATCCAATTTACCTCCTTGAGATGCCTAAAATTTTCAAAATAATTAAACAGTTACATAATTCAATCTTCTAATAGGTGACTGAAGACAGTTCAGGTTTGTTGAGCAGCCGTATATCTGCTGAAAGAATTTAACGCTTTGCGAGCTAGTTACCTCATTATCACTAAATCTGATATTAAATTCGTTTTCTGTCATTTCAAGAAATTTGAAGTGTAAGAAGGGGCACATTTGAGCAAAAGTTATCGCTGAAAACATAGGAGGACGATTGCGACGTAGAACCTTGGCGTACAATTTAAGATGATGATGATGATTATGATGATGATGATGATTATTATTATTATTATTATTATTAATATTATTATTATTATTATTATTATTATTATTAATATTATTATTATTATTATTATTATTAATATTATTATTATTATTATTATTATTATTATTATTATTATTATTATTATTATTAATATTATTATTAATATTATTATTAATATTATTATTATTATTATTAATATTATTATTATTATTATTATTATTATTATTATTATTATTATTATCATTATTATCATTATTATCATTGTTGTTATTATTATTATTACTATTATTGTTTATTATTATTATTATTATTATTATTATTATTATTATTATTATTATTATTATTATTATTATTATTATTATTATTATTATTATTATTATCATTATTATTATTATTATTATTATTATTATTATTATTTTAATATTAATATTATTATTATTATCATTATCATTATTTTTATTATTATTATTATTATTATTATTATTATTATTATTATTATAAATATTATTATTATTATTATTATTATTATTATAATAATTATTATTATAATAATAATAATTATTATTAATATTATAATTATTATTATTACTATTTTTATTATTATTATTATTATTATTATTATTATTATTATTGTTATTATTATTATTATTTTTATTATAATTAATATTATTACTACCATTTCTACTGTTACTACTAAAACTATTGCTACTATCAACTTGCTTCAACAAATCGAACAAAATTAAAGATTACCATTTAATTTGAGTTAGGTTTTGACATAATTTAATTTGATGCATATTGAACGAACTAACTTCTAGGAGATCTTTTAGCTCTCCGAAAGCGCCCTTAAACGTATGGAGTGCGTCATACAACACATCCGAGATATTGTGAAGCCATTTTGCAGTAAGCGATGCGCTATCGACCCAAACAGGTTTCTTTGCCTGTTGAACAACCGATTTTAATGATTCTCTCAAAGCAAACGCAGAAACATGTGAATGACTGTACAGTTTTTGACCTTTATAGGTTTATTTTTCTTCAATAATTATACTTCAGAGGTCAACCCGGTCTACGAGGGTCAACTGAGAGAGCGTATCTAGTGAAAACGACGTCAGAATTTGCTGTAAACGTTTGTAGGCCTGAAATCTGATCAATTCAGTTCATATTCGTTTAAAGCGTATTAGAAAAAAGAGTCAAATCGTCCGTTTTACGGTATTTTTAGCCTTGTGTTCCATAAAAATTTGTTGTTTTGTACTCTGACTGGGATTTATAATCACAGAACCGCCTACGCGCATGCCAGGGTGTGATATACATGACAAGCCCCTACGGGTCACATTAGCAAATATGTACGTAAACCGAGTACAAATCGGGCCTGAACCCACCTCAGAATCGAACCGCCTTTCAGCCAGAAAACACCCACAATTATATTTTATCGCTTTTTTACATTTTGTTTATGCGATGCTAAAATGTCAACTTCTAAAATAAACTAAAATAATAATCAATTTCTCAATCAATTTTAATAAAACGTCAATTTTTCGATTATTTGTTGATCTCTAAACAATTTCGATTCCCGTCTATAGGTAGCCGACACCAAAATTCTGGATGTGCAAGATTTTTCAAAGGTCAAAAGATGGCCTTAAAAAGCTGTTGGCATGGCGAAAAATCACCATTTTTTAACGTTTCTCATCGAGCACTATTTTTGGAATCAAGAATTTGTGAAAAAACAAATAAAATTTTCAAAAATTGAATTCTGGGGGGAGGTATTATGGTTTCTGAGGAAGGAAGTATTTTGGTTTCTCGGGGGGAGTGCATACCCTTATATCCACCAAGCCCAGGTATGTTCCCGTCCCAGACCCCTATCGAATTTAGGCGCTGCCTATGTTTGCTGACAAGGAGAGACGGTCATTAATGACAGTCTTAAGTAAGACAACAAGATCCGACAGTATATGTAGCCGTCGAGATTAGGATTTGGGGATGGGTAAATTCATTGAAAGACCAAAATAAACCGCAGTCCACAAAATTTTTATCAAACGAATTTCCTTACTCTTATTTCCTCACTAATTTATTTTATGCCAGGTGATTTAGGTTGATCAGAGACGACAGAAAAACGGTGTTCCCTTAATCTTGACATTGTGATTCCTTAATTTAGACATTGTGCCCCTCTATTAGCCCTAAAATTTTCCGGACGTTTGGTAACCCCCCAGACAGATTTCTCATGTCATGCATACGCGGGCGGGCAAACCCAAACATTGACGGTCTAGTTGGTCAAACCGCGGAAAAACCGCAAAAAGTTAATAATTTCAAACTAGGGGGTCCCAAAATCTGATTATAAATCCGCCACGCCCATCTGATATCATTTATCCATTTAGGTACCAAAGTTTCGAAATAGAGGTCACTGGCCGTCTCTTTTGTTTCATCCACAAACGTTATCATTGAGGCAGCCACTCCTTTATCCGCAATAGCTCTAGTAAAAAATTGACTAGGTTAGAGTAAAACGCGAAACAAAGTTAATGCTTCTTCATATATAAAACATGTAAAGAAGATTGCGTAACAATACGGCGCATTCCAAAGTGAATAGAAACCAACAGCTAAGAAAGTTGAACTAATTTTGAACAATTTTACCCGTTTTTCTTATTTTTAACCATCAAATGCAGAAAATTTAAGATTTGAATTTAAATGAAAAATTTTTCTAGCCGAACAAATAAAGATGGAAGCTGATGGAGAAGCATCCCGCATAGCATAGGTGGGCGGCACTAAAGTTCTGGGCGGTGCAAGATTTTATCAAAGGACAAAAATTGCCTTAAGAATGGTTGTATGGCGAAAAAACACCATTTTTGAACGTTTCTCATCGAGCACTAAGCATTGGCATTCAAAAATTGCGTAAAAAACAAAAAAATTTCAAAAATTATATTCTAGGGTTATTTCGGTTTTTGGGGAGTGTTTGGGCTTCTGGGGGAGGGGTGCATACCCCAACGCCCAGGTATGCCTTTCAGCCTTCAAATAAAGGAAGAAGCATATAAAAAAGCTTGAAAGAAATTGATTTTTTTTTGGTTGAACGAAATGAGTAAAGTTTGTTACAAAAATTTTCAGTTGTTGCGACGAGATCAAGATTTTTGGAAAAGCGGCTCGGTACGCATCATAAATGTACAAGCTCAGGTTGGCCAGGCAGGGGTAAAATCAAGATTTTAGGGTCAGGGAGCGGTAAAACTTTTAATTTTTACTTTAGTCAATTGAATCATCAGCTAGTTTTATGTGAGATAGATTGAAAATACATTATTTTTGGTTCAGCCAGTCTGAAAGGCGGAATTCTAAATTGGATTTTTTGGGCTTAGGGCTTAAATCAGTTCAAAAACTGTTATGAATGTTAAAATAGCAAAGTCTTGTGAGCCCAAAAGGACTAAAACGCAATATTTTTTGGATAAAATGTCTATTTAGCTATTTGTTTTTTAAAGGTCAGGGAAGTTATACCCCTACTTCAACTCCCATGCACATGTATGGTCTAGAGCAGATATGCTGTTGGGGAAAGAAAAAGGGATATTTCTGAAGAAAATGAGGAAAAATGAATGGAAATTCATAATTTTCTTCACAAATGCTTTAAATTGACCAGAAACTGTGTAATAGCGTAGTTTAAACCACATAATAGCGCTTACCCCAGTTTTTAAGGTCATTTTTGTCCAAAAAAGCCTAATTTTTGACCCCCCTAGGCCGGCTGACCCCCGCTTGGCCATGCTGGCGCATCTATGGTCTAGATCCTTTTCCCAAACTGCTCGCCCGCGTGCATGTCTGGAAGCACTGATACCCTAACTTTGTCCGAAACTGTCGAAAATTGGCCCGAAAAAATTTGTTGTTAATATCGTGCTAGAATAGAGTTGGACATTAAGCATTTTTTGAATAAAATCAGGACGAAAAATAGCGATTAGTTCCTCTGATAGACGCAAAGCGCCGAAATTCTTTACAGTCAAGCTGAAAAATAAATAAACATTTATTGCCACAAAAATCTATTCTTGACTCAAAAATATGAACTTTAGGTCACAAGAAAAGCAAATAAAGGTAGCTGACAGGCATTATCCGGCGGGAAGCTCTCCGGAAAAATTTTAGAATTGACGATGAACGATGGTCAAAGTCATTAATGCGGAAAGATATTCATTCTTCATAGTCAATTTAAGGAACTTTTAAAGAACATTTTCAATTTTCATCCATTTTGTCTTCATTTTGCTTTATTTTCCCGATAATGTTTTCCATTTTTACATGGAAGAAAGTCACGACCACACATGGACGTAGGAGGCGGTTAAGAGGGTTTGACCACACGTGGGCGTAGGAAGGGGGTTGGGGAGTTTACACCCCCATAAGGCTGATAACCCTGAAGAATTTAATATTAAAATTTTTTATGTTTTTCCAATTGTTTTTTGATGCCAGTGGATAATGCTCGCTGAGAAACGTTAAAAAATGATGTTTTTTCGCCATACAACTATTTTTAAGACCCTTTTTTGACCTTTCAAAAATCTTGCACCCCACCCAAAATTTCGGTGCTGCCCAACTATGGGTATGACGCTCAGAATAAATGAAAAATTTTATGGTAAAAATTAGGCAAAATGAAGACCAAAAACAGAAAAAAATTCAAAATTTTCTTCAAAAGTGCTTCAACTTTACCAGAAAATGTATGTAGCCATAACGCTCTTCCAGCGCTAATACCAGTTTTTCACTTCATTTTCGCCTAAAAAAGCTGAATTTTGCACCCTTCCCGGACTGGATGATCCGCCCAAATCGGCTGTGCTGTATATCTATAGTCAGGATCCCCCAAACCCCTCACCCCCACGTGCGTATCTGGACCAAAGCCACAGACCCTCGTGCACATTCTTGCTGTATCCTTTAAATTCGCCTCGGTCAAGTTAACTCTTATAATTAGCAAACTTTAATCCGTATACAGGGTGCCTGCATGCACAAATAAATTGGAGGGGACCCCTCCTCCAATTAAAAATTTTTGTAGCCGCAGAATTCGCGATTTAAACAAATGGTAGAAAACATTCTGAATTAAGCGTCTCAATCGATTGCTCAGCAAAGGTACCATTTTATCGTCTCTTCGCGCCAAGAAGCCGTTTTTGACTAAACTTTATTGGTTTTCATTGAACTTAAACTGAAAATTTTTTATGTCTTCTATCGGTCAAGAAAGAACATCCTTAAACACGACAAAAAAAGATATTTTTGATGCGCATCCATCGTTTCTAAGCCTAAAAAAGGTACTTCGGAAAACTTTTCCAGGCTTAAACCCCCAGATTTCCCATGCTATTTTTGTTTAGCCTATGTAAATACAGAAAAAGTGTCGATTAACTTGAAGGTTTTATCAAGTACACACCTTAAGCTGCGCATTTGATCTGCAGCATTGATATTTGATTTAAATTTACTTCACCGGATAAGATGCAAAAAGATGCTCAAAGGAAAAAAATAAATTTTTACCCTCTTGAACCTTCACCATCTTACGCTGAGCATATTGAAAATCGATCAATGAAATCAGTACGCAGAACGTAAGCAAGCAAAATCGGGCCGTATTCGATCAGTGTAAACTCAGATATGCAAGCACGTAGCTGGCCGTCCTATTTTGGGGGGACCAACTACAATTTTGGGGGGTTCGGGGTCTATAAAGGCCAAAAATAGCACAGAATTAGGTTAAAAATCCTATGGGGGGACCGGACCACCCCTATTCCCCCTAAAGCTACGTGCCTGTAGATGTCATTGTTGATTCGACCTTTGAAAAATTTAAATTCCATTCTAACCAAAGTCAATGCAATATAATACAATCACTTTAACATAAGAAAAGTAAGTTAAGACGTTTCATCAATAAGATCGGGAGACGGACAATAATTGACCAAAAATAATAATAACAATAATAAACTTATGACTATAGCCTGTTACACGAATGGACTACAATTCTTGAGTTGATATAAATCGATTACAAAAGCTGTTTAAACTGAAGCAGCAATCTCGATACTGTGGCATAACAACTAATAATTACATAACTCTTGCGGGTCAAAAATTAATCATGCCTGGAAAAAACATGTACCCATTGTATAGTTTTAAGAGCTGAAATCGAAGTTGTTAATCATCTTGATCAGAAACTATAACACAGGGATATACAGTAACTCGAAATCCTGGTTTTCCTCATTTTTTTAATTTTTACAAGCTATCGCTTTTTTCTGCCGATCTTTATATTCTTTAGAACCCCAATAAAACCTTATAGAATGAAACACCGTTAGATTTTCTACACTTGCTGGAACAAAACAGACGGTGGCAATATTTCCGTTTATACAGGAGTGTAAACAGGATAAACATTTTGTTCTAGTATAAAAAATCAAAAATTTTGTATTTTAACCCTGTTGTCTTAGCCAATATGAGCGGCTCATGAGGGATTTTCTACATGCGGGTGCCTGAATTTCACAGGTTGCTATTTATCAAAATAATAAAGATTAGTTGAATAGACAGGCTACTTGCGAAAGCGTTACAGTATGCCCTTTCGGGAATCGCGGTTTTCATTACTTCTTATAATGATGCACTGAAGCTAATTAAATTTATAATATCTCGAAAATTCTAACACGCGATAGTATCTGATATACTTTAAAGTACTAAGCATATTTTTTAATGTCCACTAAATTCTAAAATTGATCAAGCTTAAGTACTCTAAAACTCTAGTTTTTTGTCATTCCTGACATTTCACGTACTGCTTTGTGTATTTGCTGATTTTGTTATGTTTGAACCATGCCAATAAAGCTGCACAGAATAATAGATCATTTGATCCTTTGCAGGAAAATGTGAAAATTATTGACACTGTAGTAATTTTGCGGTTCGAACACAAATGTAAAGAATATGTTCTAACGCAAAAAACTTTTAAATTTTGCATAAAATCGCATCTAGCTTAGTCGATAGAAGCCAGAAACATATAATTTTTCCATTGCGGATGCCTGAGCATACTCTGTCGCTAACAAAAATTAAGAAAACTTAGGGGCAGGCTACTTGAACAGGCACTGCAATCATACGTGGGCAGCACAGAAATTCTGGGCTGCGTGTGTGTGTGTAAGATTTTTCAAAGGTAAAAAAAGGATCTTAAAAATGGTGATATGGCGGGAAAGCACCATTTTCCAACGTTTCTCATCGAGCACTATCCATTGGTACAAAACATTGCGAAAAAATTTTCGAAAATTGAATTATGGAGGTATTTTGGTTTCTGGGGAGGGGGTATTCCACCATCGGGGATGCATATCCCCACGCCCACATGTGGTCGCAATATACTCATTAAAAATGCGATTTTTGATACTTTGCTTCGTCATCGCGGTACAGAACATAGGCATTTCATAGTCTTAGAATTAATTAAAAACAAATATTCATGATAGAGTCTCAGATAACACATTTTTTATGTTCACTAAATGCTAAAATAAAAATCAAGCGACAGTAACTTATATTTTATTTTTTTATTTCACTGACATTTTATTTGCTGTTGCTTTTCTATTTACTGATTTTCATATTTTAAGTCACGCTAATAAGACTTTGCGGGACAAAATTCCATTTAATTTTTCAGATTAATAGTAACTACAATCACAATTACTATAATCTGGTTTAAACAAAACTGTACGCAATGTTTCTGAATAAACATTTGAAACTTCGCCAAACATCCCTTTTATCTCAGACAAAAAGGGCGATTCGAGCTTTTTCACTTGTGGGTGTGTTGCTTAAGCATACCCGATGGCTACCTGTAAAAACAAAGGGAAAGTTTAGTGGACAATCCATTTGGACTAGCGTTCCATTATCCCTCAATTTACCATCATGTGTTTGCAGTTGAAGTGCACCATCATGGCATAAACTCTTAGTGCTGTGATAAACTTTAGCTATGCCTTCTTAACATTCTCTGACAGCTATTACTTTCATTTACTGTAACTTTTTTGCTCTTTCTGAATATGTATGTTATTTTCTGTATAAATTATGTTTGAAAGAGGTATAATTCAAGAACTATCACAATGCATTAGAATAGGCACCTGTTGGACATTATGCAAAAAGAAGAAAAAGTAGATTTCTGTTGTGTTAAACACATCCAGGGGATACAGTTAAAGAGCTGGAAAGGAATAAACCAATAAAATTTATTATTAGAACCTTATTTCCCCATATTGAGTTTTTGTGATATCACTGTATATAGGCCAAAAAATGTCTATTTCTTACTACTCTAAAACTCCTCTTCGAGCTAAACCATCAAAAACGATGTAACTGAAGCCAAAATTAGGCTTGACAAAGTTTTGGACACATGGATAAGGCAGAACAGAAAAAATGCCACGAAAGTGATTCATTATGCCTCCGGCGTAGGACACGGTAAATGGAGGGTTAAATGAAAAATAATTTATGATAGAAAGGCAGATCACTTGGCTTAATTAGTATTGAGTAAGAAAGGATTAAATTATGGACAAATTTAGCACATATAAGGACAGAGACAACAAATGAATTAAAGACAGACAAATTCAGTGAAATAACAAATTGTTTTTAGCAAAAAGGCGGAAAATATATACAAGATTAATAAAAATATACATTGAAATAACATGAACAATGGAGATAAGTAAAAGATCTTAGAAAATGTTCTAAAAGAGAGAAAAATGTTGCTTGGCTGCAAAAAATTACCAGTAAGTACAAGAACAAGAAAAATTTAAGCAAGAAAAAACGATTAATATGGTGAAATTTACGAACTGCTGGCATTCGGTGTTAGGGGAAGGTGGTCCCGGGCAAGCCACTTAAGCATAACGCTTAACAATCGCCTTTGTGCGTACGGAAATTTATCACAAATATGTACATCTGGGGCAATCAGTCGTAAAGTTCAATTGCAGCAATCCGATTCATCGCATGTGGCTGGCGGCTTCTGAGAGTGATGATCAGTAGTCGCACACGGAATAAAGTGATTAACGCGCGATATAGACATGGCGCGTCTGGCTCCTTGAGTCGGAATAGCCGAAAAATGTGGCATAGCAATATGATGCTGAACAGGATGACGGTCCTGCTATTGCGTAACCAAGAAACTCAGCACATATACTGAAATTGGGGCAGTGGAATGCAGCGCAACAATATTGTGGCGACGTTGAGAATCTAATCGTGAGGCTCGCAGAATACTATGGCTGGAAGCAAATGGCATAACAGATTGCTAAGGGGCTGCTCACTCAGCTGCGGCAGCGTGACGCGCTTGATAATTTGATTCTACTAGTTTGTAATAATGCTGGCAAGAAATATAACGTCTGGATGGATGTGACGGGTTGCGCCACGCAGCTGACAAACGGTTGAAGTGATAGTGAAATTGGTAGTGCGGCAAATATGAAACAAATGTGGGGTTTCAGCAGTAGCGCGAGTAGAACTGCGTTTGTGATTCTATCATTCCATGCGTTGATGGTGTAACACAATTTGGCCTTCTATCGATAAATCAACTATGCAATGACACGTTTTCTGGAGCGGCTCGCTCGAGGCCAGAGTTGGCTCTCTACGTAGGAGCATAGTATCTTGAGCTTGAGTCAATTGCGAATTTCTTCTAATGCATTGGGAAGCGTGACTCTAGAAAACCTTGAATTCATTGATATGATGGATAGAGCGGAAACTCGATTGTGCAAATTACTGGCGGGTCAGTGCACCAGCGAATCAGTTGAATTCGCTGATGCACTGAATATACATCTGACATGGATTTGATGATTTCTGGAAATTCCACAAAATCTTCTCTTGGAAACGGATTGAAAAAGCGTTGTACGAAAGCAGATCTAATCATTTGTTGAAGTTGTTCTACCATACGCCAAGCGATTCAGGGCTCTTGATACCAGATGTGGTATTGGTAGAACCTGTTATCAAGAAACTGAAGCAGCAATGACGCAGACATGATATTCGTAGCTTGAAACGACGGTTTGAAGCGAAAAGTAGACTTATATTCAGCGAAGAATTTGTTCATTGAATTGGAAAATATTGACCATTTGACGAATTATCAAAGCCAAAGGGGCGTTATGGTCGGGCGGTGTCGCTAGGCGATGCGGAAAAATTTAGGTGAAATGGTGTGATTTTAATAATGCTGAACTTCTGGCGGTTCTTGCAGCATTGGATTATTTGCGACAAATTCTGAACCAACTTTGTAGATCATAGGGCCGGAAGTGACATACACACATGGGCGTGGAGGGAGGGGTTTGCATCCCCCTAGAATTTGAATTCCCCCAGAAATCAAAATACCCCCTCCCAGAAATCAATTTTGAAATTTTTTTCTTTTTAGCGATTTCTTAATGCTATTGGATAGTGCGCAATGAGAAACATCAAAAAATGGTGTTTTTCTTCATACAACCACTTTTAAGCCCATTTTTGACCCTTGAAAACTTTTTCAACCCCCCCCAGGAATTTTTCTACCCCCCTGCCCAGAATTTCGGTGCTGCCCGTCTGTGGTGACATCGAATCTTGGCAGACAAAAAGAAGAATCATTGTAGACTGGACAATTGCTGAGTATATTTGCTGATGAAAGGTATCTGCAAAGCTGGTTCGAATTTCTATTGACAATATTGGCGCTGAAGTTGTCTGTGCCTCTTAGGGCCAGCGCTACCAGGTGCCACTAACAAAAAATAAAAAAACGAAATTTATCTTATGTTTTGTTTTCATACACGGTCGCGCATAGCAGAAAACAAGGATTATTTCGTTTTTCGTTTCGGTCGCGTGCTTTCTAAAACAAAAAATCATACTGTAGATTTTCGTATTTTGTTTCTGTCGCGCGCTTTTAAAATCAAAAACCATATTGTAGATTTTCGTTTTTTTTTGGTCGCGCGATTCGAAAAACAAAAAATCAACTGAAGGGGGTTTAGGGGCTCGGAAACGGATACCCCATTATTCATATGTGAATCTGACCCCGGTTCCGTCAGGGGTTTCTCCGCCATAGGAGCGGTCTAAAGTGGCGGAACCGGGGTTCCCCAAGTAGGTCCTATCAGGGTCAACTCCCCAACCCCTTTCCGCCAAAATTTCTCCAACTGGAGGGAATTTAGGGGCTCGGAAAGGATGTACCCACCCGGGTTACGTCGGGGGTTTCTTCGCCCTAGGGGCAGTCCAAAGTGGGGGAATCGGGGTTCTACAAATAGGGCCCATCAGGGTCAACACCCTCATCCCTGTTTCCGCCTTAATTTGTATAACTGAAGGGGGTGTTGACCCTGATGGACCCTACTTGGGGAACCCCGGTTCCGCCACTTTGGACTGCCCCCAAGGCGGAGAAACCCCCGACGGAATCGGGGTCAGCTTCACATATGAATAATTTGGTACCCTGTTTCCGAGCCCCTAAAACCCCGTCAGTTGTGGAAACTTTGGCGGAAACGGGGTTGGGGGAGTTGACCCTGATGGGCCCTACTTGGGGAACCCAGGTTCCGCCACTTTGGACCGCCCCCGGGATGGAGAAACCCCTCAACGGAACCTGGGTCAGATTCACATATGAATAATGAGGTACCCCTTTTCCGAGCCCCTAAACCCCCCTTCAGTTGGAAAAATTTTGGCGAAAACGGGGCTGGGGGTGTTGACCCTGATAGGCCCTACTTGGAGAACCAACCCCAAATGGGGGTACCCTGTTTCCGAGCCCCTAAACCCCTATTCGGTTGATTTTTTGTTTTTCGAATCGCGCGACCGAAATAAAAAACGAAAATCTACAGTACGGTTTTTTGATTTTAAAAGCGCTCGACCAAAACAAAAAACGAAAATCTACAGTATGGTTTTTCGTTTTTCGAATCGCGTGACCTAAACGAAAAACGAAATAATCCTTGTTTTCTGCTATGCGCGACCGTGTATGAAAAGAAAACATAAGATAAATTTCGTTTTTTTATTTTTTGTGGCACCCGGTAGCGCTGGACCTAAGGGGCACGGACACAGAAGGCTGACTAGGAGCGTAACCCTAGGCAACGATTGTTGCCAGTCGGCCTGATGCACAATGGTGAAACTTGTCAATAATATTTTGATGCGACAATTTTCTACTCCAATTAAGCTGTCGATAAACGAATTAGCGAACTCTTGGCCTAAAATGTTAATGAGACGAGCTCGAAAAACCTTTGGTTTACACGCTCAAAGCATTTTCAGCTACTTGCACCAAAAATGAATCTCGAATTTGAGCAAAAGATTGTGCTTGTTGCTCATTCAGCAACATTTACGCCATGCGGCTTGCTCAATTTCCACGTTATATTCGTCCACAACTTCTGATTCTTTTGAGAAGCGTTCATGTACAGCTTGGCCATATTCTTCTTCGAGCTCTATTATATGCTTACTCTTCTTTTTTGTTATTCCTTTGGGCGTGGATAGATAACAATAGCTGCAAGTGAACTGATCTTGCATTTTGCCTTTGGACTTTCAGAAGCTTTATCGACAACTTGAAACTCATCTTCGTCATAGTCGAGAACTTTGTCAACATCTTTGTCGCCTCTATTTGGATATTTCGGCTCTGTATCTGGCCGTGAGACGGAAATTTGCACATTTGTGCATTGATCATTGTCAGACGACAGTGCTGTAGAGATAAAAGGTGTTTGTGATGGAGAAACTGTCGATTCTTGAGAAGCTTCTGGTGAAAGCTGGATGCACCATTTTGATATCAGATTTGTTATCATTGTCATCGTAATCTTCTTCGCTTTCTTCGAAGCTAGAGTTGGAATATCGACAATGATGTCAGCCTTTCTTAAATTCGTTGGCTTTTTCTTCCTTTTCTGCTCAGCAATTTATCTGCGTTTTAATCGTTTGACGAGCTCTGCTTTAGATTTAGCAGGCAATGAGCCGGCTTGTGTTAATGGCATACATAGCTTTCTATCCTTTTCAACAACTTGATTGCCTGACAATTCATCTCCAGTGAATTGCTCGTTATTTGCTGGGCGCATAAGAGCGATGAAAGAGCGATCAACGGCATGATGCACAATCAAAAGATGCAGATCCAGAGCACAGAGAGGGTCGGTTCGGTGATTAGATATCAGACTATGCAGTCTGGCAAAGGAGTTTGATTCCATCCTTGACTGACTGCGGTTCTAGCCAATCGGCGAAGCCGCAGATTGAACATATATTGCAGGAGCGTTTGTAGATGATGATTGCCCGGAGTAGTTACTACAGCTCTAGTTAGATTATGGGCAAGGCAAGCGGAATGTAGTGATCAACCGGAAATCTGGCTCCGGCTCCGACCTCCAGCAACTCCAGCAATTTTTCCCACTCCGGTGCTCTGGCCGTAGGACATCCAAAAATCGGCCGTAGGCCGGAGAATTCTTTCGTTTTTTGCATAGTGACCAAACGTACTAATTGCTGACATTATGCTTATTAAATTTAGTCAGATCACAATACATTAGCAGAAAAAGGATATAACACCAAATAAAGTGTCTATTACCACCAGAACCGTAAAATATTCAGTTTTAGGAGGAAAGAAAATCATTCTATTGATCGATTCATGCAATTGCTGTGAAAAGCGCTGCAGGAAATTCCTGTCAAGACTGGAACTCATAGAGTAGCAGTGTTTTTTTATACCAGGTCCGTTTGTGCATGTACAAAGATGGTCCCTAAAAGTCTTTGTACATTTCGTACACACAAATTTTTGGGTACTATAATATGGTACAGTAGCGATTTTAGTGTGGCAAAAACAGAGTTGTTCGACCTTTGGTTACGTATTTTAGCAATTTATAGGTTTCTGAGGCCAAAAATCAGTAATAATCTTCTGAGAACGGCGCGAAGCGTCAAAAAAGTTGGCGTTTTTCCTTTCAAAATGCAATTTCTGAAATTATAAAGATATATAGAACACACAATTGCTCATTCCGGCGCGAAGCGCGAGAATTTTCGCGAATTTCGAACCTTTTTTGCAGTTTTTGTCATCCAAAAAATCTTTGTACATGTACAAAGACGGTTCCCAAAAGTCTTTGTACATCGCGAAAAATCTTTGCCGGATACAAAAAACCGTGTCCAGAGAATGCATTTAAAGAGCTGGAAAGGAATAAACCATTAAATTTTCTTATTATAACCTTATTTTTCCATCTTGACTTTTTTGTGATATGACTGTAAATAGGCCACAAATGCCTATTTTTTACTACTCTTATAACTCATCTTCGAGCTAAACCATGAAAAACGATGTATTTGAAGCCATGACGAGGCTAGACAAAATTTTAGACACATGGATAAGGTAGAACAGAAAAAAATGCCACGACAGTGATTCATTATGCTTCTTATATAGGACACGGTAAACGGAGCATTATGCTACTCCTCCAAGAACAGAGTGATCTGGATGGATTCTTTTCCCTTGTTCAGAACTGAGTATACTGTAACGCTTGTCCAAATAGCCTGGCTCCTGAATATTACTTTTTTTGATTCGCAGCGACAAAGCATGCTCAGGCATCTATACAAGTAAAAGGTCATGGTGTCCCACTTCAATGACTAAGATAAAAGCGATTTTATGCGAGATTTTACAATTTTTTGTGCCAAGTTATACCATTATGTTTACAATTATCTGTAAACCGAAATATTGTCAGGGTGTTAATAATTTCGACAGTTGTAGTAGGAAATCAAACAGTCTTTAAACTGTACAGTTTTACTGGCATAGTGTAAAAATGGGAAAGATCAGTGAATGAAAAAACGACGCAAAAAATGTTAAGGTCAATTTAGCTCGATTTGTTTCTAGCACTTAGTGAGCATGAAAAAAATATGCGTAACACCTTAAACTTTATCGTAAACATATGTTTTTGGTAACTTTTGACACGCTAATAAACCTCTTATGTCTTGTACAATATTCAAAATGCAAAGTAACGAAAATAACAGATTATGAATGGGTATATTGCACGGCCTATTGAAATGGCCTGCCCACCTAACTTTTTCTAATTTTTAGTGGCAACCAGACAAGGTCAGGCACTCGCAAGTGAAAAGCTCTTATGACCACACCTGGGCGTGGAGGTTAGGCGGGTATGCACGCACCCCCAGAAACTAAAATAACACCCCCCAGAATTCAATTTTTAAAATTTTTTTAGTTTTTTTTCGCAATTTTTTTATGCCAATGGATAGTGCTCGATGAGAAGCGTTGAAAATAGTGTTTTATCACCATAACACCATTTTGAGGCCATTTTTTGACCTTTGATAAATTTTGCACCCCCCAGAATTTTGGTGCTGCCCACGTATGCTTGTGACCCAATCATACTGACTAAGATGAAAGGGTTTAAATACAAAATTTCAATTTATTTGTTACTAAAACATTATGTTTACACTTCTGTACGAACTAAAATGATACAACTGTATTTTCGTTCTAGCAAGTTTATACAGGATATCAAACGATGTTCCATAAGTTTTTTTGGCAAAGTTTACGAATAGAATGATCAGAAAACAAAAAAGCGACAGCATGTAAAAGGATAAATAATGACAAAAATTAAGGTTTCGGGTTACGTAGCTTTTTGAATTTATGGTCGACACGACATTCTCTAAAATTTTGTCTTTATATGCAAAATTATGTTAAAAGTAAGCTGCTTAGAAACCACTTTTGTAGCGGACTGCTAGTCCACTGATTATTACTACCATGCACAAGGTTTCGTGAAATAGACTATAGTAATTAAATTAGCGTTATATTATCATTTGCATTATCATTATTATTATTATTATTCTTATTATTATTGTCATAATTATCTTTCTTAACTATTTTTATTATTATAACTATAATAGTGTTATTAGCATAAGCAAACTCACAGCAGTTTAGACGCGATAGCAATCAGATGACGTTAAGTGTGGAACGAACAATGCAGACCTTAACGCTATTAAAACCATTTTTATATATTCAATATTTATTCACCTGTTGTTGCGTAAGTGCCATCACAGTGCATCAAAACCGTATAGGTGATGCGAGCTTTTTGTTCGGCACCCACACACCCCCCCCCACCCGCTCAGATGCCTACCGACCGTAAGCTTTTTTCGCGTCATAACTTTGCACTTGTTTGATTAATAAGCTGTGATTTACATTTATAACTTTAAATGATCCGCATGTTTATTGATTTACGAATTTAACCGTGGCATAACCATTCTCGGAATTAGTATTCGTGTGTACTGTAAAAGTGATGCTTTTCCCCACTCTTTTAGTGTGCCTTGGATCAGTGGCGAATCTAGGAATTTCCTAAAGGGGGAGGAGCGGTATCTAATTTTTCCAGAAAAGGTAAAAATGGGTCCAAAAATTTGCCTTTAACGCGCGAAATAGCATTTTTTCGTTGTTTCACATTGTATACTTTTACATAAAATCACTTTTGACGCAATATTTTCTGTAAAATTTTAAAATTTTAGACAATCTTGTGGGAAAAATCAATAAATTTCTCTGACTTCAACAAAGATATGGCTCGAAGCGCCGTATAATTTGTGAAATTAAGGCGGATAGACGTATAGATGCATGATTTCAAGTATTTTTTCAAGTATTTTTTTCAAGTATTTATAGCATTTGATGCAAAACATCGAAATTTTTAATTGAAAATAGAAGACAACTATGCAAAAATAGCTGTTTCTGCTGTTAAAATTGGTTTTAAACCTGCATGAACAGAAAATGGCTTTCAGGTCGTCAAGGAAGTAAATAAATGTCATTAATAGTGATCATCCGGCGCGTAGCGCCGAAAAATTTGAGAAATTATGGTCACTGACGGCCAAAAATCATTGCAAATTCCAAATCCATTTTTTATCTCGCCAAAGGTTTTTGGCCAATGGGGGGGGGATGACTTCCCCTTAAATCCGCTTCTGCCCTGGATAGAAAATGATTAGCTCTTTTAATGAATTGCTAGCTTTCTTGCGTTTACTGATAAAATCCACTCAAGAGCATCGGCGTTGCATTCATTTTTATGCGTACATATTAGGTCCTCGTCTTTCAAACAAAAACTTTTACCATATAAACCGTATATAGGCTTGTCAGATTAGTATGAACATTTGATGTGGTCGTCAAAGCCTGCTGTTTTACGTAGGCACGTAGCTGGCCTTCTGAATTTAGGGGAATAAAATTTGGAAGTCGGATATCTCAAAAATTACTCGGAGACAGACAGAATTAATTGTGTTTTTCAGCGTCTCTCAGCGTGGTGTATGTATTAGAGAACAAAAATCTGAAAAGAATTGAGAAAATTAAACCTGATTAAAATCATCTTCCAAAAGTAAACTGTAAAGAATGACCACTCGAAAACGATTTTTTATAATTATATCCAAGCTTCACTCTGCCTAGAAGTAATTCGACTTTTTTATGCTTAATTTTGGCGCGTACATTGCAAAGAAAATCAATGCGCAAAATAAAAAATTCTGTGTGGAGCGTCAGAAATTTTTGATATATGTATGTTACGTGTTCATGTTTACTAATATTTTGCTGTTTGGAGAACAAAAGTTAAACAAAAACAATAAATTCGGCACAAAAGCGCCCGGAAATTTTAAGCTCAATAGCATAAAAGTGTGCAAAAACCTAAGTATATGCTTTTAAATGCGGTTCGAAAATTTGCAATTTTTTACCTGAGGAAACCTTCGTAAGAAATAACCGCACTCCCAAAATTCTGGGTTGGAACGGTCCATCCTACATCTCCGCAACTACGTGCTGGTTTTTCGGCCCACTATTTAAATTAGTTTTTGCCCGATGTCACCCTACACCTTTCAATATTAACACCTTCGAATTCTGTTGCGTCTAGTGTTGTAAAAGATATCTTTATCTTTTCCGCAAGACAAAGATAAATATAAATTTATCTTGCGACAACTCAAACCCGGTTTCCGGCAAAATTTCTCCCACTGAAGGGGGTTTATGCGCTCATAAACGGGGTACCCAATTATTATAATGTGAAGCCGAGTCGGTTCCGTCGGGGTTTCTCCATCCTGAAGGTAGTCTACAGTATCGGGGGTGCTCAAGTAGGAGCTTATCAGGGTCAAGACCCCCAACTCTGTTTCCGGCGAAATTTCTCCCACTGAAGGCGGGTTCATGGGCGCGTAAACAGGGTACCCCATTATTCATATGTGAAGCTGATCCCGGTTCCCTCGCGATTTTTTGCCCTGGGGGTAATCCTAATTGCTCGAACTGGGATCCTTAATTAAGGCCCCTCAGGGTGAACACCCCAACCCTGCTTCCAGCAAATATTTCCCCCACTGAAGAGGGTTTCATGAACGCGTAAACAGGGTACCCCGTAATTCATATGTGAAGCTGATCCTCGTTCCGTCGGGAATTTATTCGCCCTGGTGGTAGTCCAAATAGCCGGAACCGGGGGTCCCAATTAGGGCCCCTCGGGGTGAACACCCCGACCCCGTTTCCAGCAGAATTTCACCCACTGACGGGGGGGGGTTTATGGGCTAGTAAATAGTGTACCCTCAATATTCATATGTAAAGCTGATCCCGGTTCCGTCGGGTGTTTTTCCATCCTGGGGGTAGTCTACAGCACTGGAACTGGGGGTCCCCAAGTATGAGCCCCTCAGGGTCAGCATCCCCAACCCCGTTTCCGGCAAAATTTCTTCCATTGAAGGGGGTTTATGTTCTCGTAAGCGGGGTACCCCTTTAGTAATATGTGAAGCTGATCCCGGTTCCGTCAGGAATTTCTCCACCGTAGGGGTAGTCAAAAGTGCCGGTACCGGGGTTTCAAGTAAAGTTCATCAAAGTCAAAACCCCAATCCCGTTCCCTGCCAAATTTCACCCACTGAAGGGGTTTAGAGGCTCGGAAACGGAGTACTACATTATTCAAATGAGAGGGTGACTCCGGTTCCATTGGGGGTTTCTTTATCCTGGGGTAGTCTACAGTGCCGGAACCGGGGGTCTCCAGGATGGGCTCCTCAGTGTCAACACCCCCAACCCCGTTTCCGGCAAAATTTCTCCCACTGAAGGGGCTTTATGGACTCGTAAACGGGGTACCCCATTATTAATATGTGAAGCTGATTCGGTTCCGTCGGGGTTTCTCCGTCGTGAAGGTAGTCTACAGAGCCGGAACCCGGTGTCCCAAATAGGGCTTATCATGATCAACACCCCAACCTCGTTTCCGGCAAATTTTCTCACACTAAAAGGGGTTTATGAGCTCGTAAACAGAGTAACCTATTATTCATATGTGAAGCTGATCCTAGCTCCGTCGGGAATTTCTCCGCCCTGGAGGTAGTCCAAAGTGCCGGAACCGGGGTCCCCAAGTAGGACCTATAAGGGTCAACACCCCAATCCCGTTTCCGGCAAAATTTCACCCACACCCACTGAAGGGGTTAAGGGGCTGGGAAACGGAGTACTACATTATTCAAATGAGAAGGTAACCGCGCTTCCATTGGGGGTTTCTCCGCCCTGGGTAGTCCAAAGTGCGGGAATCTGGGGTGGGGGTGCTGACCTAAATGGGCCCTACTTGGGGACCCGGTTCCGGCATTTGAGACTACCCCCAGGGCAAAGAAAGTCCTGACGGAAACAGGGTCAGCTTCACATATGAATAATAAAGTAACCCGTTTCCGGGCCCCTATACCCCCTTCAGTGGTAGGAATTTTGCCGGAAACGGGGTAGTCATTATTCACCCTTATAGGTCCTACGTGAAGAACCCCAGTTCTGCCACTTTGGACGACCCCAGAACGGAGAAACCCCCGACGGAACCGAGGTCAGCTTCACATATGAATTATGGAGTACCCCGTTTCCGAGCCCCTAAACCCCCTCCAGTGGGTGAAATTTTAGCCGAAAACAGGGTTGGGAGCATACATGAGCAGCAAGAAAATTCTAGGGGTGCAAGATTTTTCAAAGGTCAAAAAATGGCCCTAAAAGTGATGGTATGGCAAAAAACACCATTTTTCGACGTTTCTCATTGAGCACTATGTATTGGCATCAAAACATTGCGAAAAAGATTTTTAAAAATCGAATTCTGGGGGTATTTTGGTTTCTCGAGGGGGATGCATACCCCCAAACCCCTACGCGCAGGTGTGGTTGGGAATGTTCACCCTGAGGGGCACTACTTGGGGAACCCCGTTTCCGGCCTTTGGATCACCCGCAGGGCGGAGAAACCCGTGATGCACAATAATATATGTTTCCGTTTCCGTATTTTACCCATCATTTCCGTTTCCATTTCCGGCTTTTACCCATCGTTTCCGTTTCCGGTTCCGTTTCTGGATTTTACCCACACCCGTCACTGGCTGTCAGCCAGTAGTAGTAGTACGTGGATAATCAGATGCCGCGGGTAAACCCCCAGACCTACTTTTATGTGTGCTTAATGCCTATCACCTCTTTGACCTTAGATGTAAAAGTTAGGGTATTCAGTTAGCAGCTTTGCATCACCCACTCTCGTTTATTGCACTTCACATACATCATTCTCCTAGGTCCAGGCGACCATATTTACACTTTATCTCTATCTTTATCTCTATCTTTTTGGTTCCGTTATCTGGCAAATTATCTTTATCTTTATCATTCTTAATTTTTTATCTCTATCTTTATGTTTATCTTATTCTTCTAGAATTCTAAAATTTTAACTGTATCTTCATCTTTTGTCTTACGAAAAATCCTTATCTTTTACAACACTAGTTGCGTCTCAGGTAGGTAATTGAAATTTAAACCTAGCAGCTACCCGCCATGCCCAATTTTTCATTAAGCCTTGTTTTTGGGCCGCTGATTGGATAGCCGTATGCATTTCATCTCATCGTTTACGCCTATCATTTCATCCTTTTATTTCGTTCTCTCTTTTATCCTACTTTTTATATATGTGGATGTCAGAAGCCCGATTTATATCAGCCAAGCTTTTGCTGACGCATCGTCATAGGATAACCTCTTTACGCCTGTAAAGTCCATTATGCAGGGTGCCTCAAAAAATGAATGGGCCTATTGGTCCTTATTAGCATACCTGGGCGTGGGAGTCTGGGGGAATGCACCCTCCAGAAACCAAATACCCCCAGAATTCAATTTTTGAAATATATTTGGTTTTTCTCGCAATTTTGATGCCAATGGACAGTGCTCGATGAGAAACGTTGGAAAATAGTGTTTTTCGTTATACCACCATTTTAAGGCCATTTGACTTTCAAAAATCTTGCACCCTCCAGAACTTTGGTGCCGCCAACCTATGCTTATCACGTCTCGGATGCTGAACAGATTGAAACCGTGATTAACTTCCAATTATACTGGTCGAGATGCTGTTGGTTTAAACTCAATTGTGCAGATGTAGTCTTATCCAGCACTTTGCAGATTTTCGCAATACAAGCTAATATCATTTTTACAGCGTTGTAAACTCCCCAATAGAAGAAAAGATAAATGAACGCCGGTGTCGTACAGTGGAATGTTCAGGCTGAGAAAATGTATCATTTGACTGTAAGGACATTTGTATCAGCATGAATGGGCAAAATCCGGTAACGGGATTTTAATTAAAAAATTGATCTTAATTGATTAATAATTGCTAGTCAATTAATTCTAAATTGCTTTATTCATTTTTTATGTTTTAATTCAATAATTTCTAACTAATTTTTGAATTAATTTTCCAATTGATCAACCTTTGATCAACAAGTTGTTAAAATTAATTTTAATAAGTTTTAATTTATGTTTTATCAATTTTGTTAGATTTTACTATTCGTAATGTATTTCAATTAATTTTGAATTAATGATTTAGTTTAATTTCTTGTTCTTTCAAATTCATTTTAGAAATAATTTGGAATCATTTCATATTCGATTTAAATTTTTCAAAATCCTTAAGTGAGTCACTTAATTAAGTAATCTTTATTAATTAATTAAAATCTCAATTTAATCATTAAAATTTAAGCAACTAATTATTGCTTGATTAATTACACTTAATAAGTTACAATTAATTACATATTATTTAAACTGTTTATTAAGTAACTACTTAGCTTCAATAAGTTAATTGATTAATTCTTAGAGTAGTTAATCTTGGTCAATTGAATCATTATGTTTTAATTGATTACATTTCTATTTCACTGATTAAAATTAATTGATTCATAATCAATGCATTAATTAAACTCTTAATTTATAAATAAGTTGATTAATTCTTAGTTAGTTAAACTTCTAATTACTCTCGATCGACTGAAGGTCCGGTTGTCCCATGCGCCTCTTATTCTATATCAACGTTTTAAAGTCTTCACTTTTTCTGTATTTACGTATATTTTTGTTACCTGAGGACACTATACGGTGCCGAAGGCAAAAAAAGGTGTGACATCCATAGGTGGACGACACCAGAGTTCTTAGGAGAACAAGATATTTCGAAAGGTCAAACGTCAAAAATGGCCTTGAAAATAGTGGTATGGCGGAAAAATACCATTTTTCAACGTTTCTCATCGAGAACTTTCCATTGGCATCAAAAAAATTGCGAAAAAACAAAAAATCTCCAAAAATCGAATTCTGGTGGGGAGTGGTGTTCTGGTTTCTGGGGATGCATACCCATGCCAAGGTATGGTGACATCGGCTGGTCGTTTTATATACAGCAAAATTACTTGTTTACTTCCATATATGATCTGTGGGTTCAAGTTTTCAACCCTACCCGCATAAGATTTTTAACCCCAATCCTACCGCCAAGAAATTCGTTCACCTCTTCCCAAAATGTGTCGTTTTAAGCGTTTTTAGCTATCCGTTTGCTTAAAAGTGTCAAATTTTCGGTGCTTCGCGCCATATACTCATTTTATAAAATACATTTTCTTAAATGTATTCAAATTTTTCGTAATTTTTCCGAAAACTTAATTCAAAATTTTTTATGCTCTAAAAAGGCGAAGCTTCGTCAGAAACACCGAAAAACGATGTTTTTTTAAGGCGTACTCGCCATTTTTTAGCCGAAAAACGACACTTTAAAATATCCCCTCAGAATTCCCATATTGTGCATGTCTGTTTACTACTCTCTCTATTTTTATTTTCATTGTTTAAGCCTGTGTGGAACAGTTGCGCTTTTATCACGGCTTGTTGCATTCAAACATCGACGTTATTAACTTGTTAACATTCGGCGAAACGTGCAACCATTTTATTAAGCTCCATTTTTCGCAGCAACCTAAAATGCAAAACCAAATTAAGTAAATAATAGCCAAATAAAATTAATTTAGAATGAAAGAAGTTGCACATAACTGCCGTAATAACTGGAACTTTACAATGGAAACAAATGTGAGCAATGTTTCTGAGAGGCGTTTTCATGACCCCAATAAATCCAATACTTTGATTTAAAATGAGACGCAGTTTTGTTGTTTTTGTGTGAAAGACTTACTGGATCAAATAAGTGTTTTACTTCTTGTACCATCCCTGTACAAGCGAGTGTAATAGGCATGATCATACCGTGAGCGGGGGATGGGGTTAAAAATATGAGCGCGTATTTTTACGGTTTGTTGGATTGGAAGCTAGTCGATGTGCTTTGTGTGTAATCATTCAACAACGAAATGATCAAATATTTATCTAGCCTTTGATTGCAATAACATATACCAGATTTGCTCTTGAATCGTTAGCAGTATAGATAGGGTAGGTAACTACCTTTTCATCTGCGGCAAGTCCTAACATCGGTGCGCTATTGCGGGGAAGTTTTTCGGAAGTTTTTCGGGGAAAAACCGAAGTTTTTCGGTGAACTATTAATATGATAATCTATGCTTCCAGGCTGTTTATAATGTTATAAAAACATAAGGCAAAACGCGGTCGGGTGGTAAGGCTGGTCTAGGGTTGATTCGGTCAACAAGAAGTGTTATAGTTACAATGGCACTGAATTAGGCATGAAGCGTGGAAATCAGTGTTTGACGTTTCTAATCAATTTCAAGCTTTTTCGTAATACTAGATTTGATATTCACATTTTCTTTGCCTTGATTTCGACATTAAAATGCTGCATGTGTGGAACGCACATGGAGACTATAGGTGAGCAGCACCAAAATTCTGGGGGAATGCTTGAAAAGAGGAGAAATTTTTAAAAATTAAATTCTTGGGGTTGTATTTCGGTTATCTGGAGGAAGTATTTCGGTTTCTCGTAGGGAGTGCATACCCCAAACCCCTCCCACGCCTGGGTGTGATGAAGACCCATATTCCCCTTCCCACTTCCAAGTGAATGTCTGTTGCCGATAAGGATCCGACTGTTTGATGTCTATGAAAATTTCTTAATACAATTGTAGTATGTGACAATAAAAGATTACTCACTTCGCATATTAATGCTATTGTTTCCATGTGACCTGTTTTCCGTCGATCAACTCATTGTATCATCGACCGAATGACACAAAAATTTTAAAGCAAAACAGGCATCTGTGTAAAAGATGTTCTACTTTACTATCGACCGAATGACACAAAAATTTTAAAGCAAAACAGGCATTTGTGTAAAAGATGTGCAACTTTACACTTTCAATAATTTCGATGAAATGTCAAAATTAAGGGTGTGTTTAATGCAGACAAAATAGAAATTCAATAAGGCTGAAAAATACAGAACATTATGCGTGTTTTCAGCAGTGTTTAGGATAGAGACCTTTTGAGCTCAGGTTTTTAGGCAACAGAATAATTTTCTTTTATCGGTTTGATAAAGAACTACCCCATCTTTTGACGAGAACCGGCAAAAGTATATTCTATTCGACAAATTCCGACATTATTTACCTTTATCTATTGCACCCAATGACAAAAATAACGAAAAATAACAAAGGCTTAATAGAATAAAAGCACAAGATCGAAAAGATATTTATTAAACAAAAATACTACAAAATACACGGCGAAAATTGCAAGACGTCGATCACTGAGTGCATAAAAAACTGTAAAATGATTATTGAGTTAAAGACTTTCTAAAAAATTATTAAATTAAAAGCGAGAAAGAAAAACAAATTTAATAGAATATTGACGTACATATATATGAGTTTTAAAATAAACCAGTTATAAATGTGTTACAAACTGTAAAGAGACGTTGACTTCTTTGATTCCTCTTTAATCCTCCTCTATTCAATGCGCGCCGAGCACTTTACATGCGAATCTCTAGATGCATTATATAGGTAGCTTATTCTATATTTAAGCTTAGAAAGCTAAAATTTTTGCGTTCCGTAATAGTTAGCTTCAGAGAGAATTTAAGTTTTTGAGATTAGAAATCTGACACTTAACATTAAAATAATATTTAATAAACAGCCGAAGTAGTAAAAGCTTGGACCTTCTGGAGTCTGTGTGCTTAAGCATAGCACATGCTTAAGCATAGAGACTCTCACCTTGTAGGCGCAAAGCGTCTACAATGGGGTCATACTACTAAACATATCGCGTGAAGCGCCCAACTATTCACAGTCGGTTATCCAGGACGGGCGGAGCCAATCAAATTTTAATTTGCATAAGTAGCTAGCAGCGTCCCCCATGCTACTGTTACTACACATAGGCGTGAAGCGCCCAACTTTTCACAGTCGGTTATCCAGGACGGGCGGAACCAATTAATTTTAATTTGCATAAGTAGCTAGCAGCGTCCCCCATGCTACTGTTCTAATTTTAGTTCAGATCATCAACTATCTTGGTTGACTGCACGTTCACTCGCAGACGATGAGTCATCATAGGTTCTATTTTAAAACAAAAATTTTGAAAAAAACCGGAAATTTCCGGTTTCACTGATACCAAAAATAGTCTCATCTCAGAAGGTATAAAAGGAGAGAGCAGGCAAGAAAAAATCATTCTCCAAAATTATTACTCTTTTGAACATGCTCAATTTCTGCTCTTGATTTTACTTATTGAAATGGCTTCTGACATTGAAATGGAAGACCTTTCAACGCAAGACATGTGGTACGAATCGGATGAAGAAATGCGAGAGGAAGACCTTGAAATTGTGGACGAGTGGTTTCCCCAGAAGATTTTTACGAGCTGGGGGAACCAGACAACGGAAAAGATCAAACGCTTCAACACGGAAGGACGCGCCTACACGATAAATTTCAAAAATCTGGATCGTCTCGATTTGGGAAAAAGTTTGGCCGAAATTTTTGATAGTGCGGTCACAAAGATTCTGGACGGCTCGAGTGCGACGGATATGGTGGGCCTGCAAATAACACACCCGACGCTGAAGAAACCGGCGATCGTGCCTTTCCGAAAAGGCGAGCAAATTAAGGGCGAGCAAATCGTACACACCATTGAGCGCATCCTGCAGTCCAATGAAGAAGTGCGACTTGAACAGCCGGAAACGCGGATAAAAATAGTACAGGTTAGTCCGCCAAGTGGGTCTGGACAGCATAAACGTAGATTTGTAAATTTGGAAAAAGAAATGAAAGCAAAACAATGTTTTGTAAAAATTAAAAATAATGATGATCTATGTTTAGCTAGGGCATTAGTTGTAGCTAAAGCACATTGTACATGCATATAGGAAAAGCCTGATGGACAAAACTTTAGAATGGCGATTTAAAAACATTTGTAAAAAGGATACAGCTATAAGAAAAGCACAACACAGGGCAGCGCTGGAACTTTTGACTAAAGCGGGTCTTAAAGATCATGTAGGCCCTTGCGGTATAGCAGAGCTGCAAGCATTGCAGGCTGCAATGCCAAATTTTCAAATTAAAGTTTTCAGCGCCGACTTTTGTAATGCTATAGTTTTTGAAGGCCCTCCATCAGAAAAAGTTGTACATTTGTATCATAATAATAATCATTTTGATGTAATTGGTAGTATGGCCGGTTTTATGAACCGTGGTTACTTTTGTGAACCTTGCAACAAGGGCTATAACAATAAGGATGAGCATCGTTGTTCTAAAATTTGTCCCTGTTGTCATGGTCCTGCTTGCCCTAATGTTGCTCTCACTGAATGTACAGACTGTAATCGTTTATTCAGGGGTCGAAAATGTTTTGAAAATCATAAAAAAGTCGGAAAAAACGAAAAATCGATTTGTCAGCAAATGATGCTTTGTAAAAACTGTGGTCGGCATGTAAATAGAGCCGATAAAATACAGAAGCATAAATGTGGTCACTTTTATTGTAAAACATGTAAAGCTGATGTACCTATTATTGATCACAAGTGTTATATGCAAGTCGTTTCTGAAGAAAAGGATGAAAAGAAAAAGACGAAGTATGTGTTTTTCGATTTTGAAACCAGACAAGAAAAAGCGTGTGGCAGCTCAAGGCTGGAGCACGAACCCAATCTATGTATAGCGCACATTGTTTGTACAGATTGCATAGCAAAGCCGCTAGGACAGTGCGATAAATGCGGGGAAAATAGACGCATATTTTACGGTGACAATTGTACAGATAAATTTTGCGATTTCCTTTTTGGCCTCAAAAATGCAATAGCAATCGCCCATAACGCTAAAGGTTTCGATGGACATTTCATCTTGAAATATCTTTTCAAACAAGCCCTTGCCCCCACTATCGTCACAAAAGGGTTAGAAATCATGAGCCTGAGCGCCGGGTCTGTAAAACTAATCGATTCGTTCAACTTTCTGCCTATGGCTTTATCGGCTCTACCAAAAACATTTGACGAACCTGAATTGAAAAAGGGGTTTTTTCCACATCTTTTCAACAAAAAGGCCAACGAAAATTATGTGGGTGAGTGGCCAGACGCGTGGTACTATTCCCCGGCAACAATGAGTCCCAAAAACAAGGAAAATTTCCAAAAATGGTATGTCGAACAAAAAGGAAAATTTTCGACTTTAAGTCGGAACTTTTGGCTTACTGCGAGTCCGACGTCGACATTTTAAGGCGATGCTGCCTTAAATTTCGCAATCTATTTTTAGCCGAGACCGGAATGGATCCTTTTGAGTGCTCGTTAACTATAGCGAGCGCATGTAATAAAGTTTTCCGGTCAACTTATTTAAAGCCAAAAACAATAGGTATAGTACCGCACGGAGGGTATAGGCGGATGGAAAAACACTCAATAACAGCGATAAAATGGTTAAAGTGGGTGAGCGAAACGAATAAGATAAACATTAGGCATGCACGCAATATGGGGGAGCAAAAAGTGGGCAATTACCGGGTAGACGGTATTTACGGAAATACGGTATATGAATTCAATGGGTGTTTCTGGCACGGGTGTCCTAAGTGTATGAAGAAAAAGGACGCAAATGACGGCTGATCAAATAACATCCGCCGAAGAAGCTTTTCAAAACACAGTGAGACGGCGCAAAGAAATTGAAGCCAAGGGGTACAGTGTTATAGAACTCTGGGAGTGTGAATTGCGGCGGGAATTAAAATCAAATCCTGTCATGAAACAATTTTTCGACTCGGTAAAAATTGTTGACCCACTCGACCCCAGGGAGGCCTTTTATGGGGGGCGGACGAACGCAGTAAAGTTGTATGAGAAAATAAAGCACAATGAAAGGGGGAGCCGCTAGAACATATAATGTACACAGACATTTGCAGTTTATACCCGACCGTAAATAAGTATGGGTTATATCCTATCGGCCACCCCCAAATTTTCACTGAAAACTTTTTGGAAATGACTGCTCAAAGTCGACCGTATCAGGGTTTAATTAAAGCAAAAATTCTTCCACCCCGTAATCTGTACCATCCATTATTGCCTTATAGATTTGGCGAAAAGTTATATTTTCCGTTATGCCGAACATGCACTGAATCGCATCAAACAACAAGATGCGAACATAGTGATGAAGAAAGGGCGATAGTAGGCGCCTGGGTGACGCTTGAAGTGTATAAAGCGCTAGAGTTGGGCTACAAAATTCTCGAAATTTTCGAAGTATGGCATTATGAAAAAACGGAACAATATGATAAAATGAACAACCCTAAAGGTGGTCTTTTTACGTCATATATTAATAAATTTATGAAACTAAAACAAGAATCGGACGGGTGGCCTTCATGGGTGAAATCGGATGAAGACAGGGTAGAATATGTAAAACAGTATAAAGAAAATGAGGGAATCGAGCTTGACGCAGCAAAAATTACTAAAAATAGTGGTATGCGCGCATTAGCTAAACTTATGTTAAACTCTTTCTGGGGAAAGTTCGGGCAACGCAATAACATGTCAAAAGTATCGTTTTTCACTGATCCAGCCCCATATTTTGACTTAATTTTCGATCCTTCTAATGTAATATATTCAATTAACGCCATCAATGAAAATCTGATGGCCGTTACGCATGCAAAAGAGGATGAATTTGCTGAAGTGATGGGAAATACGAATCCTGTGCTTGCGGCTTATACGACAACTCAAGCACGCTTGAGACTTTACGATCATCTGGAAAAGTTAGGTGATCGTGTATTATATTTTGACACAGATAGTGTCATTTTCAAAAGTACGTTGGGAAAAGACGAGTATCAGGTGCCTTTAGGGTCATATTTAGGAAATATGACGAATGAATTGAAAGATTACGGTGAAGGCAGCTACATTGACGAATTTGTAAGTGGCGGACCTAAAAATTATGCGTACAAGATACGCTCAGCAAGAGATGGTAAAATGTATTACCATATAAAAGTACGTGGATTCACACTGTCGTCAGTGACTGCCACAAAAATTAATTTTCATTCGTTACTAAAAATGGTCAAAATGTTTGTACAGCAAAACAATATTGTTGAAAAAATTGTATATTTTCCGCAAATTCGACGCTTGCCTGATCATACTGTTGTGACGGAAGATGCGTCAAAAAAGTATAAAATTGTTTACAACAAACGTGTTGTAAAACCCGATTTCTCTACTGTGCCGTACGGCTTTTAGTCTTTTTCTGCACATTTTTGTTTACCCCCTATGCCTTATTTTATTATTTGACCCTCTGACCGTCATTTTTTGTTTATTTCGTTCCTCTGGCCGGTACCCGTCCGAAAAACGGTGTGACCGGACAAGACGTCATTTTGCTTAGTTAATCTTTTTGTTTATTTCGTTCCTCTGGCCGGTACCCGTCCGAAAAACGGTGTGACCGGACAAGACGTCATTTTGTTTTGTTCATATGGCGGTCATGGTTACTATTTTGTTTTGTTCTCGCCTGCCTGCCGGATCTCCCTGAAAAGAGCAAGTGCCGGTGGGTAGTCGAAACACGGGTGGTATAGTTTTGCTGAAAAAAAAATCAAAAAAAAAACAAAAACAAGAAAAAACAAAAAAAAAACAAAAATGGTGCCGATACATGCCCAGGTTCCCGTCCTGGCACCGGGCACTGCATTTGCAGTGGCGGAGAGGCATGTTAAAACATTTATATAAACTAGTTAAACATTCATTAGCTATCAAAAATGTTAAATGCATAGGTGCATGATGTCTCGTCTCCCACGCATATGCATGTATACTACCGAAAACTTTGCCATTGAAGAACAATCAGTGATATATTTTTGAAAAGTTGTGGAATATTTTTGTACAGTTGTGAAATATTTTTGTTAAGTTTTGGAAAATTTTTGTCAAGTTGTGAAATATTTTCGGTTTTTTGTCAAGTTGTGAAATATTTATCGTCAAGTTGTGAAAATTTTTTGTAAAGCTGTGAAAAATTTTTGTCAAGTTGTGAAAATTTTCTGCCGAAATGAGTAATTGTGTGTTCTATATATCTTTATAATGTCAGAAATTGCTTTTTGAATGGAAAAATGTCAAATTTTCCAGCGCTTCGCGCCGTTTTGAGACAACTATTAGTGATTTTAGCCCTCAGAAATCCAGAAATTAGCTAAAATACACTACAAAAAAGTCGAACAACTCTGTTTTTGCCACACTAAATCGTTACTGTAACTATATTATAGTACCGAAAATTTTGTGTGTACAAAATGTACAAAGATTTTTGGGGGCCAATTTTCATGAATTTTTGGCTTTTTCTCAGTAACTTTTTTATTTCAGTGATATATTTTTTGTAAAGTTGTGGAATATTTTTGTATACTTGTGAAATATTTTTTTATGTTTTGAAAAATTTTTGTCAAGTTGTGAAATATTTTCGGCTTTTTTGTCAAGTTGTGAAATATTTTTGTCAAGTTGTGAAATATTTTTGTCGAATTGTGAAAATTGTTTTTTTCAAGTTGTGAAAATTTTTTGTAAAATTTTTATATTTTCTTGAAAGTGTGCTATTTTACGTGTTTTTTGTTGCTAAAATGATAGAAAACCATCAATCGGATAAAAAATTTAAATAAAAGAGAAAAAAGAAAAAAATAAAGAAAATATAGATGAAAAATTAAACATATGAGTTTTCAGCACTCAATTCCGTTGTGTCAGTCTCAGCTTGATCAAAAGCTGCTTATTTCTGGTAGAAATAACATACGATTTGTCTGATAAGCTGTAGAACTACATAGATGTAAAGAAATAAAATGATTGCACAAAGATCAAATCGTAAATCGCTAAGCACTCATGAACTATGACTGAATAACAATAATTTTGTCTGATAAGCTGTAGAACCTCCATAGGTGTACAAGAAATGAAATGAGTGCACCCCAAGTTGAAAATGGATAACATACATAAATGAGAGAAGGTAGACACTGACACATAAGATAAAATGGCTACGCCTCTATGAACTATAAATATGTAATATGATTCGATCCAAGAGAATGAATAACATACATAAATGAGAGAAGGCAGGCACACCTCGTCTGAATAACATTGTGTTATGAACTGAAATCAAAATGATTCTCGCTAAGGTACCGTCCAATATTGATTTAAGCGCTAAATGTTGATTTAAGCGCTAAATTTGGACGGTACCTTAGCGAGAATCATTTTGATTTCAGTTCATTACACCATATGTGTTATTCAGACAAGAGGTGTGCTCTCTCTCATGTATGTTGCCATTCTCTTGGATCGAATCATATTACATAGTTCATAGGGGCGTATTCAGTTTTATTTTATGTGTCTGTCTGGTGTCTACCTTCTCTCACTATGTATCCATTTTCAACGGGATGCACTCATTTCATTTCTTGTACACCAATGGAGGTTCTACGCTTATCAGACAAAAATTAGTATTCAGTCATGGATTCAGGAGTGCTTAGCGATTTACGATTTGATCTTTGTGCAATCATTTTATTTCTTTTCATCTATGCAGTTCTACAGCTTATCAGACAAATCGTATGTTATTTCTACCAGAAATGACAGCTTTTGATCAAGCTGAGACTGACACAACGGAATTGAGTGCTGAAAACTCATATGTTTAATTTTTCATCTGTATTTCCTTGATTTTCTTCTTTTTTTCTCTTTTATTTAAATTTTTTATCCGATTGATGGTTTTCTATCATTTTAGCAACAAAAAACACGTAAAATAGCACACTTCCAAGAAAATATAAAAATTTTACAAAAAATTTTCACAACTTGAAAAAACAATTTCACAATTCGACAAAAATATTTCACAACTTGACAAAAATATTTCACAACTTGACAAAAAAGCCGAAAATATTTCACAACTTGACAAAAATTTTTCAAAACATAACAAAAATATTTCACAAGTATACAAAAATATTCCACAACTTTACAAAAATATATCACTGAAATAAAAAAGTTACTGAGAAAAAGCCAAAAATTCATGAAAATTGGCCCTCAAAAATCTTTGTACATTTTGTACGCACAAAATTTTCGGTACTATAATATAGTACAGTAACGATTTAGTGTGGCAAAAACAGAGTTGTTCGACTTTTTTGTAGTGTATTTTAGCTAATTTCTGGATTTCTGAGGGCTAAAATCACTAATAGTTGTCTCAAAACGGCGCGAAGCGCTGGAAAATTTGACATTTTTCCATTCAAAAAGCAATTTCTGACATTATAAAGATATATAGAACACACAATTACTCATTTCCGGCAGAAAATTTTCACAACTTGACAAAAATTTTTCACAGCTTTACAAAAAATTTTCACAACTTGACGAAAATATTTCACAACTTGACAAAAAAGCCGAAAATATTTCACAACTTGACAAAAATTTTCTAAACTTAACAAAAATATTTCACAACTGTACAAAAATATTCCACAACTTTTCAAAAATATATCACTGATTGTTCTTCAATGGCAAAGTTTTCGGTAGTATACATGCATATGCGTGGGGAAGACGAGACATCATGCACCTATGCATTTAATATTTTTGATAGCTAATGAATGTTTGACTAGTTTATATAAATGTTTTAACATGCCTCTCCGCCACTGCAAATGCAGTGCCCGGTGCCAGGACGGGGACCTGAGCATGTATCGGCACCATTTTTGTTTTTTTTTGTTTTTTCTTGTTTTGTTTTTTTTTGATTTTTTCAACAAAACTATGCCACCCGTGTTTCGACTACCCACCGGCACTTGCTCTTTCTAGGAGATCCGGAGGCGAGGCAAGAACAAAACAAAATAGTAACCATGACCGCCATATGAACAAAACAAAATGACGTCTTGTCCGGTCACACCGTTTTTCGGACGGGTACCGGCCAGAGGAACGAAATAAACAAAAAGATTAACTAAGCAAAATGACGTCTTGTCCGGTCACACCGTTTTTCGGACGGTGTACCGGCCAGAGGAACGAAATAAACAAAAAATGACGGTCAGAGGGTCAAATAATAAAATAAGGCATGGGGTAAACAAAAAACGTGCAGAAAAAGACTAAAAGCCGTACGGCACAGTAGAGAAATCGGGTTTTACAACACGTTTATTGTAAACAATTTTATACTTTTTTGACGCATCTTCCGTCACAACAGTATGATCAGGCAAGCGACGAATTTGCGGAAAATATACAATTTTTTCAACAATATTGTTTTGCTGTACAAACATTTTGACCATTTTTAGTAACGAGTGAAAATTAATTTTTGTGGCAGTCACTGACGACAACGTGAATCCACGTACTTTTATATGGTAATACATTTTACCATCTCTTGCTGAGCGTATCTTGTACGCATAATTTTTAGGTCCGCCACTTACAAATTCGTCAATGTAGCTGCCTTCACCGTAATCTTTCAATTCATTCGTCATATTTCCTAAATATGACCCTAAAGGCACCTGATACTCGTCTTTTCCCAATGTACTTTTGAAAATGACACTATCTGTGTCAAAATATAATACACGATCACCTAACTTTTCCAGATGATCGTAAAGTCTCAAGCGTGCTTGAGTTGTCGTATAAGCTGCAAGCACAGGATTCGTATTTCCCATCACTTCAGCAAATTCATCCTCTTTTGCATGCGTAACGGCCATCAGATTTTCATTGATGGCGTTAATTGAATATATTACATTAGAAGGATCGAAAATTAAGTCAAAATATGGGGCTGGATCAGTGAAAAACGATACTTTTGACATGTTATTGCGTTGCCCGAACTTTCCCCAGAAAGAGTTTAACATAAGTTTAGCTAATGCGCGCATACCACTATTTTTAGTAATTTTTGCTGCGTCAAGCTCGATTCCCTCATTTTCTTTATACTGTTTTACATATTCTACCCTGTCTTCATCCGATTTCACCCATGAAGGCCACCCGTCCGATTCTTGTTTTAGTTTCATAAATTTATTAATATATGACGTAAAAAGACCACCTTTAGGGTTGTTCATTTTATCATATTGTTCCGTTTTTTCATAATGCCATACTTCGAAAATTTCGAGAATTTTGTAGCCCAACTCTAGCGCTTTATACACTTCAAGCGTCACCCAGGCGCCTACTATCGCCCTTTCTTCATCACTATGTTCGCATCTTGTTGTTTGATGCGATTCAGTGCATGTTCGGCATAACGGAAAATATAACTTTTCGCCAAATCTATAAGGCAATAATGGATGGTACAGATTACGGGGTGGAAGAATTTTTGCTTTAATTAAACCCTGATACGGTCGACTTTGAGCAGTCATTTCCAAAAAGTTTTCAGTGAAAATTTGGGGGTGGCCGATAGGATATAACCCATACTTATTTACGGTCGGGTATAAACTGCAAATGTCTGTGTACATTATATGTTCTAGCGGCTCCCCCTTTCATTGTGCTTTATTTTCTCATACAACTTTACTGCGTTCGTCCGCCCCCCATAAAAGGCCTCCCTGGGGTCGAGTGGGTCAACAATTTTTACCGAGTCGAAAAATTGTTTCATGACAGGATTTGATTTTAATTCCCGCCGCAATTCACACTCCCAGAGTTCTATAACACTGTACCCCTTGGCTTCAATTTCTTTGCGCCGTCTCACTGTGTTTTGAAAAGCTTCTTCGGCGGATGTTATTTGATCAGCCGTCATTTGCGTCCTTTTCTTCATACACTTAGGACACCCGTGCCAGAAACACCCATTGAATTCATATACCGTATTTCCGTAAATACCGTCTACCCGGTAATTGCCCACTTTTTGCTCCCCCATATTGCGTGCATGCCTAATGTTTATCTTATTCGTTTCGCTCACCCACTTTAACCATTTTATCGCTGTTATTGAGTGTTTTTCCATCCGCCTATACCCTCCGTGCGGTACTATACCTATTGTTTTTGGCTTTAAATAAGTTGACCGAAAAACTTTATTACATGCGCTCGCTATTGTTAACGAGCACTCAAAAGGATCCATTCCGGTCTCGGCTAAAAATAGATTGCGAAATTTAAGGCAGCATCGCCTTAAAATGTCGACGTCGGACTCGCAGTAAGCCAAAAGTTCCGACTTAAAGTCGAAAATTTTCCCTTTTTGTTCGACATACCATTTTTGGAAATTTTCCTTGTTTTTGGGACTCATTGTTGCCGGGGAATAGTACCACGCGTCTGGCCACTCACCCACATAATTTTCATTGGCCTTTTTGTTGAAAAGATGTGGAAAAAACCCCTTTTTCAATTCAGGTTCGTCAAATGTTTTTGGTAGAGCCGATAAAGCCATAGGCAGAAAGTTGAACGAATCGATTAGTTTTACAGACCCGGCGCTCAGGCTCATGATTTCTAACCCTTTTGTGACGATAGTGGGGGCAAGGGCTTGTTTGAAAAGATATTTCAAGATGAAATGTCCATCGAAACCTTTAGCGTTATGGGCGATTGCTATTGCATTTTTGAGGCCAAAAAGGAAATCGCAAAATTTATCTGTACAATTGTCACCGTAAAATATGCGTCTATTTTCCCCGCATTTATCGCACTGTCCTAGCGGCTTTGCTATGCAATCTGTACAAACAATGTGCGCTATACATAGATTGGGTTCGTGCTCCAGCCTTGAGCTGCCACACGCTTTTTCTTGTCTGGTTTCAAAATCGAAAAACACATACTTCGTCTTTTTCTTTTCATCCTTTTCTTCAGAAACGACTTGCATATAACACTTGTGATCAATAATAGGTACATCAGCTTTACATGTTTTACAATAAAAGTGACCACATTTATGCTTCTGTATTTTATCGGCTCTATTTACATGCCGACCACAGTTTTTACAAAGCATCATTTGCTGACAAATCGATTTTTCGTTTTTTCCGACTTTTTTATGATTTTCAAAACATTTTCGACCCCTGAATAAACGATTACAGTCTGTACATTCAGTGAGAGCAACATTAGGGCAAGCAGGACCATGACAACAGGGACAAATTTTAGAACAACGATGCTCTCCCTTATTGTTATAGCCCTTGTTGCAAGGTTCACAAAAGTAACCACGGTTCATAAAACCGGCCATACTGCCAATTACATCAAAATGATTATTATTATGATACAAATGTACAACTTTTTCTGATGGAGGGCCTTCAAAAACTATAGCATTACAAAAGTCGGCGCTGAAAACTTTAATTTGAAAATTTGGCATTGCAGCCTGCAATGCTTGCAGCTCTGCTATACCGCAAGGGCCTACATGATCTTTAAGACCCGCTTTAGTCAAAAGTTCTAGCGCTGCCTTGTGTTGTGCTTTTCTTTTAGGTGTATCCTTTTTACAAATGTTTTTAAATCGCCATTCTAAAGTTTTGTCCGTCAGGCTTTTCCATATGCATCTACATGTGCTTTAGCTACAACTAATGCCCTAGCTAGACATAGATCATCATTATTTTTAATTTTTACAAAACATTGTTTTGCTTTCATTTCTTTTTCCAAATTTACAAATCTACGTTTATGCTGTCCAGACCCACTTGGCGGACTAACCTGTACTATTTTTATCCGCGTTTCCGGCTGTTCAAGTCGCACTTCTTCATTGGACTGCAGGATGCGCTCAATGGTGTGTACGATTTGCTCGCCCTTAATTTGCTCGCCTTTTCGGAAAGGCACGATCGCCGGTTTCTTCAGCGTCGGGTGTGTTATTTGCAGGCCCACCATATCCGTCGCACTCGAGCCGTCCAGAATCTTTGTCACCGCACTATCAAAAATTTCGGCCAAACTTTTTCCCAAATCGAGACGATCCAGATTTTTGAAATTTATCGTGTAGGCGCGTCCTTCGGTGTTGAAGCGTTTGATCTTTTCCGTTGTTGGTTCCCCCAGCTCGTAAAAATCTTCTGGGGGAAACCACTCGTCCACAATTTCAAGGTCTTCCTCTCGCATTTCTTCATCCGATTCGTACCACATGTCTTGCGTTGAAAGGTCTTCCATTTCAATATCAGAAGCCATTTCAATAAGTAAAATCAAGAGCAGAAATTGAGCATGTTCAAAAGAGTAATAATTTTGGAGAATGATTTTTTCTTGCCTGCTCTCTCCTTTTATACCTTCTGAGATGAGACTATTTTTGGTATCAGTGAAACCGGAAATTTCCGGTTTTTTTCAAAATTTTTGTTTTAAAAATAGAACCTATGATGACTCATCGTCTGCAAGTGAACGTGCAGTCAACCAAGATAGTTGATGATCTGAACTAAAATTAGAACAGTAGCATGGGGGAGGCTGCTAGCTACTTATGCAAATTAAAATTAATTGGTTCCGCCCGTCCTGGATAACCGACTGTGAATAGTTGGGCGCTTCACGCCTATGTGTAGTAACAGTAGCATGGGGGAGGCTGCTAGCTACTTATGCAAATTAAAATTAATTGGCTCCGCCCGTCCTGGATAACCGACTGCATTAGTTGGGCGCTTCACGCGTATGTAGTAACAGTAGCATGGGGGACGCTGCTAGCTACTTGTGCAAATTAAAATTAATTGGCTCCGCCCGTCCTGGATAACCGATTGTTAATAGTTGGGCGCTTCACGCCTATGTGTAGTAGTATGACCCCATTGTAGACGCTTTGCGCCTACAAGGTGAGAGTCTCTATGCTTAAGCATGTGCTATGCTTAAGCACACAGACTCCAGAAGGTCAGGCTTTACTACTAGCCGAATTTCATCCGAATGACAATCAGATATAATTTGCAATCTGAAACTGAAATAAAGTTTAAGTCCATTACTTTCCTTAAACAAGGTTGTGATATCAAGTTTTTGAATAAAAAAGTAAAAGCGAACAAAGGAATAGTAAAATTTAAATGAATTTTAGAGTGCTGTAAATATAACAACTACCAAGAAAAATGCTCAGATGGAGCAAAAAAAGGTGAATATATATATATATATATATATATATATATATATATATATATATATATATATATATATATATATATATATATATATATATATATATATATATATATATATATATATATATATATATATATATATATATATATATATATATATATATATATATATATATATATATATATATATATATATATATATATATATATATATATATATATATATATATATATATATATATATATATATATATATATATATATATATATATATATATATATATATATATATATATATATATATATATATATATATATATATATATATATATATATATATATATATATATATATATATATATATATATATATATATATATATATATATATATATATATATATATATATATATATATATATATATATATATATATATATATATATATATATATATATATATATATATATATATATATATATATATATATATATATATATATATATATATATATATATATATATATATATATATATATATATATTTTTGATTCTTAAAGATGTAAAAGGAGGGGACCGGGGAAAATAACCCTTTACGCACAAAAGCCGTAAGAATGTGCTAATCAGAGCTAATCAGATAGACTACCTCTAAACGGCGCAAAAATCGAAGCATATTTTGCGGCCTACCCCTGTTTCTGTAGACTGAATTGGAGTTAGCCTGGAGGTAAAAGTCTACTCCGATAATCTTGTTTCCTATCAGAGCATTGTGGAGGGTAAGGTTTTGTGAATTAAATTATAAATCAATTGTTTAACAAACGTTCTTTGCGAAACAGTGAAAAATGCTTTGCGGCCACACGTAGGCGTGGGTATGGGGGTTTGGAGGGTATGCACATCCCCAGAAGTTGATAATACCCCACCCCAGAATTCAAATTTTAATTTTTTTTGCTTTTTAGCGATTTTTTAATGCCATTGGTTAGTGCTCTATGAGAAACGTCGAAAAATGGTGTTTTATTCGCCATACGACCACTTTTTAAACCATTTTTTGACATTTAAAAATTTTTTCACACCCTCCAACCCCAAGATTTTTTTTCTCCTTCTCCAGAATCTCGGTGCTGCCCACCTATGTTTGCGACTAAAACTTGATTTTTCTCAGGCCGCAGTATATACTTCGATTTTTGCAATATCCAAGGAAGTCTAATTGTTCAGCACATTCTTACAGCTTTTGCGCTTCTAGGAAATTTTCCCTTAGTCCCATCCTTTTACATCCGTCAAGAATGAAGAAATCCAAGTATAATCACCTTTTTTGCCCTATCGGAGCATTTTTTCTCGCTAGTAATCCACTTTTTCTCACAGTAATTTTATTCTTAAACACAGCGTTCCTATTACAAAAAACGCAATCTGATTTAGCTTAATTAGAGAAAATACCTACGCAAAAATGCTTGTTGGATCGATTTAAAAAATTAGCGTAAATGCTTTCTCAATGTTGTAATTCAAACCAGAAACGCTCGAGGAAATTTAAATCCAATTCTTTGCATAAGCAAGGATTAACAGCAGCAGTTTTTACTTTTTCATCAACATTTTACAGGCTTCAGCGAAAGCCAGGCATGGCAACAAACACATCAGTTGTGTGAACCAACGCAATGATGTGATGGCTGCTGAAAATCGCATACTGATTGTAACAATGCACGAGAAAGCAACGAAAATTAGTAGTGCGAGCACATACGTGGGCAGCAAGAAATTTCTGGGGGGGGGGTGCAAGATTCTTTTGAAGGTCAAAAAATGGCCTTAAAAATGGTGGTATGGTGATAAAAACACCATTTTTCGACGTTTCTCATCAAGCACTATCCATTGGCATCAAAAAATTGCGAAAAAAGCGAAAAAAATTTTCAGAAATTGAATTCTGGGGGGGTATTTTGATTTCTGAGGGGTATTTTGGTTTTCTGGGTAGTGCATACCCCCCAAACCCCCACGCCCAGGTGTGGTCGAGCAATGTCCGTGTATGCGGCCGCTGTTTTCTTAAAATTTGCTGTTTTTACTGCACGAACCTCCGCATTTCGAAATTTTCGGTCCGCGGTGCGCATGTTGCCTGTGCCGCACTTGCGGACTCTTACTTCATGTTTTAACGCGGAACAATTAAGCCCGAGTACGTAACGTAAGAGAAATCCACTGTGTACTCGTACTCCGTGGCTTAAAGCTAAAAAGTAGGGCGGAGCGCGGACAAGGAGTACACAGTGTAAATTCCTTATGTACTTTGCTTGCTCTTATTTTAAGGCATGAAAGTGTCGGATTTATGTAAAAGAATCATTACAAAACGTAAGAAATGTAAAAGGTAAGGAAAAAAGAAAATATTGCAAAATAACGCAAAAGTGCAACTTTTAGACAAACTTTATTTTGCTTCTGTTTATCAGATAAATTAATCCGATTTATTATCCTAATTCTAATCCTAACTATATTAAGAACTTTGCTCGAAATATTAGATATTGAACAAAAGAGCCTTAAAATATCTTCCTATGCAGAGCGCGCTTAACTTTCTCGCAACCGATTATTGTAAAAACGCAGAACGAAATGCGACGCAGAACAATGTGCATCGCCGCCAAAAAATAGAAGATCACGCGGAAATGCGTCGACCTCTTAGAAGACGTAATGACGCAAGAGAATACAGAATATATATTCAATTTGAAACACAAAAAAAGGGGTTAAGCGAGCACAATAACAAACAAAATCAATGCATCAAGAAGAAAATTAGTAAAATGGATCCATAAAGCGATCCTGGAACGAAAATATGATTGATCTAAATCAGCTAGGCAGCGAGATGATAGAAGGCCCAAAAGTGGAAAAATTCCAAAATATGATCGGCATCAAAATAAAGTAACAATAGAAAAGGCCTAATATACAATAAGCACTTTCAAAAAATTCTCGATTTATTTTCATTTTAACGAATCATATTCTATAATCTAGTACTGGTTTTTTGTATAATTTTTCAACGTCTCTTGTATGCTATTTTCATAAGTCATATCGCTAATGTGCATCTCATTTATTATCTTATTTTTTCTTGTTAAATTAATTTTTAATTCATTTTACTTTTCGTTCGTCTTATATATCAATTTTATCTACGCTCATTCGCTACTTTGATGATTTTAATCTTTTGACGGTATATTTATTTTTCGTTTTCAGCTATTTAGATATTTGTCGTAAAAGTAAAAGAATATCAAAATCACTATTGTCGAGGTTTTAAAACATTAAGCGTATTGCTATTTTAACTTAAAATAAACTAGAAAATACGTTTACAAATAGTAAAAATAAGAAAATTAAACGGAAAATAATTGAGATTATTTCTATTCACTAATCAGAAATATGCTTTAAATTATAAAAAAATAATGTATCAGAGAGAAAAGATAGAGAAATTGGCAAAATAAATTGCTGAAAATATGAACGAAGCACAGAAAAATGAGAATGAAAAGATTTCAGTTTATTCAGAGAGAAGCATAAATGCCTAAAATCTTCTCTATAGCAAGTTTCCGTCAGTCAATAATGCAGGCGTATATCTGAATACGGATTACAATTTAGGAAATAGAGCGCAATTGATGTATTTCCTCAAAAAATAATAATAAACGCAATAATTCAGTCAAAGTAATTAAAATAAGCAAATAATATTCAATTTTTTTAAAACACTGGGCACGTAGGGCCTACAAAGACAAACATAAAGAAAAATGGGGAATAATAAGTCGAATAATATAAATTGACTACGAAAAAATAAAATCATAACGATAAAATCTAAAACAGTGGTAAAAACGATTATCACAATTCTGAACCAGTCAAAACCGACAAGAAAAGCATTTCTATCCTCTTCACTAATGAAAATTTTTATATAATTTTAAGAACAAATCAATAATTTAACTTTTGACTAGACAAACACGTTCTAAGTAGCGGGTTTGTGAGGTTCAAACCACTTCAAATGGAAATGGAATATTTTCTAAGAAAATAAGGGAAACGACGGCCAAAAATTGGACGAAAAACAATATTTTTTACAAAATTCAATCGAAAACGTGAATTATCGTATTTATTGGGTTAATCTAACATTTTTACCAGCTTTTTGAAGCGGATTTAGCTCATCAAGAGTCATCTGTGGACGTCACATACCGACTAAATCCTCCGTTCAGCCAAGCAGTCATTATTTCTCGTTCGATGAAAATAACAATATAAGGGAAACGTAAGCGAATGCGCACCGTAATTTGCTGAATTGCAGCTCAAGGAGCAAAAATCACGAGAAAAATTGAAAAATCAAAAATTAAGGAGGTAAAGCAGTCGCAAGAATTCGTGGGCAGCAAAAAAATTCTGGGGGAGGGGGGAGTGCAAGATTTTTCAAACGTCAAAAAATGGCCTTAAAAGTGGTGGCATGGCGACAAAAACACCATTTTTCGACGTTTCTCATCGAGCACTATCCATTGGCATCAAAAAATTGCGAAAAAAAGGAAGAAATTTTTAAAAATTGAATTCTGGGGTATATTTTGATTTCTGGGGGAGGGGGTGTGCATACCCCCTTCAAACCCCCACGCCTAGGTGTGGTCGCAAGTTAAAACAAATAAAAAAATTATCAAATATGATAATTCTGAAAAAAGCAGAAGCGGTAAAGTTATTTAAGTTAGAAATCAAAATTAGAAAAATTCAAAGCTTGAACAAAAATTTTTTGCGAAGTATATGCATGTATATAATACAAATCAATCGACTATGAATAATTGCGGTACAGTATTTAATTAAATACGTAGAAAAACGATATTCCATTACTAATGAAGCGATTTTATTACTTCAATATGAAGATGAAGCAGAATATTTTCATTACGGTTGGTAAACGAATAGAGAAAATGATAAAAATGATTTACGATTGCGCTCCAAAACATTGAGCGAAGGTCAAAGTAGTGATGAATTACTTAAAATAAGCAATATTTGCTTGAAAAATATTCTCTTACAAAATTCCGCTTAAAAAACATAAAGACAACAATAAAAAGTGAGAAATTTAATAAAACAGCATTATTATAAGCTGAAAAAGTTATATAGAATGGCTTAAATTCCGGCTGCACGATAAAAATTATCATCGTGAAAAGGGCAATGGTTGGATTGGTAAGTATTAAACTTCAACTTAATTTTAATTATCACTTAAGAATAGTAAAAAAAGGTTAATACCTGATGTAATGCTATTTCTAAAAAATTGACGAATAAAAAATTCCCTAACGTGTAGTAAAAGATAATTCGCTAGAAATCGAAAATGGTCATATCTTATTTCTTATTATTAAATATTTCCATATTTAATTTATTCAAATAGGTACTAAGAATCTTTAAATGATTCATTCCTTTGAAAAAATAAAAAAAACACGAAAAATTCAGAGTAAGTGTACGAAGTGGAGAAGTGATGTCATTCAATACAATCTTTTCACATAACTCATGATGCTCCGATAAAATAAGGTGTTCGATTTCTTGTACAATGGCCCAAAAATGCAACAAATTAAACACTATAAAACCTTATTTCATTATTGCTTAAACCCCGATTAGCTACGTGATATCATACAATTAAGGATTTAGCCGCTCTTTTTTGACAATATCTTCACATTACTCATAAAACCTTTAGTATTAGTAGTAGTACTAGTAGTAGTAGTACTAGTAGTAGTAGTAGTAGTAGTAGTAGTAGTAGTAGTGGTAGTAGTAGTAGTAATAGTGCTATTAGTAGTAGTAGTACTAGTAGTTGTAGTAGTAGTAGTAGTAGTAGTAGTAGTAGTAGTAGTAGTAGTAGTAGTAGTAGTAGTAGTTGTAGTAGTAGTAGTAGTAGTAGTAGTAGTAGTAGTAGTAGTAGTAGTAGTAGTAGTAGTAGTAGTAGTAGTAGTAGTAGTAGGAGTAGTAATAGTAGTAGTAGTAGTAGTAGTAGTAGTAGTAGTAGCAATAGTAGTAGTAGTAGTATAGTAGTAGTACTAGTAGTAGTAGTAGTAGTAGTAGTAGTAGTAGTAGTAGTAGTAGTAGTAGTAGTAGTAGTAGTAGTAGTGGTAGTAGTAGTAGTGGTAGTATTAGTAGTAGTAGTAGTAGTAGTAGTAGTAGTAGTAGTAGTAGTAGTAGTAGTAGTAGTAGTAGTAGTAGTAGTAGTAGTAGTAGTAGTAGTAGTAGTAGTAGTAGTAGTAGTAGTAGTAGTAGTAGTAGTAGTAGTAGTAGTAGTAGTAGTAGTAGTAGTAGTAATAGTAGTAGTAGTAGTAGTAGTAGTAGTAGTAGTAGTAGTAGTAGTAGTAGTAGTAGTAGTAGTAGTAGTAGTAGTAGTAGTAGTAGTAGTAGTAGTAGTAGTAGTAGTAGTAGTAGTAGTAGTAGTAGTAGTAGTAGTAGTAGTAGTAGTAGTAGTAGTAAGTAGTAATAGTAGTAGTAGTAGTAGTAGTAGTAGTAGTAGTAGTAGTAGTAGTAGTAGTAGTAGTAGTAGTAGTAGTAGCTTTTTTAACGAGCGTTTAATAAGAGAACGCGGTACATGTAGAAAAATAGGAAGACAGAGTGGATCCTAAATTCTCTCTTCGCTCTTACTTAGCCTAAACAATAAATAAGGATCAAGCACCTTGAAAGATCACGGAAGAAATATTAGCCGAAAAATATGCAAAAAATCTTGCATATGTACCGGGTTCTCTGTTTAGATGCTTCTTATTGTAAGATATGGTCGAAAGGGTGAGCGAATTGATGATAAAAGTGAAAGAAAACTTCGGCTCCAGACTAGATTAGGTTAGCACGTCCATAAAAAATAGCTTTTTTGAGCTTATATCCATTTCCTTGATTTTGGCTTTGAGGGATAGGCTTTTAAATAATGGTCATAATTCTAAATTTTCTAACATCAACTCTAAAATTTTTTCTACTTATGAGAAATACATACATTTAAAGATAAATCAGGGACACGTCTGAACATGGGCGTGGGGGAGGGGTTAGAGCGCCAAAAATGTTACTAAAAATAGAATTTTTTGTGGTCTACAGTAATCTGCGGGAGTTATTCACTCCCCAGAAGTTGAATAACCCCGCAGATTACTGTAAACCACCACAATTCTATTTTTAGTATTATTTTTGGCGATCTGATCCATCATGACCCCCAGATTTCGGGTGCTGCCCAAGTAAGTAAACGTCTCTGGCTGCTAAATTTTTATTTTTTGAAAATGTTCAGAAACCGAAATGTAGTTGGACTAAAATTTCGCATAAATAAGTTATGAACTTGAAACTTTTTGAGCTTTCAAGAAAGACTGCCGGCCAATCGACAAAATTTTGGCCACAGAAAGCCTAATAATTTTTAATTGAAAATCAGAGAATGGAACATTTAACCAATCTTAAGCGAGTAAGACAGGACAGGTTTCCAAAAAATTTAAAAATTTTATATCCATCAAAGTACAGAAGACAAACACTTAAGTAAAATTGCAAAAATAAAGAAGCAATTTCAGGGGCAAAATTTAGGAATTCGAGCAAATAAATATTTTTAGAATATAATAATTGTACTGGATGATGAATGTCACGTCTATAAAATATCCATACAATCTGCTGCGTTGCTACTATACATGTAACGGCTCTGATTTTCTGGTGGGGGTCTTCGGCAATTTTTAGGGAGGGGGTAAATGAACCTCCATCTTTTTGGCCAAAAACGACAAAAGACACCGAAAAATAGACTAAAAACGTAACTTTTTCCAAAAATCTGGTGGTTCGAAATCTTCTGACTTTAAGGGAGGGTGTACAATTTTGACTGGGGATCTCCATAACCCTCTTCTGTTTCATGTACGGTTGCTACAGTAGTACGAGGCTCAATAATAAATACAGTAATACTGGTGTACAGCCAACTAATGCTTAAGCATATATAGCAAGAAAACGGCTTAAAAGGCGCATGGAAAAGTAAACTAATGAATTTTTAATTAAATTAAATTAAATTAAATTAGGTTAAATTTTCGGGGGTGGGTAGAAAAGAATGACTTAGGGTTGACAATCCGTTAACCACAATATGCGTTTTATCCTCTTGCGTAAAAGATCGAAAATTTTCAGCCTTATAGTCGAAGTTGACATGTAATGCACAGTACTTACTAAATGTTGAAATGGAAAAGCGACACAAAGTGTTACGAGAATTTTTTCAAAGATATGCAGCGCCTGAATTTGTTTTTGGATGGGGTATGGTAATTTAGTTACGAATTAAAAAAAATTTTACAGCTTGAAAACCTACCAAAATGTGTTCTATGCGCAAAAAAACACGATTTTTCGACGTTTCTAGTCGAGCTTCAACCATTGACATGAAAAATCGCTAAAAAATGATAAAACGAAGAATAAACAATCAGGGGGTCTATCGAATTCAGTGGGCTTCGCGGAGTCAGGAATCAGACCTCCAATTCACATAAAGTTTGACCATATTTAAAACTATAATATATGTATGTACTTAGATACCCCAACACATGCGCCCCCCGCTACAGCAATAAGAAGCACATGCTGGAGGCGCGGGTTTTTTAAATTGATAATGAAAAAATTCGCCACGGGTGTTTTTTACACTCAATACTGAGCTTCTAATGAGCGTGTAAAGTTTTTGCGCAGCGTTATAACATATAGCGATTTGGTGCTTTTTTTCACGGCGTACAGCACTCGGTGTAAATGCCTCATACAACATAATAGTGTAGAATTGTAGAATAACAACAATTTTCATTTTTTTAGGTTGAGCATCATTTTCTAAGCGGATGTGTCTTTGAGGAATGTGAAATTCTGGGGTTATAAATGGAATTCGGTCACATTTTTTCTTGTTTATGGCTACCAACTTCTCAAGTTACCAGTCAGGGAAAAATGTTTCTAATAGAAAAGTACTAAATTTTATGGGCTACACATTGAATTTTATTGCTTTTACCAAATCTTATTTTACCAACTAATCCAGTTATGCATAGGGTCGTGCTAAATATTTGAAAAATATATTACGTCTTGACGGTTACACATCGCATTTGGACGTTTTTCTTTAAAATTAATACAGATGTAGATCCGGAAGTGTAAATTTTAAACCATGAATTACAAAAAAAAGTTTTTTCGCATTTGTTGTCCCTCAAGTACTCTGCTTATAAATCGGGTCATTAGAGATATAATACTACAACTGAAGGATTGCGCATCGCATTTGCACATATTTCTTTAAAATCGACAGAGTTAGACATGGTGGTGTAAAGTTTAAACTTTGAGTAACAAAAACAAATTTTTTTGGGCATTTTTGTCTGTTAAATTCTACGGTAATTAATTAGGTCATGCTAACTATTTTAAAAATAATGTAGGTACGTCTCAAGTCATACACATCGCTACTGCACGCATGTTTTATGAACTGATGGAGGTGTATACTTCGAACTCTAAGGTAAAAAATCTGCTTTTTGCCCCCGTTTTTCATCTGCCAGCTTCTCCAATTAAGAAAGAGGTCGTGCGAATTTTCTCAAAATAAAACATGTGTTGACTACTCCCGCAGTTGGTTGCGTTTCTTTACATTAAATACTGAGTTACTTATGTTGGTGTATAATTTAAAATTAGGAGTTAACAGTCGTTTTTACCATTTATTGTCTGTAAATATCTCCCGATATGAGTTGAAGCACGATTATAACTATAAGAATGTTATAATTACACTAAAGATCATTGTAGAGGTGTAAAGTATACACTAAAAATCCGTTTGACTCCCGGAGCCTTGCAAAAAGTAATTTTTTCAAAACCTTCTCCGTAACGTTAGGATAACTAATTTACTTAAGTCTTCTTCACATACAATACTTCTGTAAAATTCACACGAAAAATTAAAGTTCTATAGCCCTGCAGAAACATAATTTCTTCAAACTCTTCCCCGTAGCGTCAGAATTATGAAATTTGACTGCAAGTTTTCTTTACACTCCTAATTTGTATGAACTTTACACTAAAAATTAACTTAATTTCCAGAGCATTACATACGTTTATTTTAAAAAAAAACCAAATGGTACACGTAAAGACAGGATTACGTATCTTACTATAAACGTTTTTATCCAGTGGCTGTGTAAAGTTTACACTTATATATTGAACTTTGTTCCAGAACGTTGTAGAAGCTTGCATTTTTTAAAATTGGTATCAGAAAAATTAGCATTACGGATTCGACTTTATACTAACTTTGCACCATACATGTAACGGAGGGTTGGGGGATCCCCCGCCCAAAGTTGGTGAAGGCCGAATAAGCCCCTCTCCCCAGAAGACAAAACAACTTCCCCAGAATTCAAATAATTTTTGAAATTTTTTATTTTTTCGCAATTTTTAGATTCCAATGGATAGTGCTCGATGAGAAACGTCGAGAACGGGCGTTTCTTTCGCCATACCATCATTTTTACGACCATTTTTTGATCTTTGAAAAATATCTCAAACCCCCCCGGCACCTAGAATTTTGATGCTTTCCACTTATGGTAATGACTCATCTTGCATAAGTAAATATAATGCGTTATTGTGCAAAAGCTACGATCAATAAAAATATAAAAAACAAGTAAAATGTAACAGAACATTTCTAGGGAAAATGAAAGTATCGCAGTAAGAAACATAAGAACAAATCACAAAATAAATAAGAAATTTGTCAAAAACAATAAACACATAGAACAGTTGAATAAGGATAATATAACGAAATCGAAAAAAAGCCAAGAAACAAAAACAGCTCGAAAATTAGGATAAAATCCGTATAAAATGAAAAAATGATGGTCTGCTGGATAACAAAATTGAATTAAAAATAAGAAAAGGGAAAGGGTGAAAAGGAAAAAAAATTACGCGACAAATCGTGGAAAAAACGAGTAAAGTTCGATTTTCGAACAATGTTCAAAAATTTATAATTCAAAAAAGTTCAAGTCCCTGAAATCATACAAAAAGTGTGTTAAATTTGAGAAAAGCGCAATGCGAATGCTAGCGTTCTGGGGCGGCAACTTCAATTAATTATTAAAAAAACGAGTGAAATTTAGGCAAAAATATAAACTAATTTTGGAAATCCAAAACCAGTCTAAAAAAATTAATGAATTGAACTCACAGAAAATAATTTATCACTAAAATTAGAAACTAGCTGCACGATGAATAAAAATTAGCAGAGGCGTTTGATTAAGAATAAAAAGAAAACGCTAACTTTGTGAACCAAAAATTTTACGAATTCACTCTTTCGTAGATCAAAACAGTCCAACCAGACTGTTCTTAAGCAAAAATTAAAATAAACGGCGAAATGGGAGTGCATGTCTTATTTTCCGGAAAAAATTTATACCTAAGAAAATTGTCACCCGAAATTGGTCAGACACTGTGGAGTAGGTTAGTTTTACACTTATTCAGCATTTATATTACTTTTTGAGATCATTTAGCACAAGAAAGTTTTGACTGACCCAAAGACCGACAACATCAAATGAATGATTAGCTTAGATTACGCTACTAAATTTGATGTAAGGCACCCAATTGCTTATTTATGATCATAAATTAATAAATTTGGTGCGATTCAGCCTCTCAACCTCGAATTTTAAATTTTCCACTCTAGCTAAACAACGTCTCAGAAAAAAAGAGGAAAATTCTTGAAAAGTAAACTCGCTCTCAGAATAAGAAATAAAAATATATCGAATAAAACATAATTAAAATGCAGCTTGTGAAAAATGATAAACATAAATCGTGATAGACAGAAAAGGAGAAATTTTAATAAAATTAAACAAGTATTAAATTAATAAGCACAAAATGAATAAAAGAACAATTGGAAGCCGTATCACATCTGCTTCTTAAGCTGGACGAATTTGAGGTCTTCTCTTGAACTATTTGTGTACCTACTGCAGAGCTTACTCGTGTATAAAGTATTTCAAAATTTGATGTTTTTCTAACATCTGATTACTTACAGCGTATAACGACTCGCGTGATCGCAAAACGCGCAAAAAAAGTTTTAAAAAATAGTAAACCAATATAAGCATGAAAAATTAAAATTTTAAAATGCTGCATAATTTGAAAATGTATGACCTGTCAAAACTAGTTTCTGCACAATTTTTAAAAGAAGTCGAATAATTACAGAATTTAGCAAAATCGAATAAAACTTTAAAAATTAAGTTTTTAGTAATTTTATGATTTCATAAAATTAATTACGAGGAGATTGATTCGAACGGCATAAGGATTACGGTTAATCGGTTGCCCTATATTCTGCTCAACTTGATTCTTTTTCGCAGTAGGCGATAAAACGATCGTTCTCTTCAGCATTGAATTGTTTTTAGTGAAAAATTATTAAAACTTTAAAAAAATTATTAAAAATTATTATTAATATTATTTTTTAGTATTACTTTCCAAAAAACTTCTAAAATATAAAAAACTAAACAAATATTAAAAATTAAAAATTAAAAAAATTTAGAAAATTTTCGATTTTTTTAAATTACAAATTTGTATACGTACAACAGATAAAAATTGAAAACGAGAATAAATCGAGTTTCCTATTCGTACGTTGTCAGCCATTATCAAAATCGCCGAACAATAAGGACTCTCGCATATGTATTCAGGAATTCAAATCAAAAACTGCTTGTCTTTGAGCTTTCATTATATTTCTTCAATTTTTAGTTTCAAGAAGGACCTTTATAAATTTGCTTAAAATTTGTTTTGTTATAATCTACTAGTTGTGACAGGTCGCAATTATATGTGGGCAGCAAGAAAATTCTGGGAGGGTGCAAGATTTTTTGAAGGTCAAAAAATGGCCTTAAAAATGGTTGGTATGGCGATAAAAACACCATTTTTCGATGTTTCTCATCAAGCACTATCCACTGGCATCAAGAAATTGCGAAAAAAGCGAAAAAAATTTTCAAAAATTGAATTCTGGGCGGGGGCTGATTTCTGGGGGGGGGGTATTTTGGTTTCTGGGGGATGCATACCCCCATCCCCCCACCACGCCCAGGTGTGGTCGCAACTTCTGCGCTATATCAGCTAATTACTCTGTACGGAAAAATTGGAAGAATGATCCTATCATCTAAACACACAGCTGCCGGTTTATTTTCCAAAGATTCTTAAAAACTCAAAAAAGCGTGTAATGTTTCAGAAATTTGACTCGAGCTATTTCGGAAGAAAATTTTGGAAAAACTGAGGGCTCGTATAAGTGCAGCATTTAGTTTTTTAACAAGGACGACAGCCAGCTAATCGACGAATTATTGATCAAGAAAAGAAAGATAAGAAGCAACCTAATTCGCTTCTAACTAAAAATTACAAACTCTATTAGTCTGTTTCATTTATTCGAGAGCGTTTTAGTCAATTTTTTTAAGGGCTACAGTAAGCGAAACAAGACGAATTACTGTAATTCGGCAGATTAGCTCAGTGAGGGCGAGAGGCTGGAATTCTTGCATTTTTAATGCACTAATCTGCCTACATAAATTTAATTTAAGCATTTAATCAGTGGTCGGATATACTACAGTAAGTGCGCTAAATAAAAGGCTATCGGCTGGAGTCGAACCCGGGTTGCTTCGACGACAAGTAGACGTTTTACCACTGAGCTATGCGGGAGTTTGCGGCGTTTCTTAATGTTTTAGTCTATTGTGCGTAAAGTGTCAATCTAAGAACGTAATTGAGAAGCCTAAAAACTGGGCAGGTTATAAGGCCCACCACTCAGCAGTGCTCGGCCGCTCGGGCGAACCGAACCGGCGCCCAATTAGCTGAAAATTTGCACTATCTATCCCGGAGATGAAACGTCATCTCGACGGGTTAAAGCGCAAAAGAATGCGCAAAAAGCTATAAATAGCTTATCCATCCGGACAGCGAAATGAGCTGACCGAAAAGCACATCGAACAGTGAAACGAGCTGACGGGAAAGCACATCGAAACAGCGAAACATGCTGACGGAAAGCGCAAGAGTTCGATGAGCGTGTATGTGCACCGCACTTACAGTAATAGCTGACTGCGTGATTTTTATCTGTAAGTTGATTGATCTACTGGAAGACGAGAATAAATTATGTCGCAAAAATGTTATTGAAAACCCCATCTTTGCTACGTAGCTACAGTGAGACCTAGGGACCTACAGTAAAAAAGAAAGAAGGGCTTAATGTACCCTCCGAAAACATTCACTGAAAAAGCTCTCGGATAAATGAAACAGACTGTAGTATTTTTTCCATGGTGAGCAATCCAATGAAAGAATTAAAAAAATTCAAAACCTTTTATGAATTGAAAAATAAAAAGCGTCCATATTTGTACGATCAAAATTTAGGTAAAGTGCAACAAAACAAGAAAATTCAGCAAAAAATTATTAGAACGTGGAGAGAGAGGGTGTTACTCCTTCTGAGCTTTAAACCACTGGTAGCAATATTGCCACCTTGGCCGGAAAAATAATGCCTTATAGCTTTTTTGGACACAAAAAATTTAAATTTTTGGACACAGAAACACATCGTGAGAGTTCGGAATGCATGGTTTCTTATGAGTTTGCAAAGGATATTACAGCGATTTTCACGACTTAAAAAAAGGAGTAAATAGCAAATTTTTAGTCCAAAAAAGCTGCACCTCTATGTTGTGAGTTCAGAAAGGCTACATACGTATATATTTGCCGCAAATGCTTGAATATGATGCTTTAAAGGCGATATCATCGTTTTTTCGCAGTAGAATCCTTTTTCAAAAGTACTTAGCTATTTCATTGATTTTTGATTTTTACCCGCTCCCTGTAAATTCGAGCCGGCGCATTTATGGTCAGACCTAAGACTCTTGTGACCTTTATTTTTATTGACTTTGTTTTGACATTATATATACAGGAGCCGCTGCGCCTTTGTATGAATCTCGAGGGAACATTATGCGATCCACAGTCAGACATGAAAGTGAGGGAGAGGGTTGCTGTGAATCTGTAGACTTTCAGATGGTTAAAAGGAAAAGTTTCTGGTAGAAAAAGGCAAAATGATAGTCAAAAATGGATGAAAATGGAACACTTCTATGTAGGACGCACGAAATCGACCAGAAACTGTGGATTAACATAGGTTTTGCGCTACTTGAGCATTCGTACTAGTTTTGAGATCATTTTGGCACAAAAACCTCTTTGACTCACCCAAGAGACCGACCATACTGCGTCTGGACACAAAATCTGGTTTGGCTCCTCTTCAAATGAAGGCACTTAATTATTCGTTATTAATATCGCTAGTAATTAATAAATTTGTTACTTTTCCACCTTTCCAACTCAAATTTCAAATTTACCAGACCCGCTACCAATTCAGAAGAAATTTAGCAAAATTTTGGAAAGTTTAAGAAACTCTTCTGAATATTATTTAAACAGAAACGGACGGACAGAAAAATTTCAAAAGAAAAATTAAAATTTAGCAAATGACAAATAATATAAATTACTAAAAAATGATATAAAATATGACAATTAAGAATATAGAGATTTAAAAGTATCTAAGCAGTAATAAAAATGGATAAATGTAAAGGAAACGAAGAAAGTGCTGATGAAAGCAAAAAAGGGAAAATAAATCAATCACTAAGTACCTGTTCGTACGAAGGTGCGTCTAAAATCGACAGAATTAAATAAAAAATAAAATTAAAAAAAATAAATACCTTATTACTTCTGCTTCAAAAGCAGTATAATTTTTAAGCCCCATGCTGAATTAAAATGGTGTTCTGATAGCTTCTGCTAAATAAAGTATATTAAAATTTAAGTAATTACCAAACATTAATAACTCAAATGCACTCTTTACACATTTGTGTTGTTAAAACAACCAAAAAAAGACGAAGAAATAAACATTTTAAAGTTCATATAAGCAAGAAAATTAGTGTAAGAAAGAAGAAAATTGCTCGGATAAATTTGAAACAAAAAATAAACATTAAACAGGAAAGCGACTCAATTCAAAACCAATTCATAAAAATTTTACAGTAATTTTACAATTTTATAAATTAATTTACGATAGAGATTCATTCCGGCTGCTATACATAATATTGCAGTCAACCGTTGATGCAAATCTCATCGCAATCACCAATAAACAATAATGACTGAAATGGGTAGAATGATCCGTAAGCAATATAACTACATGTAAGAAGCTCGAAGAATAATTTATTAATAATATAAAAATATGTAATAAAATTTAGAAAAAAAAACAAAAATATGAATTAAAAACCAACAAATAACATAATATAAAAGTCATATTTTTACTATGATTCTATAATTCTCACACATATACAACACACAAACGATTGATGTTCGTTCGATTAGATGATAAGTGTTTCCTACAATTAAATTTTTTATTAATTTTATTCCGAAATCGTTTTCAATGCCTTCGTTCAATAGATAGATTTTCGAGCCAATTTCGAAACGTAAAGAAATAAAGAGAACTTAACACACTATACATCGCACTATTTTGTAAATTGTAAACTCGTCGTAAAAAGGTTAAAAATAATCAAAGGACATAAGTCCACAGTTTGTCTCACTTCATTTTACAGTTAGTTCTGGGCATACAAGAGCATGGGGGTGAGAGAGGGTATTACCCCTTGAGCTCTGAAAAAATCTGATAGCTGTACAGCCGTTTTAGCCGAAAAAGCATTGCTATATATCTTTTTTTTGGACTCAGAAATTAGCTATATAGCCTTTTTGGTTTTGCAACTCCGTTTTTATTTTGACTTATGCTGCTTGCTTAGGGCTAGCACATATTTTAAATGTGAAGATCGCCTTTTCATAATCACTTAGGAAAAATGTATGACTGCAATTATTATTTACGCTCCCGCAAGTCGACAAACGAATTGATAGCGTGTTTTTTTATATCAGTAATAACATAAGTATTCGAGTTCAAGATTACGGGTATTATAAACAACATGTGCGAGCGTAATAAGGAATCAATTTGGTTCAAAAATTAAAAATAAAGTCGTGGAAATATTAAAAAGTGACTGGAGTAATCGCAATCAACCGAAGACAGCAGTGTATAAACACTCGTAAATAAAATATTTATTCATGAAAGAACATTGAACTGATAGAGTTAAACAAATAAGGAAACATAAACATAAATAGTAAATAAACAAATGAATAAATAAAAAAATAAATGCAAGGAAAAGTAATAAAAACAGCTATTATGAACCAAAAACATACCTGGTTGTTTCGGCACAAATCAGGCCATTCTAATAAAAAATATGACATTCAAATCAAAGAGCGCGAAACAGCAAACAATACCTTAATTCATAGGATAAAGCAAAATATGACCGAACGCTCAACAGTATATACTTTAAAGCATGAAAGTGACGGGGTCGTGTGAAGCATTAAAGTGCGTAACATACGCAAAAAATGGGGGGGAAGTAGGTAGTGCAAAACACACAAAAACGCAATTTTTAAGACTTGGATATATGCGATAACATTAAGTCTATTTTTGATGGTCCAACCGATCAGTCACGTAACTAACATAATGCTACCACGTAGTAGACTTTTAATCTATTTCTGTACATTCGGGAAAATTTTTCTTTCCTCAAAATATCAGTTTTTCTAAACAAAAAACGGCAGAAACCTTTTTGGCAATTTCAGACCTGTTTACACTTTTGCCCCCAAAAATCTTTGCAAATCTAAAAAAAGACGGGCTCAAAAGGTCGTTGCACATCGGAAAAATCTTCGCCGAATGCAAAAAATCGTGCGACCAATAAAAATTGACAAAAATTTTATCTCTATTCAGAAAACAATGTCAGGATAATGCGTAGTGTCCGAACATAATTTGTGTAACGAATGCTACGGCAACGTGCATCGCATCTTAGAAACACAAACTCAACGGGATGAGCGTGCGATCAGTGAGCTTGGTTTTTTGTCTGGGATGGTGTGAAGATAGGCTTTTCACCCAAAATCCAATACTGCATGTGCACCATGCTAACAATTGATGAACATCAAAATTCTCTTCAAAAGTCATTTGAAAAGACCAGAAACTGTTTAAAAATATAGTTTCAAAGCGATTTTTACCCATACACAAGATTTTTAGCTCGTTTTTGACCAAGAAAGCTCAATTTTTGACCCTCTGCCTAGCTGATCCCCACCCCTGCCCCAGATCGGCCATGCTGTGCATCTATGGTCGCGACCATAGATGGGCAGCAGCCAAATTCTGTGGAAAGTTCCGATTGGGTTTAATCGCTAAGCAACAAAAATTCAAATTCAATTCTGGGGGTCTATCGATTTTTACTCGTTTGGGCAGACATGTAATTAATAGGCGGATGAGAATACCCCGAACCCAAAGTTAGCTGTTCCCAGCCCCCCGGTTTGAAAAAATTGAATTTTTAGCCGTGTTTAGTAAAAAAATCGAGGTCATCTGCCCCCTGTCCCATCCAGCCTTAAAAATGGCTGGGGATCCCCTGCAGCCAAAATTTTTAGCCGTTGAACGTATGGAACGGAGACCCGCCTGATTCTGTAGGGAGGAGGTCCCGCCAGACCCTGCATGCTCAAATGTGTTCAAGACCATGCATGATAATAGAAAAGACAGTAGAAAACATTTGAGTTCAAGCATTTCGGCGATCATTTTTAGTCAAAATGCCAGTTCTTATGTGATCAGAAATTTTCTGATGAAAGTGAGATAAAATAAAGGTCAAAACCGGGAGAAAAGAAAAATTCCTGACGAAAGCTTCTGTCAGAAATTGTAAGTTAAGATAGATATTACGTGGTCTATGCATTTATGTACAAAGACTCGAGGCGTTTTGGCTTCACAAAATCTGTCCAGCATTTACGGTCTAGAAGTCCGTCCCAAGAAACACATTTATTGAAACACCTTTAAAAATGTAACAAAACATCATGAAAATATAAAACAAATTATTCAGCGATAAGCGTTTCTTCAACGTTATCATCAATATCATCGATTGTACGCTCTTGAGCCGAGCTGTTCATCAAAATTTGAGACCTTTTATCAAAATCGCATTTTGTTAGCTCTCGCAGAGCCATTGTCGCGTAACAGGACGACGGTAAATCAAATTCGAGCTTCAAAGCTATTCTAGAACCTAATATAGCTTACGATAGTTATTTTAAAATTATTTAAATTAAAATAAATTACTTATTTTATTGCAGCTGATAAAAATGTGCACGAAAATTCCAAAATTTTCGTCTCTGTTTAAATTGCGGGCGTTGCAAAGAGAAACGATACATAAAGTTAATCAGTCGGCTGGAAATTTTGGCTTGTTTGGGGTCGAGCCGTGGCCGTTTTTTAACTAGCAAAGCAAAATGCTCAGATGGAACAAAAAGAACAAATATACTCGGAATTGTGGATTATTAAAGACATAAAAGGAGGGAGTAGAAAAACTCGCCTATGCGTGCAACAAATCATAATAATCTGCTAAAAATCAGATTTCTCTTAGCAACACAAAAATCGAAGTAAATTCTGCGGCCTAGAGAAGGTAGTTGCAGCCAAAAGTGAGTGTGAGGAGGGTTTCCGTGAGTTGCGACCCCCAGAAGCTGAAAACACCTACATATTACTGCAGACCCCCAAAATTCTATTTTTAGTAACATATTTTTCGATTTTTGGCGATTTGACCCAACCAGACCACAGAATATTCTTGCTGCCCATTTATAGTTGTAGCCTCAGTTTGAGAAACAAATAACACAATACTTTATTCTTTAAACATCAAACTAATCAATCTGAATTAAAAAAAACTAAAAATCATTCTGTCAAACAACCTTAACTGTATTCAAGTCCAAAGATCACTGTTGCGAATTTATTGAAGTGCTGCAAGGCACTAAACATGCGCCAATAGGTTAGCAATAAAGAATTTGGGACACAGAGCGCAAGAAGAATGAGCGAGGTAACCGTGCAAATAAATGCAAATTTACATAACGATAGACAGGAAATTTTAATAGCTCATTATGCAAACTGCCGAAGCAGGAGAAAGTGTACCTACCTATGTATCATCTCATCACGCTAGCACGACACGTGTAACTGCAGAGCCATAATAAACAGCATGCAACGAATGTCATAATTCATCTATTGAGCCTATTCGCTGAATAGTGATTACATATTGTCATGAGAATGTGATACTGATCTTAAGCTAAATCAGCTACTTAACACAAAACTTGGTTTCTTTCCGGGCTCTTACCCAAACCAGTGAAAAGTGTTTTGAGCGGACACCTTCTTTTTTCAGAGGCCTCAGTATATACTTCGATTTTTGTGTTGTTTAGAGAACTCTGATTTTTAGAAGATTCTTATGATTTTTTGCGCGCATAGTGACTTTTTCCTGGTCCCCTCCTTTAATGTCTTTAATAATCCGCAGTTCCAAGTAGACTTGTCCTTTTTTATTTTTTTCCATTTTTGTTCCACTAAATTCCACTCAATTATTTTTATTCAGAACCATTTGAATGCATCGATCAATAAACTCACAAGTAACTCATCGAATGAAATATTTGAACAAATAGGAACAGTTTTTGAAAAAAGTTACGTTCTATATTTTCAAATTGAAATAATTTTCAGTGTAAACTTTACACAGCCATTGAGTCAGAAATAAGCAAATTCAAATTGTAATCCTGATTTTACGGAGAATACTTCATAAAAAAGAGCTTGTATAACCTACGACCTCCTGGACTTGAAGTTAACTTGAACTTTAAAGTTTGCACAATTTGAGAAGTGAATTGCAATTAAGTTCGTATTTATTATAATACGGAGAAAGTCTGATGTTTTGGAGAACATTAGAAAAACTGGACCTTTGGCAACGCTCTATAACTAAAGTTTATTTTAAACTAGTTGAGCTGCCCGGCGTTGCCCGGGCTGAACTTAGGCCTGATAGCTATATGGAATTAATATGTCTCTTGTATTTTTTATTTTTCAAGACTTTTGATGTTTTTGGGATATTTCTAAAAAAATTGTTGGTACAAACCATATTTTATTTTTTGGATTTTTTTAAAATGTCTTTTGTCAACCATTTTTTTTGATCAAATCCATATTTTTGACGTTACAGAATGGTTTTGAAAATTGTTTAGCCATAATCATATTTTTGATGTTCTGGGGTGTTCTGGAAATTTTTTAATAAAACCCATATTGTTGATGTTTTGGGATGTTTTGGAAAATTTTTTTCGTCAAACCATATTTTTGATGTTTTAGGATGTTTTGGAAAATTTTTTAATCAAACCCATATTTTTGATGTTTTGGGATGTTTTGGAAAATTTTTTTCGTCAAACCATATTTTTGATGTTTTAGGATGTTTTGAAAAATTTTTTCGGTCAAACCATATTTTTGATGTTTTAAAAATTTTTTGTTTGTTGTAGCAAAGGGTGTCATATATCACGTGATATGTTATAGCTGATGGTATCTCCTATCTTATATCACTGCATGTTATGGCACAGACAGGGTATCTATACCAAACCTATCTTATAGCATTGCCTATCTCGTAGCACAGGGTATCTTATATCCCATACTATCTTATAACATTGCCTATCTTGCAGCTCGGGGTATCTTATATCACTTCCTATCTTATAGCATTGCCTATCTTGTAGCACGGGGTATCTTTTATAACGTTCTATCTTATAGCATTGCCTATCTTGTAGCACAGGGTGTCTTATATCACGTCCTATCTTATAGTATTGCCTATCCTGTAGCACAGAGTATCTTATATCACGTCCTATCTTATAGCATTGCTTATCTTGTTGCACATAGTATCTCATACCATGCCTATCTTATAAAATTGCCTATGTTATAGCATCATTTGGTTAAACCCGTATTTTGATGTTTCACAGTGCCGACCAATGCTATAACATATAACAATGTACATAGTGTCGCCAGGCATGCTCCTCTTGGCCGGGGTATCCCTATACAAACAGTATAAACTAATTTTTGAAAAAAATAGCAAAAAATCGGCCATCTCCCGAAATCGTGGAGGCTTATAGCACAGGGGCCAAACCCTGCTCCCTCCCTGCCCAGGGCCAATGGGTGCGTTTGTCGAAATTTCAAGATCGCTACGGCTCCTTCCCCCATTGGACCGACCTCGGCCCAAAATATCAGCCCACCAAATTTCATTGGGCCGGAGCCAACCCGGCACAAACATACGAACATACATACATACATACAAACAAACAAACTTTCAAAAATATATAGTAGATGTAAACTTTACACAACGCTAAGTGTAAAGAATATCTGAAATATGATACGTAATCCTGGTGTTCCGAATAACGGGTTATAAAAAAACTGACCCTCCATAACACTTTGGGAGCAAAATAAATAAGTTTCGAACTACTTTACACCTCAATCGAATGCAAACTAATTCACCAGTGGAATATGTGACCCTGGAGCGTGTAGCAATCTCAGAGTCGAGATCATGCCCCTACTCATAAAAGAATAAGATCTTCGACGGAACGAACGCAGAAACGTGTTACTCTTCCTAGACAAAGAACTTTACACCTCCAGGATTAACTCAATATTTAGTGTAAAGAAACGGATCTTACTGCTTAAGCTTTCAGACGTTCTTTATTTTTACATTAGTCCGCACACACCAATTGATAACCGGAGAACTGAGCAGGCAGAATAATTGCAAAAATATATATTTTTCACCACAGAACTGGTACTTTACACACCCAGAAGTAACTCGATATTGAGTGATGGTAAGCAAGACCAAGTGCGATTTGTATGTAATGGCCAACACCTCTGCCTTTCAAAAATACTACACACAACCCGATTCAAAACCGGCGAAGTTGGCTGACAAACAATAGGCAAAAAACGTGTTTTTTCCCCAGATGTAAAACTTTACACCTTCTGACCTAACACTGTACTGAGTTTACTGGAACGCATCCAAGTGCGATGCATGAACCTTGTTACGTACTTCATTTTTAGTTCACTTGACGCGTCCTGATATATATATACCGAAGTTAGCAAGCTAAAAAAATGGCAAAAAACATGTTTTTCACACTGGCAGTGTGTCAACTTTGAAAATCTGAAATTAACTCCCCATTAATCGTAAAGAAATTCGGTTTGGACCATTTTGTAGCATTTAAATTGTTCTGCCAAATATTTGAAATATAGACAAATTGAAAAAGGAAAGAAAACGTGTTCTCACCCCTTTTTACACCCTGATTTCGAATTTTGCACCTTCACAAATTCTCGATATCGCGTTTTTTAAACGCAGTTTGTTGCGATGTGTAACTGTAGATTTTAAACTGTAAACCCCTGGCACTAACTCCGTATTGGGCGTAAAAACGTTTACTGGTAAGAAAAAAGTAGCCATCGAACCTGAGAACATTTCTATCGGATAAAAAGCTTTTCGGGACTCATAACTGGAGTTGTCGGCAGAAAGAAAAAGGATGAAAATGCGTCCAAAATCTTTCCACGCACCCCAAGAATTTCGCTCTCTTTAAACTTCCCCTCGAGAACTAATGCTAAATTTGAAAAATAAAAAATGTGCTCGATAGAATTTTATTCTCTACAATTTTGTGCCATTAAATTGTCCATGCCAATAACTTGCATGAGGCATTTATGCCGAGTTGAGTACAACCTGGGCGAAAAAAACAGTCAAAAGTTCCAATACATTATAACGTCACGCCAAAACTTTACACGCTCTTTACACACTGTAAATAAAGTGTAAAGAACAACAAAAAACACGGACAGCGAATTTTTCTATTGTCTATAAAAAACATCATTTCCCAGATATGTCCTGTTATAACTGTAGAGGGGGTGCACAGCTGTTAGGGGTACCCAAATATAAAATAAGTACACGCTAACACGCTACCTATGATATAACTAAAAATGACTCTAAAAAAATAAGCCACTTAGAGCGAAGGAACGAAAAATCTGCAATTTACGAGTATTGGGGAAAGTTGCAAACCTATTTTGGACCTTGATAATGGAAACAAAAGTGTGAATCATTTGGCAAGACGACACTTAAGTGCTGAAGGATAACGAAGTAGCAAATAACAGAATTTTCGCTTTTTAGAAATAATGAATAAAAAAACGGCGTAAGCCTTGAACTAATTAAAATCATTGCTTGTCGATGGCTTTAATTTTGCTCAATGTTGCAAAGAAAAACTATCGTTTCGATCGTTCGTTCCCAGGCACGTATCCCTGGGAGGAATGGGGAGAGGTTCGGACCCCTCAAAAATTCAGAAAAATTGGAAAAATAGGACTTTTTAAAACTTTATTTTGTGCTATTTTTGGCTTTTGGGCTCAGTCCCCCAAAAAATTGGTGTTGGTCCCCCAAAATAGGACGGCCAGCTACGCGCCTGTTCGTTTCAAGTTCATTTAATGTGGGTATCCCTCCTTCAAACCTCAAATGTGCACGTGGTCAGCCCCTCTCCAACGACGAATAAATAACAAGGAGTCTAGAATATGCTTATATACAACAGAAGCCCTATCCCAGTCTGAATAAAGAAATGAATCATCAAATTCAGACAAATAAATTGGTCGAATGACTAAATAATAATAGAAAAAAACCCAAGCATCAAAAAGTAATTGACGAGATATAAAAAGGTAAGATAAAATAAAAACAAATCAGTTGGGACAAACAAACAAAATACTAAAGCGTGAAATAAAAACCGAAAAACAGTAAACAACTAAAACCAATAAAAATGAGGTAATGATGAAAAGCATCGCCAGCAACAAAGCAAAGTCGTCCAAGCAAAATACCAATTAGTGTATTTTTGGCAAAATGCCAAACATTTGCAGGAAATAACTAATGTTCACCATTTGATGGCGAATCGATAATCTTCCCATTTATTATATCTAAATCAGTCAAATTCAATTGCGCCGAAGGATCGTCGTATCGGATTAAGTCGTAGGCGAATTTATCCGAATAAATTTTAACGATGAGTCGTCTGTAGCCGCCGTGTAAAGCGTATTCTCTGATAGAATAAAAAACGAACGACTACTCAGGCGAAAAATACGCGTTTAATCCACTTTACAGCAGGTTATTTTGTAAAATGTAAACTTGTCGTAAAGGGATAACTAATGTTTACACTAGCGCCCAAGGTCTGCAGTTTGACTTACTTCATTTGCGTTTTTTAAACCAACTTTTCGTACGGTTTAAAGTGCGCAGTCATGAATTACTTTACACTCAATTGACATAGTATGTGTAAAATCGTCACCAAACACGAAAATGCGAAAAAATTTTATAAATAATATCCACACATTGTCAAACATCCATTGACTTTATCAGACGAAGACAATTACTAAACGTATATACGTTCAGTTCAGTTTGGAAAAATTGAAATAAAAGTGAAAAAGAAAAAACAAAAGTAAGGAGAAACAATATAAAAGGTATAGAAGTAGTTGGTAACAATTTAATTCACTTAAAAACAAGAATCATTCGTCACAATGAGCAGCAGAATATTAAAGAAATAAATAGAGCGAACGATACATTAAGAATACAGTTTATGCATAAATAATGTAAAGTCTTCGTATGAATACAAGAAATATGCAAACTATGAGTATTTAAATAACTTTACACTACATTACATTAAAATTTACCCTCAAAATACAAATGGTATTGCTGTGGAAAGAACGAACTAAAATTCGAGGCAAATTGCTAACTTATTACGAATAGCACCAATAAAGGAACTATCAAAGCCATCGTTAATACAAGAGAATACAAAAATATATACATTAGAAATAAAAATAAAAATCAAAATCAAATATTAAATACATTTTAAACTTTTCCAAAAGTTATTATTTTTCGGCAATTTTGCAATCATTCTGCTTTCCATGGTTTTTATCTTGATAATTTCATGCAGTGCCTCCATTCGGATAAAAAATTTCGACATTAGTTAGTGATGTAAAGAGGTTAAGAACATTTAAACACACTTTACACTATGTTATTTCGTAGACTCATCAGAAAACGTAAACACAGTCAACACTAGCATCAATGCTCAGCAGTTTCCCTTACTTCAATTCGCATTTCCTTGGTCATGCTTTCATATGGTTTTAGACTACATGTTTTTGAACTACTTTGCACTAAACTGAAATATATATGAAATTAGAGTCATCAACAGACATAAACATGGGACGAAAACGTATGAAAATAATACCTATGTATGGTATGAAACGATGTCAATTCTCAGCGGTTATGTTCTACTAACTATTTCTATTTATAATATAATAATCTATTTATAATTTATTTCTCGTGAAATATTCCGATTTCGCTCATTTTTCTATAAATAACAATTTCGTTTTCACTCCCATTACTCATTGACTTTATGAAGTTAATTCATTCTATTAATCCATTTTTAATAAATTTTATTAATTTTAAGTATTAATACAAAAACTGCTCACTTCGCACATCTCTTCAATTGTTCCCACGTAACTTGTTCTTCGGCTAACAGATCGTCGTACCATTGAGCGACTAGGACAAAAAATTTTAAGTAAGACAAGCAACTGTTTAAACTTACAACCACACCTGGGCGTGGGGGTTTGGGGGGGGTATGCACCCCCCGAGAAACCAAAATACCCCCCCCCGAAAAATTAAAATACACCCCAGAATTCAATTTTTGAAAATTTTTTTCGCTATACCACCATTTTTAAGGCCATTTTTTGACCTTCAAAAAATCTTGCACCCCCCTCAGAATTTTCTTGCTGCCCACGTATGCTTACAACTACTTATATCTTTTTTAAGAATTTTGTTATTAGATTGAAATTCGGATATTTTAAATAAGAATCAAAGAGGAAAAGTAAAACGCTAAGGAAAAACGACTTAAAATTTAAAAAAAACAAAATGATTTGTCGAAAATTAGTTCAAAAAATTGAGAAATCAGCGCTGTATTTCATATTTTGTGCGTAAAATCACGAATTAAACAAAAAATATCCGGTTTTTTTGAAACTATTTATGTACTGTCAAATTTTTTGACTAAAAGCAATTTTTTTAAGCTAGCTTTTTTGGCTACGGTAGAAATTTCGTACTTTCATTCCGAGGAACCAGCTCTTTGCTGGCGAGAAATGGTAGAACTATCCGATGAATTTCGACATCATCCACGTTATCCGACGTGACCAGCGGAGGCGCTGAAACCAAATTAAAAAAAATAAAACCACAAGGTGATAAATCGATTAAATTTGCAAAAAATAGGTAAATCGTTGCGATTAATAGTCCAAATTGAAACAAAAATAATGAAAAAAACAAGCGAAAGGCTAAGCAGAAGATAAATTAAAAGCGCAACATGGTTTTAAGCCGAATCTATCAATAAGAGGAATAAAAATTACATATAAAAGTAGTGCAAAGTAAATATAATGATAAATTTATAGTAAAAATATAGTAAATAATAGAAAATTACCATTTCCTCTCAATTCCTCCTCATTCTCCCCGAAATAATCACCGACCAGCACTTTACAACCAAATTTTTCAATACGTTTCGAAGCTAATTTATTCCATAGGAGGCTTTGGAAGCTGTGCACGTATAAATTCCTGACGTTCCTCGGCAGCTATAGAATTCGAATAGAATTTACGCTTTTTATACAAAGAATTTACGCTTTTTTCACATAAAAAACTTTAAAATTAGGCGCAACGATGAGAATTTAAATCCGCATATTTTTCCAAAATCAGCGGCAAGGCATTATTCACAACAAGCAGTCTTTTCAATCGAAAAATAAACGCGAAACACGAAATTGAAAAAATAACCAACATTTTAGAAGGTAAAAATACACAAGAAATAGGAAACGGCTTATTTAGAGGACCCTACATTGAGATAATTTTCGATAGGAAACAGCGGGTCAAGTTTTACTTCGAAAAAATTATTCTACCTTAGTTGCTACTTATCGCATTTTATTTCAATTCACATTTTTATTCTGTTTTTCTTCCAGATTATACTGATGTTACTAATGTAAAATTTACTTGATATAAAAGTAGAAGAATCTGAAAATGTATATGCTATGGAAAAATAAAGTTAAGCAAAAATAGAGATAATTTTTTTATTAATTGATTATTAATTAATAAAATCAATTATTATTAATTCATTTCATTAATTATTAATTGAGTTTTTTATTATTAAATATTATCTTTATTATTAATTATTAATTATTAATTATTTATTTATTATTATTATTATTTATTATCATTATTCAACGCGTGAAATGATTGCAAAAATTGTAGCAAGTCAACGCTAAGCGTATTAAGCTTTACACTGCGAATATGCGCAGAACGAAAACAGCACTTTTGCTCATAGAGTCCGAATCAAAAGAATCAAAAATTATTTGTTTTATCGGCGCAAACTGCCAAATTATCTTCATGAAAACTATTTACGTTAAGGAGCCGTCAAAACGGGTAATTTAAAAATTCGAGAGGCAAGTCTTTTATAAGTATTTCGGAGGCAGAAGGGCCAGCGAGTGTTTTGCTATCAAATCAATAATAACAAAACTGCGCGTAATCAAATTTAAGGGTACACCTTAGATGCACAGCATGGCCGACCTAAGAAGGATCAGTCGGACTGGGGGGAATTTGAGCTTTTTTGGGCAAAAATGACCTTAAACTGGTATATGTGCTAAATTGGCTTTTAAACTACGTTATTACACGCTTTCTGGTAGACTTAAAGCACGTTTTACTGAAAATTTCAATTATTATCCGTTTTTTGCCTTCATTTCACCTCATTTTCTACTAGACAATTTTTTATTTTCCCATTCTGGGGTCTGGACCCCCCTAAAACACCTACGTGCATGTTTGGGTGTCACTCGTATGGACGCCGTTTTGAGAACAATGGAATAAAGTCATGAAAACAGTATACAAATAAATGTATAAGTATAAATAAATAAATAAATAAAAAAGGAATAGCCAAATAGATAAAGGAAGGAGCATAAACATAAATGAACAAACGAATAAACACAGACTCGCACATAGATAATAAACGAATAGAAAATTAGCAGACAAATTCTGAAAAAGAGAGAATTGTCCTGCACATTTTTAAATTTTAAATCCATCACTGCGTCAATTTTATAAGCAATAGATCAACCTAACGAAAATAGAATACAAGGCAAAATATAGAAATAATATCAAAATTCCAAGAACACAGCGACAGTATGATTAAACACATATATCCGAAACGAAGTAGTTATAAAGCGAATAACGAATGCAGAAAGTTGAGAGAAATGCCAAAAAATTGAACAAATGGAATAAGATTTAGTTTTTTCACCAGGCCTGACTGCGTACTCAATCCTATTAATTCTTATACAATGCTGTCAAGTAAGGGATTCTAAAATTTATTTGTAGAATAAATACTTTTGATTCTTATAAAAAAAAACATTTTGCGCTTCAAAATAATAATTTGCCAACAGGAATTGTTTAGAAAATTTTCAACTCTCAAATGAAAAACGATATTTTTGGATCCGGACGGTATAAAGTCAAAATTTTCGCAAGACTTCAAAGCACACGAAAGCGTGGGGAGAAATTGCCGACCTGTAGAATCGGAAATACCGTTCAAGGAGACCCTAGAATAAAATTCTTATTGGATCTTTTCAATCCGGCCCATTTTTAGCGGGGTGGGGTAAGTGACCTCCGATTTTAGGCCTAAAACTGTCAAAATACTTATAAACGGCCAAAAAATTCCAGTTTTCCCTAAAACTCGGGGGATGGTCCGAACTTTTCTGGCTTCAAGGGATCGTCCACCCCCCTGTGACACCTACGTGCACTAGGCATGTTAGACGGGACGGGGGAGGGTAAAATCTAGGAAATATAAGACAGTAAATTTAGTTTAGGATTTTTTCCTGTATAAACCACGAAAATGGTCAACGTAGCCTACCAAACGCATCCGCGTGGTAATACTGCACTTTAAAGACATTGTTCTTTCATTTTCACTGCATTATATGACTTTTATCACTATGAAATACATAAATTTATCAAATTCGGGCGCTTTTTGACAAACAAACACAAATGTATTGATCGAGCGTGAGTCGACGTTAAACTTTTGACATTTTTACTGCTTTTGTCCTCAAAAATTATGCAAAAAACGTTCCATCAGCTCAAAATCGCCAGACAGTATCTGCCCCACTAATTCCGCGGAGGGAGGGGGGGGTAGCGTACCATTGCACCCCATGTGCATGTTTGCCACTTATCATAGTGAATTTGGAACATAAACATAGATGGTTTTAAGCTAGCGAAGTATTAAACGGTACAGTGCGTTCCATAATAGTAATAGCAATAATAGTAATAATAATAATAATAATAATAATAATAATAATAATAAAAATATTAATAATAATAATAATAATAATAATAATAATAATAATAATAATAATAATAATAATTTCAACAATAACAATACCATTAATAATAATAATATTAAAAATATGAATATTTATAAATTAATAATTAAAATATTGTTAATAATTAGAATAATCTAAATAATAATAATAATTGAAATTTAAATATCAGATTAAAAAATGAAGCGATCATTTGCGACGTTTTCCATTAGTTTATAAGTATACGCATTGCATCATGGATACTACGAGTGGAATAATATCACGAGTATTGCATGTTAACACAAAAACCACTAAGCATATATTCATGTGAAAAAATCCATTGGAAATATATGAAAAAAATTGAAATGATCATTTTAGATTTACTGGAAGCAAAAACCAAAAAAAATTACGAAAATATGAAAAGTTGATAAAGTAAAATAAAAAAGATCGAAAAGCAGGAATTAAATCTGAAAAATTAAAAAAAGAGACAGTTGTGACGATAAACTCTAACCTAGTGGTAGAATCGAGTTGAGTAAAAACGAATAATTAGTGATACTCGTAGTTACATTCGGATTCAAAAATATCGATATGTGATTTCAATTAATCAAAACACTAAAATTGCATATTATGAAATTATTTTTTTCAAATTTTTGTCAACTGATAAAAAATAATAAAATTACGCAATGAGATTTCTTCGGAGTGATATCCAGATCGATCTCGAAAAGTTTAAGTGTTCAAGTAGAAGAATCAATGAAAAGTAAGTGTCCACAGAAAGTGCGACTAGAAATTTGACTGACCAACAATAATAAATTTAAGTTAAAAAAATGGCTTATTGAATTCTCACAATTTGACAAAAAAACATATAGGACTCAGCAGGGGCGGATTTAGGGGGGCGGCCACCCCCATTGGCCCAAAATAGTGCGCAAAATAAAGGAGTTTTGAGCGATTTTGAGCGATTTTCGGGTTGAAACGGCTAATTTTTCCGCCCAAGTCGGGGTGCCGCCCCCTACTTAGAAGTTCGCGCCCCTTGGGAAAAATCCTGGATCCGCCACTGGGACTCAGGTTATACAGCATACGCCAGAAGAAAACCAGAATAGCGAAATTCATTGGCTCTTAATTTCGCCACAAAATCTTCGAATTTGTTTATTTAAATAACTCAAAAACCAACATAAAACGCGAAAGCTGAAATGAACGAAAATAAAATGATAAATTTTAGCTAACGACGCGTTTAAGCAAAATCTCTGGAAAATGTCGATAATATTGAGAATAAATAACAAATACTGATTAGAGCAATAGAGTTGTTAATGCCGAAAGGATGGTATTGAAAAAAAAATAAATGGATTGCCAAAAAGCATAAACGAAGAACAATAATAGGCAAAATTAATGCCGGAAAAAATATTGGCGAGAGCGACGCGTGATAAAACTGTTAAAAAATTATTGCTTCACATTTTTGACAGAAACAACCGATTTAGCCAGAATTACGCAAGCTTGATTTCTGAAAGTCTGATACCAAATTTCTTGTGAGTGTTTTGGCCTCATAGCCTAAAATGCAAGATGCTGGACATTTTTAATTTTCAAAAAGCCGCTTTACCTCCTGAAAAAAGAGCAGCTCAAGCAATTTTTTTCGGGGTTCTGCGGTTCAAGAAATTCTAGGAATCCGATAAACAAAAATCGCACTTTCCGGGGGTCGATGGGCCAAAAAAAGCTTCAAGGATATTTAATCAAAGTGAGATTGCTGAAGGGCCCAGCGCGCATTATTTATCTGCATACCTACGTGCGTTTGAAAAAATAAAAATTAGAGAAATTCAAAGATTAAACACGTACAAATATACTACGGTGTATATACGCTGAATATTACCCAAATTAATCAATTTATAAACAAAGTGGACAGAAGTAATTCAACAATTTTACCGCCTCTAATTAGGACATCAAACCGAATCAAAATTACGAGTGGAAAATGAAAAGAAACAGTGCCGGAAAATAATTTAGAATTCGATGCAAATCAAATATAGAAGTACTAGCAAAATAATTAAAAAATATCGAAATATGCTAGAAAAAGAACTATCTAAAGAAGAAATTAGATTTCTTTTTCCGATTTCATGGAATTTCGGGGGTTCGAACACCCCATTCCACCCAGAGATATGTGCCTGCATTTGACACGTGGGACGTCGAAACAGTTTGAAAGTTATGCTTAAAAATAATAGGAAGGGAACTTTGCCAAAAAAACCATTTCCGCTCTCGAAATCGTTTTAAAACCCATTCCTTGAACAAAAGTATTGATTCCAGGCCGGCAAGGAAGTAAATAAATGCTATAAATATTATCCAGCGCAATGCGCATTGCGAGTGCATATCCATTCATCTCGCCGACTCTCCATATTTTATTTTAGGTTTTTACAGTTGTAGATTACCAAGATAGCTCGCCGACCTAGTTTACGTTGAATACATCTGCTCTAAATACCCCAACAAGAATTAGTTACATTCAGGGGCGGATTTAGGGGGGGCGGGATGGCGGCCACCCCCTTGGCTTAAAATAGTACGCAAAATTATGGATTTTTGAGCGATTTCTTGGTTAAAACGGCTAATTTTTCAGCCCAAGTCAGGATTTCCCACCCCCCCCTCTTAGGAAAATCCTGGATCCGCCACTTTGATTACATTTGAAGCGATTTTATTATGCTCATCCTCAGTGGCGGATCTAGGATTTTCCTAAGGGGGGGGGGCGGTACCCCTAAGGGGGGCGGAGACCTGACTTGGGCGGAAAAATTAGCCGTTTTCACGCAAAAATCGCCAAAAATCGCTCAAAAATCCTTAATTTTTCGCATTTTTTTGGGCCACTAGTAGTAGGGGGGATGCGCGCCCGCCCCCCCGCCCCCCAAATCCGCCCCTGCTCATCCTATGTAAATACGAATCTTATTTTTCACAAGCATCATTTTTTGACGAAGTGCGATTGAAAAACTACCGCAATGCAAAAGCTATTCAGTTGGATTCAAGACAACCAGGGGATGCTAAAAAATATTCTAAAAGAGTAGACCACTGAGTTCGTGTTCAAACGCTATTCCCTCATCTTAAAGTCGTTATGGCGCCATTGTTAGTACGCCAAAAATGCTAATTTCTCATGGCTATATAATTTCTACATAACAGAGTTAAAAATTTTGAATGAAAAAGAAAAAGAGTTGAAAAAGATTAGAAAAATGCTGATAAACTTTATTGACTAGCACGCCGACCTAATTTGGTAAACGGAATCTTATTGAAAATAGTGTGCTAAATTAATGTAACTGGTTTAAACCATGCGTGTAACGGGGGTAGGGAGTCCTCCAACCGAAGTGGGTCGCCTCCATACGGGCAGCAAGAAAATTCTGGGGGTTGGTGCAACATTTTTTTGAAGGTCAAAAAATGGCCTAAAAAATGGTGGTATGGCGATAAAAACACCATTTTTCGACGTTTCTCATCAAGCACTATCCATTGGCATCAAAAAATTGCGAAAAAACGGAAAAAATTTTCAAAAATTTAATTCTGGGGGGTATTTTGATTTCTGGGGGGGTATGTTGGTTTCTCACGGGGTGCATACTCCCCATACCCCCACGCCCAGGTGTGGTCGCCTCCCCTTCATGTCATAAAATCTTTAAATCACCTGATTTTCAGGAAAGAATTTAATTTTTCGGTTGTTCCTAGGTTTATTTTGGCCGTTTTCAACCAAAATTTGGAGGTCACTCCGACCCCCTCGCTCAAAAATGGCCGAGGCATAGGTGGGCAGCACCTCAAATTCTCGAGAAGAAACGAAAGATTTTTCAAAGGTTAAAAAATGTTCCTAAAAATGGTGTTTTAGGAAAAAAAACACCATTTTCCAACGTTTCTCATCTAGCACTATCAATTGGCATCAAAAAATTGCGAAAAAATTTCAAAAAATTTCCAAAAATTGAATTCTGGGGGGTGATTTTGGTTTCGGGGAGGGGGTGTTAGACTCAAATGTGGGGTTTGAGCGGTCGAGCTTTAAAGGATAGACTATAAAAACAAAGCGGTATAGCGAGTAATGGGGCTCGTAAAACGAATGATTCAGACGATTTTAAATTACAAATGGGTTAAGAGTAAAAGTCGACTAAATACAATAAAAAGACCGAGAAAGCCACATAAATATGATTTCAGTGATAAACGCGATAATAAGCGTAAAGCAGCGGGAAAATGTGCGAATGAAATATTTCCTGGGAATCAGAGGAGCACTCGCACTAATGCACTAAACTGGGGAATGCTTTGATAAAGTAAGCTCGAAACGCAAAAACGACTGATTTTTACGACAAAACGCGTTCGACGGTAGATTATATACAGAGATTAAATGAAAGTACACATTGAAAAGAGCGAAAAAACGGGATCAGTAAGAATAAATACTAAAATATATAAAAACAGACTGAAAAATATAGAAAAATTATGTAACATGTCAATTAAATTAAAAGAAATAATTATATTCTTATACAATATTTTTATTTAAATTGAAAATTAAAATTAAAATTATAAAAAAAAATTTAAAAAAATAAAAATTATAAAAAAATCTTAAAAAATTAAAGATTAAACATTTTAATTAACTATTGGAATTACCGAACGAATGGCTGCAGCGAAATCCTTTGACTTGGATTTTTTCAGAGTCTTCAAAAGCATGCCTTCGATCGAAGTGTCGCGTTTAGAAGCCGGAATCGCATTCAAAGCCAGCGACGCGTCTTTCGACGAAGTCCAGCAATTGAAGCAGTCGGAAAAAGGGGCTAAAGGCGAGAATTTTTTGTCCGAAAATCTTTCGTAATTTTATCGAAATATTTTTAATTGCCCGAAGAATTTATTAAACTTTCAATTTTTTTCCAAAATTACATTTTTCTACAATTTTTTAAAAATTCGCCGAAAAAAAGGAAAAACCCTTCCATTTTTCACATTTCAAATATCCAATAAATTATATTTAGAATCGTAATCATTTTTATATGTCATAATCATTTTTTCGTGAGTATTTTCGATTGAAAATTTTCGAAATTTAGGCTTAAATTAATAAAAAGCAAACATAAAATGCGAGTTGCCACTCTAATTAACAGAGGCAATGAATAGGTAGTTGAGACATAACATATATTTACTCAAAGCTACATAATAAAAAAGCATTCAAATTATATAACAATAACAAAATGAAATAGAGTGGGTACCGTAGAAAAACATCAAGCTACAAACTAAAATAGGCAAATTTAAAAATCAGAACATAACAAAACAAAGTCTAAAAAAATGAAAAAACGACAAATTCGATAGGTGTAAACCAATTGAATAAATTAACAATATAAATAAAACGAATAAAAAATGATCAGGAAAATTACAGAAAAACTAAAAAATAAAGTAATAAAGACCGGGAAGAAATCGTCTTAGCAAAAAGGCCCATTATACGGATATTCCTCACGCGATTTATTACATTTCTCATCGCGCTCCGACAAAATAAGATCAACAGCGTGAGACCACTTGTTTTGTATAATAGCTCTTAAACATAAATAATAGATTAAAAATACCTAAAAATGAAAAACACGAGCGATCATAAAATAATCAATTATACAAAAAATGGTAAGAATTACTGTGGACGTTGAAAAAACACCAAATTATCACAGTTTTCAAAGTTTTCATTGCCTCACGGGCAAAATAGGCGTACCAACTAAGCAGTCTGTATTTCGATTTTCGATAAAACTGTCAACTCTGAACCAATTTTCACGAAATATGACCAGTAAATGAAGACAAACTGTAAACATTTTGCCCAAAAAACTTGGTTTTATTATGTTGACGATTAGGCTTACTGTAGTAGTTTACTTACAGCGATATTTTTGAAAGCTCCGACATACTTCTGCTTGTTAAAGTCTTAACTCTTTGACTTAATCGTATGGTCCAAATAAACAAATTTATCCAAAAAAGAGTGGTCGCCAAAAAGTTATCAAGTCTTTGATGGATAAGTGCCTTGAGTGTCGCATTGTACAATAAAAACGAACTTAAAATCTTGTAAAAATTGAATGAAAACTTGAAAAAATTAAGAAAAGCAGAAAGCTGCAAAAATATCGCCTACAGATTAACTACTACAGTGTGTAAAATTATTATCAGAATTAGAATGACAGTTTCAATGCGTAAAATTACAACATCTTTTGGCATAAAGTCCAAATTTCATTAATTATTCGCTCAGATTTGACAGTTTTTTGAAGATTGAAAGATAGAATGCTGAATTGGTACACCTTGAACACTTAAAATTAACAAGAAACATATTATTCACAAAGTGCAAATAAAACATGCTGCAGATACATAGAAGACAAAATATAAATAAGTGGACCCGCCTTACAGATTTTTAGCCGATCAAAGTATTGCTGAAAAGCAATGACCCACATGTTGCCGAATCTCCGTCAAAAAAAGCTTTTCAACTTCGTAAACATTTTCTCGTTTTGGGTTGCACAATGCAAGCCATGCTTTTTATACATTTCGAACAAAATTTAAAATCACTCGAAACTGGTAACGAACATGTAAAATTTCGAAACTTTGACACTAATTACATCCGCCATTTTATGTATTTTGGAATTCTTGGTTTTTTCTTGCTTTCCTTTCTTATTTGTTTCTTTTTAGGTTTTCCATTTTGTTCATTTATTTGTTGCCCAAACGTGAGGTAGGAACTGATACACATCTCAACTAATATTATTTTAGTTTTCGAAATTTTTACAACGAAAAAAACAACGATTTAAAGCACTAAAGGTGCAAGGGATCTCGGAAAATTTGAAGTTCTCAGAAAGGATTGAGGGCATGCACGTAATAATGCAACTTAAGACTGCTGACCGACAGAATTTCGGCTATAAAACGAAGATAGCCAATTTTATTCAAATTTAACATCGCAAACTTGCCTAATTTTTCAAATTGGCGCATACGAGAATAATGCACATTTTGGGAAAATTTTTTAAAATTATCAAAATAAAAAATCGAGGACACGACATTTAATTAAAATTTAAAAATAGATAACGAGTCGATGGATGAAACCAAAATCTAGAAAGTTTAGAGAATAAAAAGGTTGATAGTAGACCCAAAAGTCCACTGGCCAGTAAATGACTAGGTCAAAAAAATCGCTCGAAAAAATCCGTTGCGTCGCTACAGTAATATGACGCTTAATAATTAATACAGTCACAGTAAGAATCAAACCAACTAATGCCCTATTGCTGTAAGCGCATCGGCTCAAAATTTTAGATTATGGTGCGGTTAGCCATTTTTTGAGAGAGGCAAATAATTACCTACCCAGAAATAACTTCGAAAACGTGAGTTTTTGGCCGAAATTCTGTCTAGACCGAAAGCCTCAACTTTCTGAGAATAGGCAAATATGGCCGCTCCGATATGAGAATCCCCTAATTCCAATATGTCTGCGGGGCTCTTCTGGCGGAGGAATCCATTCTTCGTATTTGCATTTGTAATGTATATCTTTTATCCTATTCTACTATTGGGAAGGATTGACCATACATAGTAGGTCGCACCTCAATTAAAGAGGGGACATAGCTCCGAGGCGGCTGTACAGGCACATAGGGGGCGAGGGGGTAACACCTCCTAAAGGATCAGCCGGACAGGTACTGTCCGTCAATTTTGGGCTGATGACACGTTTTTTTGCATCAATTTTGAGGTCAAAAGCTGTAGAAACGTCAGAAGTCTTTAAGCGCTTCGCGCCAGATAGTACTTTAAGCGCTTTTTACTCAGAAAGCGACACAAAATTGATAAAGTTTTCGCATTTTTTAGTGTTAAAAGTCATACAATGCAGTCAAAATGGACTAAAAATGCTTTTTAAAATGCGATATTACCACCAAAAAGCGTTTTATGGGCTATTTCGACCATTCCGATCGTTAATACAGCAAAAAAAAAATCGTGAACGTTAAATTTTCCGTTTTGGATTTTTGGGATTCCCCTCCCAGTTGCCGATCCTGACCTAGTGCACCTACATATGTGAGGCGAATCTTAAAACCCTTACATATAACAAAGTGCTCGAAACTTGACGCAGAGGTCAAGACCACAATTTTTCGACGTTTAAATGTCATTCAAAAATTGCGCAAAAAATATGAAAAACCCGAAATATTAATTATGGAGGGTTTGCCGAATTCTGAGTCTTCCGATCGAAGAGGTTCAGATTCCCCGTAGCCCGAAGCCTATGTTAGGGTTCGACCCGATCCAAAAATGCTGCTGACCTCCACGAGCAAACAAATAATTTCTGACGAAACCATGTTTGAAGAGCAAAAGTTTGCATTAATCAAAATTTAATAAATATATAGGATAATTTAGAATTGATTTATTTAATCAAAATACTCGTAATTATGTAAAAGTTAAATCAAATGTTCTTAAAAATAATATGCAATTAACATGGTTATGTAGTGTATATATATATATATATATATATATATATATATATATATATATATATATATATATATATATATATATATATATATATATATATATATATATATATATATATATATATATATATATATATATATATATATATATATATATATATATATATATGTATGTATAGATCAAGAATAAATTAAAATACAAGTCTCAACTTTGACTTCAGCCGTGTTACAACACAAAATCCAGAAATTTCAGAAATATCAAACGCTGAGAACTTCAGAAACATTAAATGCTAGGCAGGCTCAATGAATATATAGTTAACAATCAACATCATAATAGCAGGCTAAGCAATATTTACAATGCGAAATTCAAATAAGTTATTTATGCATGGACGCAACTTTTAATTGTTACTACATAATCACTTAATTAATAAATAAAACTAATATATTACAAATTCGAAAATATAAATTCAAAAGTACAGTAATCAGAATTCCAAGGAAATTTCTGAAATCAACTAAAGTTCAGATTCAAATCGAGAATAAATAGAGCAAAAAATTAAAAAAAATTTTCTCTGTGCTAATATGTAAAGCTGACAGTTTAGAGAGTCTTATCAGAGCGCTTTACATATTCCAATTTTAACTAGGTTCAGATATTAAGCTATATAAAAGTATGAAATCTAGCTGAGTATATTTTAAGAGTGACAAAAGATATTCGGAAAAAGCAAAAGGGCCGAATTTCCAAAAAGATATAAGTTTTAATTTAGAAATTCAGAAAAAATAAGAGGATTCTCCGAAGTAACGCATTAAAGGTTTTAAATGCAAATAGACAAGAACATAAGGTTAGATTTATTTCCAAAAAAATCCTTAACGTCCGGAAAATGTAATATAAAATGCGAACCCAATTAAAAAGAATAAATATAACTACTAGTATCCCAAAACAGAAATGTACTAGTCGGCGCGAAGCGCCGAAAATTTTTTTAAATCTTTGCTGCTTTTTTACCCAAAAATCATGCAGAAAATGTTTGATAGCTCAAAATCGTCTGACAGTGATTCGAGTCACGGACCCTGAGGATGGGGAGGGTGATACCCCCTTAGCCCCTATGGGAATGAGTGATAGGGGGAAGGGGTTATCCCCTATCACGACTTTTGAAAGGCATACTCCCTCGGGCAATTTTCGTGCAAAACCTGTTGTCGGAATCATGAAACAGCGTCAGACGATGCCCAGCAGTATAATCTAACGTGTTTGTAGAGTAGTACTCTGTCAATTCATTCATTCAGGCGCTTTTAGTCCATGATTTTGTGTGTATTTGATGAGTAAAGTACAATAAATTAAAGCGTTTTCACGAGTTATGAGCACGTATGGGCGTGGGGGTTTGTACCCCACCTAGAAGTCGAAACCCCCAGATTACTGTACACCCTCAGAATTCTATTTTCAGTAACATTTTTGGCAAATTTACCCATCCTCCCAGAATTTTCTTGCTGCCCACGTATGGTTAAGAAGGGGCGGGAGGGCGAGGGTAAGTAACGACAAGACTTATCTGAAAAATCAACATACGAGTATGTAAGCTCATCATTTTAGTCCCATAATTAGCCGTAAAATTAATCATTTACTCCTCTTCTAAGGAAACTCGGTTAAGCCCTCTCAGAACAATGGACCATATGCATGTATTGATGAATATTTACGAAAATTTTGACCAAATGGCGTACAATATTTAACTATTATCATAATTATCAAAATCAGGTTTAGTTTAATTAGATGATTAGTTCGATCTACATACATATAGTACATAACCGAGTAGTATTAGCAATAAAATTTCCAATTAACGCAAAATAACAAATCTTAAATTGATAAACAGGAAAATCAATACTGTGTTATTTAAATAAATATTAGTGTTACCGTAGACAAAATAACACATCAATTATTGGAGAAAAAGACTCACAGTCTAAATGAATAATTAAACTGGGGATCCCCACCCAAAGGCTGACATCTGAGTATTTAAGCACATCAATCATACAAGTGACAGGGGGATCACCCACCAAATTCGGACGTCCACCCCATCCCCCCGAAGTCAGGAAAATTTTGACACACCCTCCGATTTTGAGAAAGAATTGAATTTTTTGGCCGTTTTTAGCCAAAAATTGTGGGTCATCCCCCTAAAAATGGCCGGGAGCCCCCTCAAATTTCGAGCCGTTACATGTATGTCATCAATTATTGTCAGACTCTGGTGCTTTTAGGCGATTTGTGCCCTTTTGCCATTTTTTGGTTCAAAATACAGGTTATTCCAGTCCCGCCACTAAAAATACCCAATACGTAATCTCAAGGGGTATCGAGTCATTCCACGCGTTATAATTTTTCGCCCCAGAATTTTTAATTTTACAGACAAACTCTTTCACAAAAAAATGTGCCAGTTGTTCGGGCTTCGTGGAAAACAACACTTATTTGGCAATATTTTGCTAAATTTACTGAATTTTTGCAAAAAAACTTCTTGCGTTTTGATCGTCCAGGAAAAATAACATCTTCGGATACCGAGAAACATTAAGTTTTGATGCGTATCCATAATTTTCAAGCCCAAATAAAGCATTTCAACAACATTTTTTGGGTTCAGCCCCCGCCCTCGCCAAAATTTCCATGCGAATACCCCTCACCACAGGTTGGCGGCACTCAAAATTCTGGTGGAAGGGGGTGCAGGCGTCAAAAAATTGCGAAAAAACAAAAAATTTCAAAAATTGAATTCTAAGGGGTATTTTGGTTTCTCGAGGGGGGGTGGGGCTGCATACCCCCAAACTCCCCAGGTGTGCTCCTCACTATATTAGGAGCCGATACTAAAATAATTGAAACGGCAATAATAAACGACCAATTATGCTGATAAACGCACTTGCCAATCAGATGAGTGGCGATTGAAGAAGTTCCGAAACGCTGAGCTCCGTAATAATTGATAAATCCGGTACTTTTTAATCGTTCTACGTAAAATTTCAACGTTTCTTCGTTCAGGTTCGCTGACGTTCCTGACGAAAATGAGAGAAATTTAGGATTGCTACTGCGATTGATGAAAAAACGACGGAAAATCGGGCAAAAAATTCGAATAAATCTGACAAAAATAAATTAAAACAGAAGCGATAAAAATGGCACAATGCTAAATATGGTGCAGTAACAATTTTAGTATGTAATAAACAGAGTGGTTCGACATACGATAGATGTAGTTCATGGCATCACAACAATAAGTAAAGTATCGAAATTCAAGGACGAAAAATGTAAGCAATAAGAGGAAAAATGTCGAAACCGTAATAACTGACGCGAATAGAATGGCATAAGTGCCGAGTTTTTCTACAAGACTAATGCGCTCGATCACCGTGCTACAGCTAATAAAATTCTAACACACGCACACTGGGGGTATAGAGGGTATCCATACACGTAACGGCTCGAAATTGGGGTGTCCCGGTCATTTATAGGCGGGATGGGGGTGACTGACTTACAATTTTTGGCCAAAAACGGTAACAAAGGCCTTGAAAATGCCTAAAAACGGTCAAAAAATTTAATTTTTTCCAAAAAATGGGGTGAGGGTCAAAAATTTTTTTGACTTCGGGGATGAGTGGAGGACGTCCAACTTTGGGTGGGGGAGTCTCCCATCCCCTGTTACCTGCATGGGGGTATCCCCTTACCGGGACTTTTGGAAGGCATACACCCCTCAGGCGATTTCGGACCGAAACCGATTGCTTGAACCATGAAAAAGCGTCAAATGACGTCTAAAAGTGCAATTGCAAGTACACAAGTAAGTATATTTTATTTTTTGATCAGTAGTCTGTTCGAATTCATTCACCCACACGTTTTTCTTTTATTATTTTGTATAAATTTGGTGTGTAGAGGTCATTCCATCGCCCTTATCGTTAATGTTTTCATGAAATTTAACCACTAATATTCATTAAAACATCAAATACGTACTAATTAAGTACGAAAACTTGACATTAATTAGCTACAAAAAAATACTCACCAACCCCCCTCCCCCCACAAGGAACCTCGGTTTACCCCGCTACCAGAGCTTTTGACCGTGTGCATGCAGGTACGTGGCTGGCCGTCCTATTCTTGGGGGGGGAACAACAGCAATTTGGGGGAAGGGGGAGGGGAAGCAAAAAAAAGCCAAGAAGAGCACAAAATAACGTTTAAAAAGTCCTATTTTTTTAGATTTTCCTGAATTTTGGGGGGTCCAAACCCCCCAAGAGATACGTGTCTGTGTGCATGTACATATCAATTAGAACCTTCGATAATCAATTACTTGATTGATCTTGGCCAGTAAATTGGAGAATTTGAAGAGTGTAAAGAGGCGTAGTTCGCAACATTATCTGAATTCGCATGTGTAAATTGACTTAAATGAATATAAACATACGAATAAACGTGAGCCGAATCTAAACTACACAAGGAAAACACTTAGACAGGAAGGTATCAAAAATTCTCCAAATTATTCACTTCAACACTAGATGAAACTGACCAGTTTGAATAAAACACAGGATAAATAAAAAATGAATGAATAAAAAATACCATATGCATTGAAACATGTAGGTGTTAAGTGTTTGTTCGTCTCCATTTATAGTTTACACCATCGACGCACTGATGTGTACTTTACACAAGTTTTCAATAAATCGTAGAAAAAAGTTTGAAGCAGCGTAAATTTAAGTCCAATGAAGACTTACACGATGAATATTTAATTTAAAAAAACCAAAACGACAAAAATAAAAAAGGTAAAATAAAGGAAAAATCGGTGAAAAATACAAAAAGCAGAGTAAACAGCAAAACAACAAAAATGGAAAAGGATAAAAAACAGAAAACGATAGACAAACGATGCTAAAATCTACTAAGCAGATTCATCCCACCTGAGAATAAGAGTAAACCGGTTGCCTTTTAGATCGCCCAGCTTTAATTCTTTATCGCAATAGCCGAAATTGCCCAATTTTATGCCGATTAGTCTGTCGTTCAGCGCAGCTAGTTTTTCGGCTTCCAAGCGATAAACCGTGGCATACTGTGACGTCACAGCCCTTCTATCCTTCGTTCCTGCCACGCTAACGTTTCGGATTCTTAGGAAACGCGTGTAAACAAGCTAAGTGAGCGTTTTCAACTGATAAACAACGAATAATATGGTCCACCATGTTACGGTGTTTTATAAACAAAAACATAAGTAAAAACAATATATATTTTTGAAAAACAAAAACAGTATTTTAAAAACAAATCAAATAGAAACAAACAAAAAAGTATGCATAACAAAATGACTGATAAGATTCAGAATTTTCGATTTTTTTTCTACTTTGAAGGATACACGCATTATAACCATGCGTTCTTGGGGGAGGTGGGGTTGGGTTTGACCACAGAATGACTGCTAACATGCAAAATTTTCGATTTTCGGCAAAAAATCCGAAGACTAGGCTTTTTTAAGTGTTTTTATGTATATTTTGGTTCAAAAACTGTTTCAACTGATCGGCGCTTCGCATACTGATCTTTTGACTTCAGTTCCTTGAGTTTACTCAATTTTTTGGAATTTTTGAATTTTTTAAAAGTTTTTATGTTCTTGAATGGTCAAGTACCTCCCGGAATGTCGAAAAACGACATTTTTGGCGTATACCCATGGCTTTAAGCCCGAAAGAGCACTTTTTGAAAATTTTAACGGGCTGTTACCCTTCGCTCAGAATTTATACGCAAGTTTATTACTATATCAAGGCCGAATCACCGTTGACACGTGATTTCTGCTGACAAAAAGGATATAACTATGAGCAAGTAATTTTAAATTCAATTGTTGCGGAAAATTAATATAGAAAGATTAGCGACGAACGAAAAGAAAACGGAAAAATAAAAAAATAATAAGTCAAAGGAGCCAAAGAATACCCAACGTAGAAAAACATCAAAAAAGGCAAAGTGATACAATAAAAGACTATAGTGAAATTAGAATAGAACGGGGATTCAGACGATTCAAAAATTCAAGTTCGGCAGTAGTATAGCGAGTATTTCTAAAATTTAGAAAAAATGTAAATTCGGAACGATTTTTGATCTAAATTAGTCTCCAGACTCCGACTTTAAAAAGAACATGTCCTTGGCAGCAAGCCAAAATTATGAATCCTAGTTTTATTGCACCTGAAGCTGCAACAAATCTGAAAAATGCACAATTCAGCTGCATATGCGTTAATGTCATGTTATCAGGGATAGGTATCTAATATTACCAAAGTGTATTTACATCGGAAAGCACTGTTAAGTTCCAGATTATACATATAATGGCTCGAAATTTCGGTTGGGAGGGTCTCCGGCCATTTTTAGGGAGGGGTGAGCGATAAATGACCTTTGATTTTTTGCCAAAAACGACCAAAAACATGTAAAAATAAGAAAAAGCGCAATATTTTTCCAAAAAAAACAAGGATTTAAAATTTTCTGACTTTGTGAGATCGGCGAGACGTCTAACTTTGGGTGGGGGATCAACAAAACCCCTACTCCCAAATGAATGTCTCTAAACGGCTCAAAACGATGTTTTCGGCTATTTTAAGAGGACTGAATGGACGGCCAATCGACAAACGCCACATCAGCGATTCCGTTAAGCTCAATTTTCTATTTTGTATTCACAAAAGTTGCAAAAACTCCTGATTTCATACGTATTTTTATATTTTTATTTTTATTATGACTCGATTTTTATTTTTATTAACTTTTATCTAAAAATTCTTCAAAATTTAAAATAGTGCTCTAAAATTCCACCAAGCAAACACGCAAACAGCTACAGCCTAAGCAATGAAGGACGTATAAAACAAAAAAGAATAAACAATTAATTAGGAAGTCCTACTGTATGATTTCCTTTTGTGTAGAACTATTTGAACTTTCAAGCAATCTGCACATAAAAGGGTAAATAGCGGAAAAAATAACTTTTGAAAACAAAAATCGGTGCCCTAACACAGCAAGCATTATTATAAAGGGCGAATCAAACAGCATGTTAACTCTATACGCTTCCTAATTCTTCAAACAAGAACACGAGCTGTTTTTAAGTAACTGAGCCGCCATGAAAATATAAAACAAGAAGCTTTACGCAATAACTAGAAAGTCCTGATGAATGCTATTGCATAAAAGTAGAAATATAGCGCAATAAAAAAGGAAAAACTTGGTCAAAAAACATAATCTTAAAACTTCTCCTTAAAAGCTTCTTAGAACTTCTTGAACATTTGGGATCAGAAAAAATTCGTTCTAAGACCTGGACCACCAATTTCTGAGCCAGGATAACCACCTAATCAAGGCTGCAAAACCAGTTTTCGAAGCTAAGACAACCACACATTTTCATTCGAAATGCGGACGGGGCGAACCACTGACCAATGCTCAGATGTGATACATAATTCGTAAAATAAATGCAAATAAAGTAAATAAATGTTTTATATGTATAGGAGGTGCAGATATACCTGAGAAATTTTTGGACGAGTGCCAACGCACTGCTGCTGTCCTTGTTTTCTTTAAAAAGTACGAATTTGCAAAAATCGCCCCTTTCTCGGGGCCAATGTTTTCGTTTCCTCGAATCTAAGCCAAATAAATAATCTGTACGGAAACCCAAAACCGATGTTAACAAGATGCAAATAAATTGAACAAACGTAATTAATTTCTGACGACAATAATAATGTTTTATTAATACAAATAGCCGACGACGGCGAGAAGTAATAGAAGGTAGTAAAGGCGCTTAATAAGAAGCAGTTAAAAAACACCAAGTTTATGAGTCAAAAATTTCGGGATATAACCGTTACTTTAGACCAGGTCAGCTGAATGTAATCCTGATTAGTTTAGGTAAAGTAGGGTAAACTTGATCTGCACAGGGTCAAAGAGCAAATACAGTAAGAAATCATCGATACGAGAGAGAAGCGAGATAGAAGAAAGAAGATATATAGAAAAATAAATAAACAAATGAATAAATAAATAAATTCTGAACAAAAAAGAACAGGAAAAAGAAAGACAAAGAAAAAAGTTCCGCACGCTATTTATGTTTGACATTTACTTAAAGTCAAATAACTATGTGCATATTTCTTTAACATTGAATGGATAAAAGTTTAATTTTGTTCAATTAATTAAAAAATCTTTTTTAAGAATTTTATTTAATCTGTATTGAACATGTCTACCGGATTACTTAGATTATTTTTATATTTATTCCATTCTATTTATTGATATGTTTCATACTTGTATGTGATCAGACATGTAACAAGGGGAATGTGGGAGATCCCCCGTCCAAAGTTGGTCGTCTTCACCCATCCTCCGAAGTCAAAAAATTTTTGACCCCTCCCCCGATTTTTAAGAAAACTAGCGATTTTTAACCGTTTTAAGGTGTTTTTTGACCGCTTTTAACCTAAAATCGGAGGTCATCTACCCGCGCCACCTAAAAATGGCCGGGCCGAGCACCCCCATCTGAAAATTCCGAGCCGTTACATGTACGTGTATGATCATTTATATGATTATAAGCTGAATTTTCTGAGCGACGATTCCACAGTATTTGAGTCATGCACCATTTATGAACTAGCGAAGGAAAATGCTCCGATGGAACAAAAAAGACGAATATACTTGGGATTACGGATTATTAAGGATGTAAAAGGCGGGGACTAGGAAGAAGCTTACCTACGCCTACAAAAGTGACAAAGAAGAATATGCACAGCTTTGGCATCCAAGCCTACGAAAGTCACAAAATGAGCTAAAAATCACAGTTTTTCTAAGCAACGTAAAAATCGAAGTATATTCTGCGGCCTGCAAGAGGAAGCAGTACTTTAATCTAGGGAATGAAAACAAAGCCTGTATAGTTTGAAGCCTACACCTTATCAAAGCCTTAATGATGAAGATTCCCATTGCTGAGTGGCAAAACTGCATCAGACTTGTAATGTACATGTCTAGTCCAATTTGTGTGGATTAAATTTAGTAAAAGCCCTTTTAAGTCGTACATTAAATGGAGTCATATGCGCCTTATATTAATTTACAGCCGCTGAAGACGGATAATAAATTTAATTTGTATATCGCCTGCACTTTGACACTTAGAATGACTGCATCTTTTCAGTGACATGCTAAGTTAGTAACTAATAACTTAATAATACATTTTCTAAAAGCATTTCACTTTGTTTTCCATCAGCCATAGTATAAAGCAACTCAGAATTAATACAATCAGCAAAACTCACATTAAATAATACGCTTACTAACTATTATATAGATCAGTGAAAATTATTTTGAGATTATACATATTTTTTTCGGAGGCCGCAGAATATACTTCGTCTTTTGCGTTGCTTAGAAAAAGTGTGTTTTTTAGCATATTTTGTGACTTTTGTAAACTTGGATGCCAAAGCTGAGCACATTTTATCTGTGACTTTTGTAGGCATAGGTAGCTTTTTCCTAGCCCCTCCTTTTACATGCTTAATAATCCGTAATCCCAAGTATATTCGTCTTTTTGTTCCATCGGAGCATTTTCTTTGCTAGTACCCTACGTTTAATTAGCTAAAGTTGAGTAAATCAGTCGGTGAACACATACTGTACCGTGCCATAATAATGACAGCAGTCCAAGAAGGCGGGAAACAATATTGTTTCCATAATCAGTATTACCTCTTTTAAACAAGACAATCTTATTTGAAATAATCGAACGTTTTCAGCGTAAACTTTACTCAATTACTGAGTGTAAAGAACACTTAGACACCCAGATTCATAATCCTGACTTTACATGGAACATTTTAAGAAAATTGAGCTTCCGCAAGCGCTCTGAAACTAAAGTTAAATTTCAGTGTAAACATAACACAACTAATGGGTTAAAGAAAAGATACGGTCTGATTCGTAATCCTGACCTTACGGAACACATTTTGAACAAAATTAACCTTTTACAAGGCTCTGGAAGTAAAATACATTCGTAGAGTAAACTTTACACATTAAAAATAAATGAATAGTGCAAACTTTGCACAACAACTGATTGTACATAAAACTAAATGACAGATTCGTAATTCTGACGTTACATGAAAAAATTTTAAATAAATAAGCTTCCGCAATGCTCTAGAACTGAAGTTAATTTTCAGTGTAAACTTTACACAACCAATGGGTGTAAAGATACAAATAGTCAGTATTGTAATCCTGACATGACGTAAAAATTTTCAAAAAAATTTCATGTTAAAAAATGTTCTCGAAGCAAAATGAATTTTTAGTGTAAACTTTGCAGTTCTGCAATAAATCAATACTGTCAACTTTACACAAGTAATTCTTGCATAGAAAACTAACAGCCAGAGTCATATTCCTGACGCAACGGAGAACTTTTTGAAAAAATTCATGTTTCGCAACGCTCTGGGTATAAAAAATCTTTAGTGTAAACTTTGCGCGTCAACATTAAATGAATAGTGTAAACTTTACGCAACTACTGGGTTTAGAGAAAACTAACAGTCAAATTCGTAATTCTGATGATACATAGAAAATTTAGAAAAAATTAAGCTTCTGCAATGCTCTATAACTGAAGTTAATTTTCAGTGTAAGCTGTACACAACTATTGGGTGTAAAGAAATTTAACAGTCAGATTTGTAATTTTGACATTACGCGAACATTTTGAAAAACATTTCGTGTTTTACAATGTTCTGTGACGCAAAATGAATTTTTAGTGTAAAGTTCGCAGTTCTACAATAAATCAGTAGTGTAAACTTTACACAAGTAATGGTTGCAGAGAAAACTAGCAGTCAGATTCATAGTTCTGACGTTACAGAGAACATTAAAAAAATTCACGTTTCCCAATGCTCTGGAAGTTAAATGGATTTTTAGTGTAAAGGCGTTATTAAACGCACTCACGTGCAAGCGTGACCTCGACGTTTAGTACATTTTTTTATAATAGTACCATGTCCCAACATATATCGGGAGAAGTTGACAGACAAAAACCTATCGAAAACCTCTTTTTTCATCGAAATGTTGCAAGTTTACAACTCCAAAAATAACTCAGCATTGAGTGTAAAGAATGTGTAACCATCGACATGTACCTTCTTTTTAAAATAGTTCGCACCCTTTAATTCATAAACGGAGTAGTTGACAGGCAATAAATAGGCAAAAATAAGTTTTTTACCCCGGACTTTAAACTTGATACCATTAGAGGTAACTCTGTATTAAGTTTAAAGAAACGCGGCCAAGTGCGATGTGTAAGCCTTGAGACGTGCTTTATTTTTATAATACTTCGCACTTTCTGATTTATATCCGGCGCGGTTAACAAACCGAAAGAAGGTGAAAATGTGTTTTTTCCGTGGCCAGACTCCTATCTTATTACATTACAACGCTATAAGATAGGGTTCTAGGGACAAAGGTTAAACGAACACTGTCAACTTCATCGTGCAGCCCTTGAACCCTAGTAACTTTACATAAATAGGTTTTTTGTGGACTCTTATGCGAAAAAATTTGGCAGACATATGCAAGTCAAAACTGTCTTTTCACCCCCAGATTTTTACTCTTTACACTACCATTCGAGAACTAATGCGAAAATCAAAAAACACAAAAAAGTATCATCTGGAGTATTCCTGCCTCTACAATTCAGAACCATTAAATTGCTTGAGGCCTTAATACTGAGCTGTTCACAAGCCGTAGAAAAAAACCATCAAAATTCGCTATATGTTATAATGTTACACCAAGACTTTACACGCTCATTAAACACTCGGTACTGAGTGTAAACAAAAAAGAGCGCCTAATCATTTTTTATTATCTATCTTTAAAAAAAACCGCACCTCCCAGATGTGTCCCGCTACAGCTGTAGGAAGGGGCCCATATGTTGGGGGTACCCTAGTATATAATAGGCACGCGCTAACGCACTACCTATGATTAAACAGTTGCGATCTTCAGAAGGAAGCAAGAGAAGACGGGACTAATGTAAAAAATCAGTCGTTCAATGAACCACTTTCGCAAACTACTAGTGCACAATAAACGTAAAATACAGATTGTCGCCCCAAGTATTCATAAAGCATTGTTTATTAAAAATATTATTAATTATTTATAGTATAGCAAAACTGCAGGAATTATCTTCTATCAAAATCATACCATCAATACCTAACAGATGATGCCTATTTTTCACAGTTTATTTCGTTGCGATATTTATACATTCCTATGTATATCAAAACGATCTGTTTTAATGTGCGTTTTGAACCTCACTTTGCCAAACGATTGACGACCGAGCTTCTTGATATATTACATCTTTTATTATTAATTGAATCACTTTAGAATTAAATTAAAATTGAAAGTACATAAAATTAAAATAAATCGAATTAAATTAAATTGAATAGAATTAAGCCTGGCTTACTAGCCGATGCCTGCCTAACTTTGATCACATTATCAGCTTGTTCCGACGTCTGACCGGAACATACTGTGATACTGTCCAAATTGTTAAAATGTTCGCGTATGCACTTGTGAATCTTGGTCCGTTGTTCTTTGGTCAAATCCTGAAGATATTGAACTAATAAGATGACCTTTTGTGGCTAAGAAAGCAGGTTTTAGGCCCACAAGAGGTAAAACAGAAAGATCTCTAAATTTTTTGGAGAAAAAACAAATCTGAAGTGAACATAGTCGAAATTCGAAGATCTAATGCGAACTTATCTGAAACTCGGCGATTATTTTTGGATTAACATACTTGCGATATTCTAGGTATTACATCAATTTTTCGGCCTTTAAAATCAATAGAATTCTTAGACTGAACCAGTGTTTTTTTGTACAAGGTCCGTTTGTACATGTACAAAAATGGTCCCCCAATAGTCTTTGTACATTTTGCACATGCAAATTTTTGTGTACTATAATATGGTACAGTAGCGATTTTTGTGTGGTAGAATAGGGTTTTTCGACCTTTGGTAGTGTATTTTAGCTAATTTATGGGTTCCTAATGCCAAAAATTACTAAAAATTGTGTCAAAACGGCGCGAAGCGCCGGAAAAATATGACATTTTTTCATTATAAATGTAAATTCTACTATTTTAAAGATATATAGGACAGACAATTACTCATTTTCGGCGCGAAGCGCCGAAAATTTTTGGGAATTTTACACCTTTTTACAGATTTTGCCTTTCCAAAATTCTTTTGTACATGTACAACGACGGTCCTGAAAAGTCTTTGTACACCGGGAAAAATCTTTGCCGCATACAAAAATACGTAAACTGAACCCCCAGCTCGGCCAGGTTACGCATCCCATCAGCCTTAATCGAATTCGGGGAGGGAAAGATCTTTGTGATCAAGGAGGGGGCGGATCTTCTCAATCGTAAACATGGATATAGAAGGCATTAGAATTCATTTTTTCAAACTCTTTTTCGGAATTCAGGGACTGATGCACCAAGTTTATTTTGGTTTTGAGCCAAAATGGAATGGATGATTTTACTGTCAAAATTGTAATAGCTTTTAATTTCAATTTAATTTAATAACTTCTAATTAATTTTGTTGAACTTAACAGATCTTTTTTCGACATTGCCAGAATGTTAGTAGTGGAATATTTTGTCACTTAGTTCATATATACTTGTATATATGAATTAAATAACCTCGCAATTTATGTCGACTTCGCCCAAAGCGTCTCCTTCACTTTCATCCAGCTTTCTCAGCTGATCCCAAACAGCCTGAGGGATATGAGAATCTTGAGGGACTAAAGCGCTAGCGGAAGGCTTGGATAAGAGCTGAAAATGACAAGCATTGTGGAATAATAAAATGGCTTTAAGAAAGTAAAACACTATTATAAAACGAAATTGTCTGAAAGGTGAATTGAAAAGATTGAGAAAAACCTGTTTTTCGTTTGTGAACCAAAAAATAGAGGCAGCGACCATAATTGCTGTTTAGCAGAAATAGTTAGGCACCCAAGAATCCTTAAAATTCCTACGAAGGCAAGCATACAAAACTCACAATTTCTAGACAAACAAGTTTGTGTACCTCTGTTGGTGCCAAATTTTTACCCAGATCATTCAATACTGCGACGTGAGAATCGAGCCCAATTTCGTGAACGATAAAATCATCATATCTGTTAAAATATTAGTCAAGCATAAATAAAGAAAATATCCAAAAATGGAAAATTGAGCTGAAACCTTTGTTTGAGCACGCAAGTGAATCCTTGGTCAGCAGGCGACAAGAAAGCCGACATTCCGTAAGCACGTTCGACTTTTGTCATTAGAAATTACTATTTTATTTAACCGGCAATATTCTACTAAAACACGCATATGACGATTATGAATGTATGAATGTTGTGTGAGGTTCATCAAAAAATAAAAAAAGTGGCAAAAGGCCTAAAAATAGCTTAAGAAAGCAAATTTTGACCCATAAGTCGATATAGAGATAAATTTTTTACGCGGCTGTAGAAAGGAGGTCGAAATTCGATATAAATTCCTTAATTCTGAATAATCATTTAAAAATGTAGACAGGTTTGCAAATTTTAGAAGATTCTCCCAGTTTGATTAGATTACTCGAATTCCCATTTTTAATTTTTATACTGATCAAGTCCATCCTGGCAGAACTATTATAAAACCTCTAACTCAGTTTTTAATACAGTCCGAGAACTTGAGAACAACAGATTCTTTTAAGACTTAAATTTTCAATTAAAGGGTGTCACAAAAAGTAAGACACGAATAACCAGCGCATTCAAATATATACCTTCGTGATTTTGGGACAAAATCCTCTCAGAGCAGAAAAACTAGCTGATTATTTGGTTCATGGATAATCATAACCGAATTAGAACACTTAATCCAAATTCTGAAGCCTGTTCACGACTATGTAGTTTACCTTTATCCTATTCTTTTTAATTGATCACAATTAAATTTTCTGAAGGATGAAACACTATTCACTCACAAGAGTAAAAATTTGAGGGGTTAGCTAGCCAGTCGTAGATAGTAAGCTAGTACTAGGTTTGTCTTAGAAATTCGTTTAAACGTCTAATAAACTTTTTGCACAAGAAATAACAACGTGCGGTTTTTCTGCATATATTGACGCAACTTCTGCTCTACATCACTAAAGTCACCATTTTTTCTACCTTTTTCCGCATTTTCTAGAATAATTTTTTAATATACTTTGAGTGAGAAAAACAACTTTTATCTTGTCGCAGCTTAGGCACTGATTGGCTTTTGATCTTAAAATTTCGGTAAAACTAAGACAGTTTGTGACTTTCATTGATGCCCTAGCAAAAATCCCATGGTGATTCATTTTCTCTTTCTAGTGCTGCATTTTTCGCTAAAACTCAACTGTTCCTGATTTGGACAAAAAATTTGCTCCATCGCAAATGCACGTTTCATGGACAAAAAATTCTAAACAGTACTTTATAAAGTTGGATTCTCTCATGTGAAATATTGGCCTTATTCCTTGAAGAATGAACTAATGGGACTTTATATTTTGGGCTATTTTTTCAGTATTTTTAATCCATTTTTGATCTATGATAAAAAAATTCTTTCACTGAAAAGCGGAAAAAGATAGACAAAGAGTTGAGAGATGTAAAGCAGAAGTTGCAGAATAACGAGCAAAAATCGCGTGTTGATAACTCTGATAGAAAGAGTTATTAGACAGTTAAAACGAACTTTTGGGACAACCCTCGAACATCAGAAATGCTTAGTTATCGATTCAGAAATAATATACAATAATAAACCCGATAGCGCTATCTGTAATAAATTTTTATTTGTATATGGAAAACTATGAGTAGATAGGCAGTACCTACTAATTTTATCACCAAAACTTCCCCGTATTGCAAAGTTTGCAAGCAGACTTGCACGTAGTAGGGGGGGGTTCTGGGGTCTCGACCCCCAGAATGGAGAAATGGAAATTTTGTCGGGAAAATAAGGCAAAATGAGGGCCAAAAACGGATGCAAATTGAAAATTTTCTTCAATAGTGCTTCAAATTGACCAAAAACTGTGTGATAACGTATTTAAAGCGATTTTAACCAGTTTTTGAGGTCGATTTAGCTCGAAAAAGCTCAATTTTTAACCCCCTCCCAGATCAGCTTGCTATGCATCTATCTTTACAACCCGTAGTTTACATCGTTAGATCAACAAAAATTAGTTTACCATCAGTAGCAACAAGGTTAGTTATGAAATTTAAATATTTTTTTTCTATTTCTTTCTTTTCTATTTTTTCCTTCTATGTTCAACCAAAATGTGTTAGTACTTTAAGTACCAAAGGTTTCGACACATGAAAGTGCTAACAACTTCGACTTTGATAATTCGGTAACCTTTCGCATCAAATTAAAAAGTCTTTCCCGTTTCTATCAGGGTATTAAAGCCTAATTGGAGAACATGTTTACATCATGGAAATAAGCTAAGCCTCAGCGCAGCGTTTTGAACCTTTCTCCAGAAAAAAGTTTAAAATAAGATTAAAATGAACGGGTGTACTTTTAGGTGATGAATAAAAAAGCAATGCTGGGCAAATGAGTAAAAACTAACGCTTTCTGTACCAAATTTATTCATTAATACGAATCAAATGATAAAATTGCAGATAACGTATGTGCTTAAAAATCCGAAGCGTCCAGAAAAACAAAAATCGCGAAAGATAGTCGGGGTTTAAAATCGACAAGTGACAGTAGTAATTAATCCGTTAGTAATAATCTACCGTAAATATGTATTTGTCACTAAAATGTGATAATATTAGCGTACAGAAAAATATACATAAACACGCATGCGCACATACACGTTACCATACCTAGGCGTGGGGTATGCACCCCCAGAAACCAAAATACCACCCCCCAGAATTCAATTTTTTAATTTCTTTTGTTTTTTTCCGCAATTTTTTATGCTAATGGATAGTGCTCGATGAGAAAGGTTGAAAAATGGTATTTTTCCGCCATACCACCATTTTTAAGGCCATTTTTGACCTTTTAAAAAATCTTGCACCCCCCCAGAACTTTGGTGTTGCCCACCTATGCACGTTACGCCTTGATTGAATGTTTGCGGGGTTGGCCGACTGTTTTGGGCGAATCGGACAGAGGGTTCAAATATTGGCTGAGGCATTCAAAATGGACTAGAAAGGCGTACAAGAAAATAGTGAGCCAACGGCTGAAAATTTTCGCAGGACGAATGCTCCATTTTGTAATTGAGGTAGAAAATGACCAAATTTCAGTCAACATAAAGTGACTGAAAAACTGTTTTATTTGCCAAAAATATTGAAAAAGTAGAGGGTTTATACTTTTGATAAGATCTAACGACCTACTTTGGGCGAAGGCATGAAATGACTTGAAGTCAAAAATTTAAGCTTTGTAACCAACGTGGGCAGCAAGACAAATTCTGGTAGGGGGTGTAGGATGGGTAAAATTGCCAAAAATGTTACTAAAAATAGAATTCTGGGGGGTCTGCGGGGTCAAATTCTGGAAGAGATAAAACACCGCTATGCCCATGTGTGTTTGTAACCTACTTTGCAACCTTTCAATCACTTTCGAAACTTTTGACCGATACAAATACCACAAAATGATTATTTAACGTCGAAAGCCATTTATCCTGTAAAATTTGAAATTTTTCAGCAAACTTATACGTTTCAAGCACATAAGCAAAAAAGAATAACTATTCGAGTTGAAACGACTAGTATTCAATTCATATACATATGCGTAAATAACTTAGCGCGAAGCAAACATGACAAAAATAATATAAAACCGGAGATGACATGATTATGCACCGAATTTAGTGCATTGAGTCCGAAAAAAATCTGGAACCGGCCGAAAAGAAAATCGAGAACATTCGATCTAAATTCGAGAGGAGCCAAAGTGATAAGATTTCAATTGATTCGGTGACTGAAAATGTTTTTGGAAAAACAGTCGAGCTTTTAATTTCTGATCAAAATTTCAGAAAATTCCAAAATTCGGCAAAAAATAAAAAAAGCCTTCTCTGATCAATAATTTAAAAACTTAAGTCGAAAGAGAAAAGAAAATGGAAGATTAAAGTTCGGCAAGCGGAAGCTAGCAAATATTTTTGGAGTGAAATTCGCAATAAATAAGTAAATTTATGCTCAGAATTTATAAAAATATTAGCCACGCATAGGTCAATAATGTAAAAATTTCAAAATTGTCCCTCGGAACTTCATTTAATCCCAAATCTGGCGAAAAATCGGTAAATCCTAAATTTTAACAGGAAAAATCCCGATTTTGCTCGCAGTGTAAAGTAATAAAACTCGCAATCTATGTAATAATTGTGATCCTTGTTAAATGAAAACACCGAAAAAGCAGTACAAAAAACTAAAACATCAATAATACTAAAAAAGGTAAACGCCGGACTAAAATACGTCGATTTGTACGAATGAAAAAAGCGTAATACTCTCGATAAAAAGCACTTAGATCACTCAGATCACAACGGAAAAATCGATAAAATTAAATCAACAAAACGGTTCATTTTAAGACCGGAAATTCGTATCGTAGACAAGTTTGGCGAATAAACTGTTTTCGTTCGACATTAGATTATCGGGCGAATCGAATTCCATCAATATGCCACTTTCGAACACCATTATTCTAAAAGCAACGCTTAGAATAATAAAAAAACAAAAAAATGGATTATACACCCATAAAAAATAAAAATGTAGACAACATATATAAATAAAAGGAAATGGAGGAAAAATATATACATTTTGGTAAAAAAAATAAAAGAAAATAATCTTAAAAGTATTGCATGTGTATATAATGTGCGTATAGCGGAAAACGGAATAATTCGAAATGCTTAAGAAAAATAATGAAATCCGGAAAATAAGGAAAAAAATTAAAAAATTGAAAAACTGAGAGAAAAAATCGAAAATCAAATATTCCAACAAAAATACATAGTAAAACCACAAAATGAGCCGGTGGTCCTATTCGTTTCCTGCATATACGGCTTCAGTCAGTAGGCAATCGGGATTTTCTATCAACAATATTTTTTAATAATCAGGCAAAAAGTAGTGATTTTAGTGATTTTTAGTGTACCGGGTAGTGATTTTTACTGTAGTGTTCGATTTCGTGTAGTTCTTTTAAGTTTATTCAGGTACCGGTTCGGGTAGTTCAGTAAACACATATGTACCTAAACGCATAATAAACGAATGTATAAATAATATAATAGTGCATTTCTTCGGTATAAGTACACCGTCATGTTACAATGTCAATATCAATCTTGCACACTTGCTCAGTGCCTAACATACCTGGGCGTGGGGGTTTGGGGGTATGCACCCTCCAGAAATCAAAATACCCCCGGAATTCAGTTTTTGAATTTTTTTGTTTTTTTCTCGCAATTTTCGATGCCATTGGATAGTGCTCGATGAGAAACGTTGAAAAATGGCGTTTCTTGCCATAAAACCATTTTTAAGGCCATTTTTTGACCTTTACAAAAATCTTGCACCTCCCCCGGAGCTTTAGCGCCGCCCACCTATGGTGCCTACTAGGCACATATAAGGGAGCTTAGGAGGTCTTCGTTGACCGTAAATAAGGGAAAATATAAAATTTTATGAGGACAATAGGTCCAAAATGGGACAAAAAATTGGTTAACAAAATTATCCTTAGGCAGTGAAAAGGTAGACTTCGTTCTCTGATGTTTACTCTACATTTCGAGACCATTGAAGGTGGATAAAGCCTAGAATTTGAGGTCTTTTATTCCCGTCTGCCCCAGACTGGGCCGACCTCCCAAACCATCCGTCCTGTACAACTATGGTGCCTTCTATTTCCATTGGGGGCCGAAACTTTGTTTAGCGACTTTTAGTAGTGCAAATAAGCAATTTCTGGGTATCTGAAAATAAAGAGGAAAAATAATTCGTCAATACAGCGCGAAGCGCTAGAAAATTATTCACATGTTTAGCGTTTCCAGTTTGGATTTGGGGTTTTTTGATGACAAATACTTCAGAAAATTGTATTGACCCAAGCGCGAAACAATTTTGTTATTCTCATCGTCTAAAACGACCTGCTGGGGTTTTGCTAGAGACGAATGATGTGTAAAATTGCCAGACTCATCGAAAATAATTTGCATATCTTGCCTGAGCCGTGCGTCCTACTTTGACTTAAATGCTCTGTGCTACTACTGGAAAAATCTACTCTTTATTGTTCGCGTCCCTCATTAAGCGTTTTTCCTCATTTAGTGATATTTTGCATATATTCTTAACCATAGAATTACGTTTTTCAGGCAATTGTTTCATTTTTAACTAGCCGCCTTAATTTTATTGATTCGCTAAAACATATATGTTAACGGGCGTACGCAAGATTTTTTTAAGGGGGTTCGGGATATGTTCGGCGGTACGCAAAATGAAGAGCATTTTTTACGTTTCCGAACACAATATATCCATAAGACTCGTCATATTCGAACTTTCTAAGAAAAAACTTCTTATCCCTCAATGGGCTATAAAATTGGCCGCGCTTGAGCCTAACTTATTAAAAATAATAATCCTAGGGGCGAAGCGCCGAAATTTTCGGGATTTTTTGTAAAAAAATGCCAACTTTCCTCATTTTCCACGCATCATGGCACACCTTCCCAGAATTATTTCTGCCTCGGGCTAAGGGGAAGGTAGGCGGCTGCCCAGCGCTCCCTTCTGCGTGACAAATTACTGCCAAGGCATAGCCTAGGATCATTTTGAGATATGTAATAACCAATAATAATTTCAGCTGCAAAGTTTGCTCGGTTCATCCTGCGTGAATAAATCGTTTGGTAGCTGGCCAGGACGCTGCTATTTGTGAAGCTTAAATTCATAGAAACAAATCGTATCGATCAATAACGGAGCTGTTTATAAAAAAATTCATCTGGCAATTATTTTCTCAAAAAAAAAGAGTTAGAAAGCTCTAACGTGGGAAGAATCAGAGAGAAAATCGGCGCGAAGCGCTGAAAATTTTTGAAGTTTTTGACATAAAATTGAGGCGTTTTAGTGCCTAAAAATACCTGAATAAATTGTAAAAACATTCGGCTTCGGGCTCGGGCAGTCAAAATAAATTTATTCGGGTTCGGTGACCCGTTGCATCCGTACTGCCGATCACTGTTTTATTTTTTTGTACGAACCTCTTTGTACATGTACAAAGATATCCGGAAAAGTCTTGTACGAGCGAAAATTTTTTTGTACATATAACGTATAGATATGCTATTGATTGTATACATTTGTACATACTACTAGATTGTTATCCGTGACTTTGTTCTAAATTCAGCTGTTCATATTAGTTCGGCCCGGAATGCCAAAATTTTCATGAGTCTTAGGTTGACAATTACGCATAAAATTTGACTCAGTAAGTTAAAATAACTTGTGTTACACAATTATAAATAATAAAGCGACTGCAATGCGCTGAGTGAATCTCATGATAGACAATAATTTGCTTATGAATTTAATGCTACGCAAAGATAAAAGAGCGAATTTTATGTTCGAAGGGTAGAAAAAAGTGCAAAGTTGCTCAATAGTTCTTTTTATGGATAAAATTTTTATTAAACGGTAGAAATAGACGTAAAATATGCTCAAAGCTGTACAAAGGTGCTTAAAGATAGATTTTGGAGTGTTTGTGTTTAATGTCAGCGCTTGGAGCTGAATACAACGTAATTATTATATCCGGCGCGGAGCGCCTTTAAATTTTGGAATTTTGCCAAAAAAATACTCAAAAAGTGTTAAAATCACTATCACTTTGCCGCAAAAAGTCTTTGTACGTTGTACAAAGATGGCTCTGGAAATCTTTGTACGAGCCTCAAAATCTTTGTCTCGTACAAAAAAACAGTGAGTGGAAAGAAATTTCGGGTCTGGTCCATTATGTCAACCAAATTGATGGGAAAAAACGGTGCTTGCGTTCCTGACAACGCTTTTTTCCAGAAAATAAAGGCAAAAATTTTCTCAGAGATCTTACAAGATACTCAGATATGACTTGAACCGTTTCCAAAATGAACAGAACAAGTCATAACCTACCTAATTACCAACTTTAATTCAATTTGATATATTTAAATTTTAAAATTCGGGAGTTTCTATTCGCAAAATGGAAATAATCTGCGAGAACTCGCAAAAACTACAGGGAAAGTCCAACCTGTCGTAATCAATGACCGTATTGATCCGATGAGCTATGGTTAGCACAGTGCATTGTTTAAAGTGCTCCCGAATGGTCTCCTGCACGTACGAATCGGTTTCCACGTCAACCGCGGCTGTCGCTTCGTCCAAAATTAATATTTTCGATTTACGTAGAACGGCCCGGGCCAAACACATCAATTGCCTCTGGCCAACGCTTAAAATTTGGCAATTTTAAAAGTTTAAGATTTAAATATTCGGAAAATTTAATTTTTTCGATTAAAATCGCAAATTAACAATTTGGCTCCACCTAACGTTCGACCCCCCTTCGCCGATTTGATGTTGTAGACCGTCGGGTAGGGAGAATACAAAATCTTGAAGATGGCTCAATTCCAAGGCCTTGTACAATTCTTCGTCCGTATGTCGATTAAACGGATCGATATTCGAGCGCAAAGTTCCGCTGAACAATACCGGCTCCTTCAAATCAGTGTAAACCAGAAGTTTACAGTTTACACAAAGAACGGATAATCAGTTTAAACACTAAATAGATTAAACGAACGTTACTCGCTTCAAACGCTTGAATAAATCGATTTATAAAAAGATGTGCTATTAAGGCCACTAAAAGTCAGTTTAAACAAAATAGATTAGAGATTAAACCATAAAGCAATTATTTAGTTAAACAGTATCCACTTTAAACGAGCAGATTAAAAGGGCTGAGGGTCGAGATATTTGGACGCAAAGTACCAATGAGCAATAGAAGTAAAGCGCGGCCTTCTGGATTAGGCGTGCTGAAGCATATACAGCGCTGAAGCATACAGACACTGTTTGGCCGCAGGCTCTGCTACTAAGTGCACTCATTCAAATTTCGGTAAAAACAGAGATAAGGAATAAGGGAAAACTAAAATTCTCTAATAATACAGAATTATGTAAGCGCAACCAATCGATAAATTAGCCGAATGACTTTATTACTGTTTCCGGAATAAGTTTAATTAACAAACAAACGAATAAATAAAATTATACAAATAAACAGTTTAATTGATGTTATTGTTAAAATGCTGCTTTGTACGTAGCCGTAATCATTGTTAATTGCGTATATATTCATTATCGGTCAAAATCGGTACATGGTAAAAAATTTTTAGCCACATTTGGCCTAAATTTCAAAAGAAAGCAAAAAACGTGTAAATTTGCCCACGTTTACACATATTTGGAATTCAAATTTTTCCCAGTACAAACCTGCGGTATAATCGTCAGATTACGCCTAATTTCGTGCAGGCCCATCGTACTCAAATCGACTCGATCGATAAAAACTCGCCCATCGGCCGGCTCGACCAATCGGAACAGAGCCAGAGTGAGCGACGATTTGCCTGCCCCGGTTCGTCCAACGATACCGATCTGAAAAATGCTAAGCAATTATTTCGAAAAAAGGAACAAAAAACGTCCGATAAAAATAAAAATAAAAAACAATGATACAATAAAATATATAAAAATGACACATGCATACAGGGTGATGCAAATAGGACTTTGTATCCCAATATTGCATTATAAGTCGGGCTATGACAAAAACGACATTGTTTAAAATCTTAAATGATTTAGGCCATCTGCTGGCTTCCTATTGTTGCACTGGCCAGTTTACACCCTATTATAATACTATTTAAGCGTCACACTTTCTGCATTCTCTCACATCAGCTGAGTGTGTAGCGTGGTTTAAACTCCTGAGTGCGAAAGATCGAGAAAAAAGTAAGAAAACTTACGAAAAAAGCGTACAAACTTTCAGCGTTTGAAGTAAAATTGAAGAGCGTGTAAACAAGTCGTTGTAGAAAAGGATCTACAGGCTACTGGCCAAAATTTGTACACTCTTTGTGCGAAGTTATTTTTATCTTTATTATCCAGCTTGGCCAGACATAGCATGGGAACTCGGAGGGGAGAAGGGGGAAGGGCTGAAACCAAATTTTTAGAAGTGCTTTTTGATCTCATTGAGCTCAAAAACGTTGATTTCACGTCAAAAAGACCATTTTTGCGTTTCCGACGATGACATTTCTTTTTAGAATATAAAAGACTTTAAAAAACCGAATAAATTGAACAAAATATAGCCACAAAATGAAAAATGAGTATATGGTGTGAAACGCCGAAAATTTGACACATACATATTATTAGCCAGAATATCGCCAAAAAACTTAAAGGCACATTTTCCACGATTTTTTGAGAAGGGGCTGAAAGCGTTGCTGGCATGTGAAAACCCAAAAACCCAAGAATCAGCTAAGAACGAGTCTCAATGCAATGTTTATATTATCAACAGTTATAACAAGCAGCAACGGGAGAGTAGCCCTTTTTGGGCTCCCTGCGTAATGGAGCAAATGAATACCGGAATACCGGAGGAAACTTATTTAAAATAAAAAAAATTCCAAAAATAGATTTTAAATTTTGATTTAAAACCTAAAACTACATATTTACAACTCAATTATTCATAATTGCTCAATAGAAATTCACTCACACCCTATGTAAATGATAGCTAAAAACTAATCCGTCAGCGAGAAAATTAGTAACAATTTTGCTAGAAAATCGATAACGATAGGCTTAAACCCGTGAGATTTGCGTTTTAGTTAGTCTATATCAATAATACACTCTTTCACAGAATCGCTTGTTTTCATTTGTTCACCTCACATTCTATTATACGACAGTTGTTCATCAAAACAGCTGAATTTTAAGAAACTCTGTAACTTATATAAACTAATTTGCTTGCTTCTAATGACTAACTTTATTACATTCTATATTTCTGATCCTCATCTTATCGTCATAATCATGCTAAATCGATCAACTTTTAGAATCACCCCATTTGAAAAAGAAGATAGATATTTTGGGCGATCCATGTACGATTTTTATTAATCTTACAAGAACAAATCTCCGAAAAAAACAAAACACGATTTTTCGTGTTTAATGAAGCGCACTAATTAATAGAGGTTGAATTCTCAGGGCCGTATGACAGAACGCGGAATAGTGACATTCCAGGACAAAATAGTGGGATAAGAGGGCGGAATAAAATATTTTTGTATTACAGAAAGCGGATTTAGCAGTGATATTCCCGGAATAAAGTTGGTATGACAGAACGCGGAATAGCGCCGTCCCAGGCGCTGGCCTCGGGATAAAACAGCGGAATAAAAATAAGCGGTATGACAGAAGGCGGAATAAGTTACCTCGGGAATAAAAACAGCCGCTTTTATCCCGCCATTCTATACCTGGTCATAACAGGTATAAGACGGCGGAATAGTAAAAAATCGTTTCTGATGCGATTTTAAAAGAATTAAATGAGTTCAAAATATTTTAAATCGATAGGTTATTGATTCCTCTTTACCTAGAAATTTAATACGGCTGCTCTCAATTGTAATACGATCAAAACAGATGCATAAATGTATCTAGTTGCGCCTTTGCCTCATGAGCGCGGCTCGAATTGTTGAGCTCTTGGCAAGAGTGATTTTTTATGATTTTTCGATCATGCAATACTTAACACCTCCAGTGAAGTGATTTAATAAATTAATGCAGTAGGTAGTGTGTATAATCAACAAGTTGTCAGCAAGAATCGCAAATGAGTACCTACTTACACAAAAAAGTAGTTATTTCATGCGCAAGCTATCATTTTTTGTATTTCAATGTCAATGTTTCATTTTCCTTTTCCGTAGAAGCAAGCAAGCCGCATTTATTGAACCAAATTATAAAAAGTTTCTGGTAATATTCGGCAGTCCCATTAACTCAATGCATCAATGCATACTCTACCCGTGCACACGCGTGTACATAAATACTGCACGTTTGTATTTACGTCGTATATTTTCAAATTGATTCGTACGTGACTACAGTATGCAGCATGCGTTGGACATCCACTTTATACACAAAACCTATGGAATGCGTAACTTAATCCAGGGATAGATACAGTTATCCCAGGAACAAGTATTCCTCGCGTATTTCACGTTCTGTCATACCAAATTTTCCTATTTCTAGGATAGCTTATTCCGTTCCTTAACCAAGGAATAGCTATCACGAGAATAAGTTTTATTACGAGAATAACTATTACCGGAAGAGGGTTTATCTCAAGAAAAATTCTTTGAAGAGTGATTCTCTACAAGTAAGAAGTTATTTGGCCTTTTAAAATTTGTTTTGCAATAAATTTAACACTTTGATGTATTGACAGGGGCGGATTTAGAGGGGGGCGGGGGGCGGCCCCCATTGATCCGAAATAGTGTGCAAAATTAAGGATTTTTGAGCGATTTTTATTGATTTCAGGGTTAAAATGTATAATTTTTCAACCCAAGTCAGGGTTCAGCCCCCTTAGGGGTACCGCCCCCTTCTTAGGAAAATCCTGGATCCGCCACTGTGTATTGACGTTCGAAAATGTATGTTGTGGACCACAGTCCGTCGCGCGCGTTACAATAAAACGGTTAGGATAGAAAGATCACCTAACATTTTGAGCCTTTATTGTGGGTATGCAGGTTTTCAGGATACAAAAGTTCTGATTTGAACCAATGGATGGAGCATGGTCGAAAATAGGATAGCATATAAATCCCGATTTCTGGTTCTCGTGTTAGTGAGAATAGTATCGCAAAAAGATTAGCTCAAATCTATGCTTAAGCACAGTCCCGCACCGCGCAGTCGCCAAATTTGTAAGCGGCCGCCCCCCCCGCCATTGGCCCAAAATAGTGCGCAAAATTAAGGATTTTTGAGCGATTTTCGGGTTAAAACGGCTGATGTTTTCGCCCAAGTCAGGGTTCCGCCCCCCTAGGGGTACCGCCCCTCCCTTAGGAAAATATTAAGTAATTTCAAAATAGTTTCTGCATAAAGAAGAGTGGACAAGGCACACATGGTTGCGTTTTCAAAGTAGTAGGAACAAAATTGCAACCACGACTTTGCATAATGTAACGGAAATAATATGTCCCATATTCGGGACGGCCCTTATTAAACGGTTAAATCTAGTCTTCAAACAATATGAACCAAACCTATGCATCAGTCGCTGGAGGATTTAGAGGGCGGGGGCGGCCGCCCCTATCGTCAAAAAATATTTGGGCGCAATGAAGCATAGATGTGTATTTTTGATGATTTTAGCCAGTATTATCATGATATTACGAGTTTTTCCAGCGCTTCGCGCCGGTATAGTATTCACTAATGGCATTTACTGACTCTCTTAGCGCTCTAAAAAACTAAAATTTACGTCACAAGAGTAGTTTTTGTACAGAACAAAGATTTTCTAGCTCCTACAATTATTTCTCGAGTGTTTTTTCGGCGATTTGTATCGATTTCTGCATTAATTTCGCGAGGTTTCCATTAAAAAACTCTGAAAAATTTAAATTTTTTCCAGTTTTTTAATCAAAAATAATTCTGCCTATCAAAACAGCAAAAAAGCTGTACTTTAAGCATAATATACGAATTCTTGTACAATGCTTGACATTTTTAGGGAAATTTTGGGTTCCGCCTTTCTGTCAGAAAATCCTGGACCTGCCACTGGCATCAGCCGATAAAAGCTGTACCAGAAAATGGCGACAAAAGATAGCGGGCATTATTCGCCTGCAGAGGCGGATCCAGGATTTTCCTAAGGGGAGGGCGGTACCCCTAAGAGGGGGGGGCGGAACCCTGACTAGGGCGGAAAAATTAGCCGTTTTAACCCGAAAATCGCTAAAAATCGCTCAAAAATCCTAATTTTTCGCACTATTTTAGGCTAATGGGGGGGGGCGGCCGCCTCCCCGCCCCCTAAATCCGCCCCTGTTCCCCTGAAGTATGTACGCAAGTAATTGTTACTTATTTGAAAAAAATTAAGAGCTGAAATTTGCGTCAAATCGCTTTGATTACAAGACTCGGTGTGTTCATGAAACTTCAATTCAACACGCATAATTTTTCAATGATTATTTGAAATATTTTTCGAAATTTCTCGTTTTCAGAATATTTTCTATTTTCTGATCAATAAAGTTCTTAATTTCACTTTATGACGTTTTTAATACAAGTAATGTTACATAATGTCGACCATAGGTCAGCCTTTTCTAATTCGGTCGCAGAGGTCAACAATATGTTACGATTTTACCAAAGCCCAAACAGGAAAGCATATTTTTGACTAGAAAAATTAGACAGAACCAAAAAACTGGCACACAATAAATTTCAAAATCAAAAGAATTGGTAAAACTTCGAGCAACGCCGAATTATAATTCAATAAACCGCTAAATACAAAGTTGAATTCGGAGGAAAAACTAAGGAAAAATAAACATTAATACGGAAATATAAATAGTTTAAGTACTAATTAGAAAAAAGCCTTTTTGCCAATTTTGACCACAATTGGAAGGTCACTTATGCCCATATGTACGAACCTGAATTCTTAATAATTAGTAGGCTCAATGCAAAATTTTTACACAGAGCTAACATTGTAAAAGTAAAGGAATGTAAACACAGAAAGAAAGAAGCAAATCGTACGCAAATGCAAAAAAAACAAAAAGAACGAACAAAAAGGAGTAAAAATATTGAACAAAAACGAAAATAGGAGTACATTAATCAGCAAAATTATGTAACTCTGTAGATACATTGTCCTAAACAACCCTACATGATCCTGGATAGGGGTTCAATCCCACAGAAATATTTTCACGCTACCCCTCACTCAAAAATCTTTTCATCCATTACAGAATTCGCGATTTTTCGAAAGTTTATGAAAATTTCCTAAAAATTTGCAGAAAAAGTAATTGTTAAGCATTTGTAGCTATATATTTGCTTAAAAGTGCGAAATTTTCGGCGCTTCGCGCCATATCATAGTTAGCGCGTTAGCTCGTACCTATAATATACTTGGCCTTCTTTTTTCTTATATGTTCATCACGCCGAGGTGCAAATTTTATGTCTACCCCCTCTACAGCAACTCTGGGACATTTCTGTATTGAGCGGTTTTTTTGAAGGATAAATAATAGAAACAGATTAAGGGTAATTTGTTTGTTTACACTCTATAACCAAGTGTGTAATGAGCATATAAAGTTTTGGCGTAACGTTATAACATATAAAAATTTTTGACGGTTGCGGAGAAGATTTCTTAGACAATCCAGCGTAAACACCTACAATTTAATAATGTAGAATTGTAGAGAATGAAATTCTCTAATTCTCTAGAAATAGTATTTTGTCTTCTTTGAATTTTGCATTAGTTCTCGAGTGGGAGTCTGAAGAGTGTAAAAATCTGGGGGTGAAAAAACACATTTTGGTCGGGTTTTCTACTAGCTTATGTCTGCCAACAACTCCGAGCGAAAAATGTTCTCTGATAGAAATGTACTCGGTGTACGAGCAACTGTATGCCTACCAGCAAGCTTTTTTACGCTCAATACGGAGTAAGATCTAGGGCTTTAAACTTTACACTCTAGTGGATTTTGTAAAAACAGATTTTGCCTGAGATTTCTCTGCCAACTTTTTCGCTTACAAGTTGGGATAAATTGAATAACATGTAAATATGTATAGTACCTTCTAAGGGCTACACGTCGCAGCAAACCGCGTTTAAAAAACGCAATATTGAGTTACTTATAGGGGTGCTAAGACCGAAATCAGGGGTGAGAAATGGGCGAAAAAAGCCGTTTTTTCCCCTATTTTGATTTGCAAACATCTCAAATATTTTGCGGAACAGAAGTTTTCGACATGCAAATGTACTTCGATTCAAAGACTACAAATTGGCCCAAACCGAATCTGTTTACACTCAATGGGGAGTTAAGTTCGGATTTTTAAAGTTCAAAATGTGGTGAGTGGTGAAAAAATACGTGTTTGTCTCTTTTTTTGTTCGCCACTTTCTCCGTTTAGAAGTCGGGATAGGTCAAATAGAATAAAAATAAAGTACTTTGTAAGATATACACGTCAGAGCAAATTGCGTTTATTTACATCAATATTTAGCTTTTTCGGGAGGTGTAAAGTCAGAAATTGGGTGTGTTAAACGTGTTTCTGCCTTGTTTTTTTCTGCCAACTTCTCCGTTTATGAGTCTGGACAAAATCTCAAGTATAGAAATTCACCAGGAATCAAACAGGATACGCCAGTTGGGCGCATTTGTTTACACTCAGCAGTGGTGTAAAGTGGTTTACATCTAATATTAAATTGTCTTTGGGCCATTGTGGAGACCTATTTTTTCATAAATGTTGATCGTAATATCAGAATTATAAATCCGACTGAAATCTTCTTTACACTCCGTGGTTGTTTAAAGTTTACACTGAAAATTAATTTCAGTTTTAGAGCCTTGCAGAAGCTTAATTTTTTCAAAATGTTCTACATAACGTTAGAATTACGAATCTAAGTATTAGTTTAATCCTCACCCAGTAGTTGTGTAAGGTCTGCACTACTCATTTATGCTTGATGTGTAGCTTACACTACGAATTTATTTTACTTCCAGAGCGTTGCAAAATGTGAATTTTTTCCAAATATGTTGCGTAAGGTCAGGATTACGAATCTGGACAAACTGTTTTCCATACACCCAGTAGTTATGTAAAGTTTACACTGCTAATTAAATATAGTACTAGAGCCTTGCGGAAGCTTAATTTTTTTCAAAATCTTCTACGAAAGGTCAGAATTATGAATCTGACTGTTAGTTTTCTCGTCAACCCAGTAGTTGTGTAAAGTTTGCACTATTCGTTTATTGTTATTGTTTAGTTTACACTACAAATATATTTTACTTCCACAGCGTTGCAAAACGTCAATTTTTTTAAAAATATGTCACACACACATGGGCATAGGGGGGGAGAAGGGGTATATATTACCCCTACCTAAGGATTTGGAAAACCAGGTACATGTCAGGCGATTTTGAGAAAACAAAGGGCGCTGCAAGACAATTTTTGAGCTTACTGCAAAAAAGCCCGAAAATTCTACCCGAATACAGAAAAAATAAGAAATTTTCCGGCGCTTCGCGCCATATTGATATAATTTTGCATGTTTCATCGCTAGAAAAACCAACGAATGGGGTAAGCTTCAATAATAAGGGTCAACCAACCCATTTACCGCGCGTGATCTACTACTATAATAGATTATAGTACCCTAGATTTTACATGTGCAGAATGTGCATTGACTTATGGGCACCGTATTTGTACTAGTGCGAACAGACCCTGAGTAAAAAAATAATCACAATTTCCTACTCCCAACAATTATGTAAAGTTTAAACTAAAAATTAAAGTTAGTTACAGAGCGTTGCAGAAGCTCAATTTTTTCTCAAAATCTCCATTGTAACGTCTATAGGTAAAACTTTTTTAAAGGACTACACGTGTCAAGAAATAAAAACAGTGTAAAGAACAGATCAATTCACAGCAAGAAGGGCGGAACTCAAACAAATGATACAAAGAAATTAAAGCAGTCTAAATGACCGACAGTTTCACAATCACGGAGAAAGGAAAGGACATGAATAAAATAGATCGTGGAAAGTCTCATGCAAAAAGAAATCCAGAGATACAGACAAAGGACCAGTTTACAAAGTAATATGAATAAATAAAAAAAGAAAATTAAATTAATTAATAATTAATTAATCAAAATAAATTAATAAATTAAGTACACAAATTAAATTATAATTAAAATTGAATTAAATTATTTTCAATGAACATAGGTAGCAGAGGTGACATGAATTATGCGTGCGAAAACGAAATAAAAGTAGTGTAAACAATTATTCGCTTTACACCTTTTCACCGGCGTTTATCGAGCAGGTCAAATTTCGAATCACAAGCGGCAGACCGGGTCGATAGCGCATTGAATAATCGCGAAAATCGATGTCGCCCTTTACCGGCCAATCGATTGGCACGGTTTTATTGCATCGTACCCAATCTGCCTAAATTTAAGCACGAAATTGGTTTAAACAAACAATTCTCGCGTTTAAAGCGTGAAGTCCATCACCTTGATTATATATGTAAAGATATATAGTGTAAAGATAGGAATGTAAAGATGATAATTTAATTGTATGTATAAATAATGCAAATTAAATGTAAAGTATAATGTGAGGAAGGATGTGTAATATGTAAAGAAAGATGTTAAGATAATGTAAAGAAAGATACTGTAGTCATAATTTTACAAATAAGATAAATGTGTTAAGCCGAATTGGATGTAAACACGTGTAAAGAAACACTGGGGACGAAAGCGTTCCTAATAAACTCAATCGTTTCTTTATTGTTCATATTTCGCGGCGAGAACTGTATAGTGTAAAGAAAGGAATGTAAAGATGATAATTTAATTGTATGTAAATAATGCAACTTAAATGTAAATAATAATGTGAGAAAGATCCGTAATATGTAAAGAAATATAATAAGATAGTGTAAAGAAGGATACTGTCGTCATAATTTTACAAATAAGATAAATGTGTTAAGCTGAATAGAATGTAAACATGTGTGAACAAACAGTGGAAACAACCGAGTATGCCGTAATTGAAAGTAGCATCGTACGTCGTGCGAAGTTATTTGGTAATAGCATCATACTTAAGGGTAAAAATGTGTATTTACATTTTGTACATATTGCGTGTAAATTTTACAAAGGCGCTTATATTTTCTTCTACATGGCCAAAAAATTGTGCAATTTCGGTATTTTTTGAAAAAGTTTTATGAAATACCTCAGCAGGGGCGTCGCAATATTCTAAAATTCGCTCCATGGCCACAATTTCCGTTTCTAACGCGCTCGTCTGTTGCACGCCCCACGAAAATAAGTCGGTTATCTGAGTCGGAATAAAAAGTATCAATGACTGATAATCCATATGCTAAAACCTATCAACCAGAAGTAATAAAAATACAGTTATGTAAATAAAACAAATTTATGTATTTATTGAATAAGACAATGGAAAGTTCACTTTTTAAACACAGCAAAAAAAATCATCCAAAATCACGATATAATGAAAAATAAAAATGAAATTAAAACTAATTAGAATTGCAAAAAATTAAAAATTGAAGAAAATAAAAAGTAAAAAATCAAAAAGAAAAAATTATATCAGACATACAACAGAAAGGCCCAGAAAGACCATACATGGACTTAACGCATCATAATTTCGGCAAATATGAAAAAGACCGGCTACAGTAAGACAGTGCCTCCATCTAAACCGCATAAAAAATTTTGATTAAAGATTTGAAAAAATTGTTTACACGCTATCCTAGTCGCAGGAAGCTTGATCGGTCATGTCATTAATTTGCTCCCCCATTTGACGGTATTTTACTGTTTTCAAACATATGTAGTAAAAAATAATATATACCCACTCTGGCTTTCAACTAAGAACAAACGATTTAAGGGCTAAAGAATTACTTTAAAAGGTACAGACTTATATACAGAAAAGGTTACGTATTGTGATACAATGCAGAAACTCTGGATTTAGGTAATGTAAAAATGTGGTGTAAAACAGCCGCTACAACAGAAAAAAGCTGAAAACTGAGCAAAATTTCTTAAGCATCTTAAACACGATTTAATACACAATGTAGCACCGGTGTCATTCTTGGCGCCATCCCGTATGTTACGAGATGCATGTGTGTCCAGGACATTTCGCTTTTTACACTTTGCCATCTTATTTTCCTTGCGACTTTTTTTAATCCTTGCGTGTATTCCGAATAGAGTTTTATTATTATTATTTTTATTTTTATTATTATTATTATTATTATTATTATTATTATTATTATTATTATTATTATTAATATTATTATTATTATTATTATTATTATTATTATTATTATTATTATCATTATTATTATTGACATTATCGTTATTTTTATCGTTATTTGACTAAATATTTGTTTGTAAAAGAATAAAGACTGCGCAGTCGAGCACCAAAATATTAAAATTTAATTGTGGAAAATGCTATGCGATAATGTTTCGAGTGAATCTCCGTGCTTTAAAGTAATGCATATAGAACACTACGTGCATTGTTTATCGCATTTTGCTATTTTATTGCCTTCAAGGATCATTCGAGCATTGCAACGAAAAAAAGAGCGAAAATCGGAGAGATTCTAATAGCGGAAAAAAGCGGGAACAATTCAAAAAATAATCAATGAATATTTAAAGAAAACTGGAAAAAATCCAGTTCTCTTAATTATCTCAAGTCTAACTATAAGGGGTGTGCCAAGTGCCCGGACCCAAGTTTGCCCAAATCTTTGGACGCGGAATCGAGATCATTCAAAATTTTGCACTCGGAGCCGGACCCGAAACATAGAGTACAAACGGTCATGATTATTTTGCTATTTTAAAAACCAAAATGGTCAAGATAGCAAATAAAACGTTATTTGTGGTAATATCGCATTTTAAAAGCATTCTTAGACCATTTGACTGCATTATAACACTTTTAATACTAAAAAATGCGAAAATTCAACAGTTTTGGGCGCTTTTTGAGTAAAAAATTCATAAAAGTACTAATCTGGCGTGAAGCGCCGGAAAAATTTTGACGTTTTTACTGCTTTTGGCCTCCAAAATAATGCAAAAAACGTTCCACCGGCTTAAAATAGCCGGACAGTACTGTCCGGCTGACCCTTCAAGTGGTAATACACCCTCACCCTCCTACGTGCATGTATGACCCGAAACCGACATCGAGAGGTATCGAGTCGGGCCCGGGCCCAACCTGCAATTTTCTTTTCATTCCCCAGAATTCGCGATTTTCTCAATAATTCATATAACATGTGCTGTTTTAAGTGTTTTTGGCTTTCAACTAAATCGTGATTGTCAAATATCTAGCGTTTGGCGCCACATACTCATTATTGACTATATGTTTGCCAAAGGTTCTAAGTCCATTTTTCAATTTTGTTAGTTGATTGAGTTTCTCTGAGCTCTTAGTCATCAACTTCATAAATATACAAAATCTAAGCAGTCTTTTCTTGTTTAGTTTTCTATAATCTTCACTTTGTAATAATACGTAGGCAACTTAAAGTCAAAAACATGCCAGTAGAAGTCGAGAACTGTGTGTAACTCAGTTTATAAATAAAATGGACTTAGAACCTTTTGGCAAACCAACATCGATTTACAGTCGAACTTCGATAATGCGTACACGGGATAATGCGTTTTCTCGCATAATACGTACAGTATTGCTAGGTCCGGACCGAAAGGCCATGTAAAACATAAGGCAATAGCATGGGATAATGCGTACTCGCTTAATGCGTAATGCGTACAGCCGATTTCATCCATGGGCCTATGCCTGCATGTTGAACTACCCGGCTTAATGCATACAGCGTGTATTTTTTCACCTCAGATAATGCGATCAGCTCGAAATGTTTGTGTCTCTCTGCTATCATTGATGTGCATCATTTTAAATTTTGATACATTTTATTTTTCTACTAAAGTTCCGGGTTTATACGAGTACTTTGGTCAAATTGACTTCTGTGTTGTTTTCTTAATTGTGTATAATTTTTAGTCTGGATCTTTAGCTTTCTTTGAAAAGCTTAGAATTCTAAACTTTTAAGGGCATTCAGCCTTAATCGAATTGTTATTTATGATTGGTTATGGCTTTTTCCAAAAAACAAAGTTTCTCTTGGGACAAATTTAAAAATGTTGACAAATCACCGCAAGTTCTGTGTTTATACGAGTACTTTAGGCACATCGAGATGAGTGTTGCGCCTATTTGTTTTTTAAATGTGCACAATATTTAGTTTCGTGACCTGGACGATCTAGGAGAAACAGAAACGGTTCCGAGCTATTAGGATTTAAAATTGAGTAATTCGAACATACGAAAGTTTTTAATGGCACAGGACAATTGTGACACAAAGCTATTCAGCGAAATGAATGATATCGAAAATTTTTGTGACTTTAAGCGTGAAAATATGTTAAAGCAGACTTGTATTGCTGATTTTTCTTAAAAGAATGATTTTATCGTTGTGACTTTAAGCGTGAAAATATGTTAAAGCAGACTTGTATTGCTGATTTTTTCTTAAAAGAATGATTTTATCGCATAATAGTGTATTCATTGCTAAAAATCTGGGGTATTCGGATAATGCGTGCACTCGGATAATGCATACAGAAGGGCTTGGTCCCTTGGGTGTACGCATTAAGCAAGTTCGACTGTATTTCAATTTATTGTGACTTTTTTGTTAATTTTTCTAAACATGTTTATGTTTTTACGTTCTAGAAAGATATGGCGTCGTCGGAAACACTAAAAAATTGATATTTGTGACGCGCCTCTACTATTTTGGGCCAAAAAAATAAATTTCCGGACCAACCCTCATAATTCTGGCGCTGTGCATATCTGCACAGAACATCATGACGTTGAGCTTAAAACGATAAAAAAGCCGAACTTTTTGGAGTTTGCGACAGATATATATATATATATATATATATATATATATATATATATATATATATATATATATATATATATATATATATATATATATATATATATATATATATATATATATATATATATATATATATATATATATATATATATATATATATATATATATATATATATATATATATATATATATATATATATATATATATATATATATATATATATATATATATATATATATATATATATATATATATATATATATATATATATATATATATATATATATATATATATATATATATATATATATATATATATATATATATATATATATATATATATATATATATATATATATATATATATATATATATATATATATATATATATATATATAATATATATATATATATATATATATATATATATATATATATATATATATATATATATATATATATATATATATATATATATATATATATATATATATATATATATATATATATATATATATATATATATATATATATATATATATATATATATATATATATATATATATATATATATATATATATATATATATATATATATATATATATATATATATATATATATATATATATATATATATATATATATATATATATATATATATATATATATATATATATATATATATATATATATATATATATATATATATATATATATATATATATATATATATATATATATGTATATATATATATATATATATATATATATATATATATATATATATATATATATATATATATATATATATATATATATATATATATATATATATATATATATATATATATATATATATATATATATATATATATATATATATATATACCTAATTTGCTTATCCTCAGAAAGCTACAAAATTGATTTTAAACGGAGAAAAATGAAAAGGATTTGGACAGTTCGCTCCGGTTTTCACAGCATGTACGTTTTTGCATTGTTTGTACTCAAAAGGGCTGCAAAATTGAGATGAAAGAATAACAATGAACGATGACGGCAAAGAATTTTGCCGAATCACTTAATTTTTACATACTATATTACACAATAAGCAAAAACTCGTGTATTCAGTTAATTGTGTAGGAGTAATATTCACACTAATATACGTACGACCTCGTGCAACAGTCATATGTATCATAATAATACATACTAGGAATATCCTGTGATACTTTTAAAAATTGGACCTGATCGGATCCAGCTTTTTTCAACCCGGGCCCGTACCCGACCTTCCAAAAAATTTGGACCCGGACCCGAGGTTACCTGAAATTTCAGACCCGGACCCGAGTTCTTGAAGAAGGTGGACCCGGCACACCCCTAAGGTCTACAACGGGCTTCATTACACTTTATGTCACTTCGTGAGAGATTTGCGAGCCTATCCATGTATTTTATTTGACCGCAGATTAGGAATTGTTAAATTAGAACCGATTTTTCGGTATGATCAAGCGACTAAAATTCTGATAAAAGTTGTTTACACACTTTAAGTTTTGGCTTACGTCTAAAAATCAAATTAATTTAAATAGCTCCTTAAGAGCAAATGCTAACTTTTTGGCAATTCGGCGCTTAACGCCAGATGTGATGTATTTTTCATCGCACGACTGAAAAACGGCACTTCTTGAGTTGAAAAGTTTTTCGAAAAGTTCGAATTTTATGATCTTATTGGACAGAGCATTACCGGAAAATGTCAAAAAACGGATTTGCGAGCTAACCCGCGGAACTTCCCGAAATATAGATCAATTCATGTTATGCCCCCCACCTCTTGGCCAAATCCTGGCTACGGGCCGGGCCAGACATGCACGTGGGGAGCTCGGGGGACCCCAGAGTAGAAAAATGGGGAATTTTTTCGTGAAAACGTGGTACAACGAAGGCCAGAAATGGATGAAAATTAAAAATTTTCCTCAGGCGTGCTTTAAACTGACCAATTTTTGAGCTCATTTTGGCCCAAAAAATGTCAATTCTTGTCCTCCCCCGCAGACTGGCTGACCCCCCTCATCAGCCTCCAGATCGGCCACGATGTGCATCGACGTATGTATAAAAAGCAATCAATAAAAAATGAAAATATTAAAAATAAAAAATAAAAAATAAAAAAATCAATAAAAATAAAAAAGTTAATAATAAAAAATAAAAAATAAGAAAAAATAAAAAACGATAAAAAAAATTTAAAAGAATGAAATGAAAAACGATAAAATAAATAAAAAACGATAAAATAAAAAAGTAATACAAAAGTTTGACAGAAATAAAAAAATGAAAAAAGAGTTGTTTTTTCAATACAAACCGATCAAAAAACGCATCGCCAAAAAGTTTGAAAGTAAGTCCTTAACATGGGCTCTTTATCGAAGTATTAACGTGAAGTTGAGTAGATGCGCATAATTAGTACCGAATCTTATTAAACACAAAATTGAGCGACTATATAATTGAAGATATCATTAAAAACGATTGACTGGGGACATGCAATATCTTGGGATATTGGGGGAGGGACTTACGCCTAACCCCGAAATATTTTAACACCCCCCCCCAGAATTGTAGATTTTCAAAAAAATAGAAAAGGTGCCTTTTAAGCGTTTTTAGCGATCTGTTGGCTCAAAAGTATCGAATTCTCGGCGCTTCGCGCTTCATACTCATTTTTCGGCTATATTTCGCCCAATTTATTCTGTTTTTTGTATTTTCTCGAAGTTTCATACGTTTTTACGGTCTAAAATGATAGAGTATAGTCAGAAAGGTCAAAAAGCGATCTTTTTCGAAGCGCATCGATCGTTTTAGAGCCCGCAAAGGCAATTCAGGAGAATTTTTTGGTTTCAGCCACATACCCTCGGAATTCTTAAAAAACATAGACGGATTATGTCTCCCTCCAAGAAATGGCCGTCCAATCGGGTCGAATTTTGCTTAAACCCTCACCGACTTTTAGGAAAAAGCAAGCGCTTTTAGACTGTTTTTTTCATAAATCTAGATTTTCAACCAAAAAATGTCGTTTCTTATCTTTAATGGCCGATTACCCGCTCAAATTGAAATTTTGAGCATTTATGCATATTCACGCGCACGTATACGCACATAGAAGATAAGGAAGAATCTCATCCCCGCAGTTTGTTTCTCGAATTACGGCTAGGTGGTGTATTTGGAAGCACGCTTGGCCGGTAACCAGGAAGCCAAGGTTCGAGTCCTGGCTAGCCAAATGTTTTTCGCTATTCATTATTCTCAGGAGATTTGTAGGTTAGGATGGTCCATCTTCAGAAAAGTTTGAAACCCCCAGAATTCGTGATTTTTTTGGACAAATTCCAGAAAAATTCGTAGAAGAGGCGCCGCTTTGAGCGTTTTTAGCGATCTATCGATGCACAAGTGTCAAATTTTCGACGCGTCATTTTTAACTACATTTTGTTGATTTAATAGAATTTTCTGACGTTTTTCGAGATCTTTATAAGTTTCTATGCCCTGGAAAGTATATGCCATCCTCAGAAATGCCAAAAATTATGCTATTCTCGCAAAACCTGGTTTTTTAGCAAAAAAGGCACGTAAAAATTGCCCGTCCCAGATTTTCCATGCTAAGCAGGTCTACACGCGGCTCAAAATTCAGCGTGAAAAACTTTCGTTCTATTTGCATTCTTAAACGGGCTTATTTTAGATGATAGTTCCCAAAGTCGCGATTGTAATGGGCGGGAAGGGGTACGAAGAAAGTATTTTTAAACTTTTTTAAACATTTGTTTCATTTTTTATTTTTTATTTTTCAATTTTCCTAAATTTTATATTCAATTTTAAATTCTTAATTGAATTCAATTAGTAGTGATTTTTCGAAATCCCCGACTTCCGAGTATAATAAATAAACCTGTCTTTCAGAATTATTTTAGCCGAATTTTCCGCCTTTTTTCAGCCAAAATGTATCAATAACCCACACGTGAGACGGCTCGAAATTTAGAGGGGTCCCGGCTATTTTTAGGGGGAGAGGGTAAATGACCTCCGATTTTTGGCCAAAATACGGCCAAAAAACGCCTAAAATTGGCCAAAAACTCTAATGTTTTCCAAAACTAGAGGGGTCAAAAATTTCTGGCTTGGAGAGGAAGTGGGAGACGTCAGACTCTGGGTGGGGGATCCCGCAGCCGCCTCCCCCCCCTGTTGCACGTAAGGCGTTAACCCCATCTCCATTACCGGACCCTAAATTTTGAAGCGCTACTGGGCGGGCGCCCAAATTTTTCGCGTACCGTTAAAACGGACGAAATGGCCAATCCCGTGACGCCGGGCGAAACGCCGTAATCCCTAAGCGCGACTACTATCGCAACCGATACTAGGACGCAAAAGAGGCTTATCAAATCCAACCGCACGCCGACCCACCTGAAAATTCGGCAAACAAATTTTGGCTAATTTTCGTCGCTATATGTCCAATTTACGTCCTTTTCATCCACAAAAAATACTGACACGCTTACTTGTGCCTAAGTGTACAGACGTACTTCAGTCTTTTAAAGTTTTAATTTTTTTTAGAAATTCGCCTTTTATTAAATCTTGTTTATTATATTTTTATCTTTTTTATTTTAGTTACAAAGTGAAAATTTGGCAAACACGTTTTGGCTAATTCTTGTCACTTTGGCCAATTTTCGTCCTTTAGGCCCATTAAAAAAAAACTACTGGCACGCTTACTCGATGCCTACATGAGTGCATACCTACATGAGTTTTTAGAGTTTTACTTTATCTTAGAAATTCATCTTTTATTAAATTTTTTTTAATTTTTTATTATTTTTTACTAACAAAGTGCATTCAAATATTTGCGTATCAGACATCAGGATTAACTTTTAACCGTATAATCAGATGGATAAAAACCGTGATTCTGTCAATAATTATCAAGCCAGTGAATTATGTAATTTGAGTATTTATGTACAATAATAAAAGACTGTCGGTATAACCGATAAATGACCAAGTAGCACAAACAAATAACCACGTATAAACGCGCGCGTGACAGATTGAAAATTTTGGCAAAAAGCTTGCAATATTTTTTGTTAGATTTTTTGATTAAAATCAAAATTTTTACAAATATTCAAAATGTAAAGCTCGATTAAGTGACTTAATTGTTGGCCCCCGTCCAGGGTTGCCACGTACTCTTGTCGAAAACCCCCAATTTTAACCTCAAATTGCCCGAAAAAAGGTCCAACCGATGGTTAAGCGTAGGCGCAAACAACTCAATCGCTAAAAACTGCCTCCAACGGCCCCAAAAAACCACCAAAATGGGGAAAAACCCCAACTTGGCAGCCATGCCGGGGTTTTCAAGTGCTCTTGTCAAAAAACCCCTATTTTTATCTCAAACTGCCTGAAAAATCCCCCAATTAATGGTTAAGCGTAGGCAAAAGAAATTAATCGCTTAAAAATGACTCCAAAGGCCTCAAAAAACCCCCAAAATGGGGAAAACCCCAACTCGGCAACCCTGCCCACTCTAATTCCATTCTTTTTGCTATTTATTTTACGTCGTTATTTTATTTTTGGTCATTTAATTAAATTTCTTTCATAATTTGTAAGCTTCGCTATTAGACTGGCTACATTGCCTTATTGGAAAATTAAATGAAATAAATCGAAAAACTTAATAAAAAATCATAAACAAATGAAATAAATAAACAAGTCGTTTAAACTAATTTATTGATTATTTACCTAAAAACCTAATCAATTAAATTTTAGTAATATATGAATAAATTAATAGAAAGCAAAAATTTTTATTGGCATTTTTTTAGTTGCCTGAATTTTAATCAATCGATGAACTATTCAATAATTTTTAGCCTAAATATTTATTTCTTCATTTTATTTCAAAAAACTTAAAAACGACAAAAGTTTAAAAATGAAAATTTTCAAATTTCGCCCAAATTTCGAAGAAATAACCCGAATAAGTTTTACAAATTTGGAAAAAATGACCTATTAGCGACAATAAAGCCAACTTAATGGACATTATTGACTTCTAGAAAAGCAAGTAAGCTTTTACGACTTTCATGCAAAACAAGCAGCGTTAAAGATAGGTAGGAAATTACTTACAAAACATTAAGATAAATTTTAGAAAAAACATACTCAAAAATATAAATTTTTAAATTTCGTCGAAAATTCGAAGAAACAATCCGAAACAATAGAGTAACTTATGAAAAAATGACCTATTAGCGACAATTTAGCCCATGTGAAACGACTTATTGACGACCAACAAAAGCAAGTGCGCTTTATTAAATCTCACGTTAAAAAACGTAAAAAATAACGCTAAGAAAACACGAAAAAATTTAAAAAATTAAAAATGTTTAAATTTCGTCAGAAAATTTCGAAAAATAATCCGAATCTATTGAGCAAATTCGGTAAAAAAATGACCTATTAGCGACAATTTAGCGCATGTGAAACGACTTTTTGACGTCCAACAAAAAGAAGTGCGCTTTATTAAATCTCATGTTAATAAATGTAAAAAATGACGCAAAAAAATTTAAAAAATTAAAATTTTTAAATTACGTAAAAAAATTCCGAAAAATAATCCGAATCTATTGAGCAAATTCGGTAAAAAAATGACCTATTAGCGACAATTTAGCCCATGTGAAATGACTTATTGACGTCCAACAAAAGCAAGTGCGCTTTAATAAATCTCACGTTAAAAAAACGTAAAAAAAGCAACAAAAAAAATGAAAAAATTAAAATTTTGAAATTTTGTCAGAAAATTCTGAAAAATAATTCGAATCTACCAAACAAATTCGGTAAGAAAATGACCTATTGGCGACAATTTAGCCCATGTGAAACGACTTATTGACGTCCAAAAAAAGCAAATGCGCTTTAATAAATCTCACGTTAAGAAATGTAAAAAATAACGCAAAAAACTCGAAAAAATTAAAAAATTAAAGTTTTAAATTTCGCGAAAAAATTCCGAAAAATAATTCGAATCTATCGAACAAATTCGGTAAAAAATGACCTATTGGCGACAATAAGGCCCATTTGAAACGAGTTATTGATGTCTAGCAAGCGACAAGACTTGGCCAAAAATCTTTGCTGCTGGCGAAAGGCTCGAATAGTCGCCACGCCATTTAAAGTTTCCTGGAAATGCGAATAAACCGGCGAACGGGTCACGGCCTCTAATCGTCGAAATTGGCGTGATGACGTCACGTAAAAACGCTAAATTGAAAAAAAAATCGAAATTTAATGAAAAAAATAAAATAAAAAATGAAAAATAATAAAAAAATGAAAAAAAGGAAAAAATTTACGATAATTTATGTTTAAATATTTAAGAATGCGAATTGAATTAAAATGAAAATAAAAAATAAGAGTAAAGGTAAGGAGAAACACTTTAATATTATGTAACATTCCGAAAAAATTCTAAGAAATTAAAATTTAAATTTAAAATTTGATCCGACTGAATTGAAGATTTAAATGAAAAATTTATATTTAAATTCGCAAAATTATAAATTAAACGAATTAAAAAATTTAATTACTCGAACATATAAAAATAAGGAGAAAATTGATTTGAAATACTAATTCGGAAGGAATAGCGAATAAATTTAAATAAAAATGTAAAATTTATTTTCAACTAAAGGAAAATTTGAATTTAATCGTAAATTAGCAAGACTCAAAAATTGACGAATGACAAAAATAAAATTATTTTAAAAAGTGTTGAAGAAATTATCTCGAAATTTCAAAAATATTGACAGAAATTGCAGAGAAAGTATTCAAGTACAAATGTATGCAGGAAAAACTCCGAAACATTCATCCAAAAAGTAGTTTAAAGTCTCGCATCTAAGTTTGACGCATAAAGCAAGAATCCAAAATTGCGAAATATTTAATGTAAGCAGTAGTTTAAACCGTCACATAAACGTAGTGTAAATAGCAGTACCATTACAATCGCACCGTTTATTGCATGGAGGATTCCCCACCCTAAGTCAGTCGTTTCTCCCATCCCCCAATATTATGATGTTTTATCCATACATGTAACGGCTCGAAATTCGGGGGGTCCCAGCCACTTTTAGAGGGGGTAATGACCTCAATTTTTGGCCAAAAACGGCCAAAAAACACCTAAAAATTGCCAAACAATTCGATTTTTCCCTAAAAATCGGGAGGGGTCAAAAATTCCCTGGCTGTGGGAGCGGGGGGATGGGGGACGTCTGACTTTGGGTGGGGGATCACCCCTCCCTTTTACCTGTATCCATTCCCTTACTTTTTGGATACAATCACGTTTTTAGGCATTTTTTACGTGATTTATTGCTTTTTTCAGCCAAAAATTGAAAATCGAAAATAGGTAAAGATTAAACATCATTTGATGAATATTTCGAGAAAATTTGGAAATAATTCGTAAAAAATTAATTAACTTGAAAAAATTTAAAGAATTATTTTAGAAAAAAATTAATTTGAATAATAAAAATTTAATTAATTTAAATTAAAATTTAAAAACAATAATTTGACCCCACCCTTTAAAAATAACCGTTTACTTTCTCCATTAATTACGCGATGCTATATCATGTCTAAGCGAATCGCAGCAATGAAGCCGCGTAGAGAACGCTATGCGAAAAAGATGTAAGGACGAGAAGAAAAGCGTAATTAGTAAGCTCAAAGATTTCAATTATAAATTATTTATTAGAAAATTTCGACCCAAGAACTTACACAAATGCGATTCTACATATTTAGACAAAAATCTATAAAATTGTTTTCCGTTTATTAAAAACGTAGATGGAAAATCTGAAAACTTTAAGTTTGAATCTGTAAAGCTTAAAGGCTCGCTTTGAAATACAGATTCGCCCAAATGTAATCAATTTATTAATAATTGATTTAATTAATTTAATAAATTTATAATCAATTTACTAATATTTAATTCATGCATACATGCGGGACGTTTGTTCAAAAGTCTGAACCGATAGATGACGCTTTACAACGCCTAATCGCTCAAATTATAACGCGAATGAAAAAAAAACAAAAAAATCAAATAAAAGTCCACGAAACAGTTTAGTGACAGGAAAAATCGTAAAAAATTTAGTTGAAAGCGACGACACGCAAAACTAAAAAAACTCAATTAAATTGATTCAAAGTTTCAATAAATTTTGAAATTCCGTATTATCGTAAGAATTCAGTTGTTTGAATTCCAAATCAGCTTGAACGCGCGGTTTGAATCCATTTTGCTACAAATTTAAATATTTTAAATTCAAATTTTAATTTTAATGTAGGAATTTCAATTCAGACTTTAATTCGTTCATTTCACAAAAAAATAAGGTTTAAAGTTACGTTTACATCCATTTCTAGACTCTTAAAATAAAATTGAAAAAAGAACTCAGCAAGTACTACATAAAATCTTCGGTGTAAAGCGACGAATCGTGAAAATGTAAAGTAAGATGCGTGTGTGTAGACCATAACATTTATCTCCTAGTATGTAGTTGCTAAAGCACTTTACACGTCACATCAGTAAAAAAATTAAATCATTGTACAATGCCAATTTTAACAGAAAACATTTTTAATTCTATATTAAAGTTAGGTTGTTTACACTCGCGCGTACAATAATTTAAAGCACAAGGTTTTCCTTTGGGAAAGTTTAAACGTTCAAAGTTTGTCGTTTAAACTGCCAGGTTGCGAATTCGAGAGGTTTTAGTTCAATTATTTGAATTATATTTCAACGAGTTTCTATTTACGATCTGAACTTGGGGTAAAATCAAAAATTGAATGATAAGTCGAATTATTACAAAATAACGCGTAGACCCGTCCGTAAATAATCGCGAAGCCAACAGTTACGAATAGTGTAAAGCTGGTCGAACATTGATATGCTCGTACAATTATGAAAAAATTATAATTAATTAATTACAAATGTAAAAAATAAATATAATTTTATCATTTTTTATTTACTGTTTTTAGTTATATTTAATCTTAAACAATTTAACGTGCCTGTAAAGCATAATACACCAATGCGCCGACCAAAAGGGCTAGAGTAAAGTAGGGCGTGGCGTAAACGACGCCAAAAACGGCCGACGATAGTACGAACATGAAGCAAACAACCTGATCGATGTGGTTCGGAATTTGAACGTCCACTGTGTTTATGTCCTTACCGCATCGATTTAATATGCTGCAATGCAGGCCGACTCTGTACAATTTTTATTACAGTGTAAACAACAGAAAAGTAATCAGCTACAGTACACCTTTACGCGACTATCCGTAAAACTGTGTATATGAACGAAATTCATTCGGCTATGGAAAAAATACTCCTTGCTTTACACTCTTTCTTAGGCACGTACGTTATGACAGTTCAAAAGGCGGTGTAAACTGAAGTATTTCTAATTGAAGGACGTCTTCTATTTCAGGAACCTTTTTGCATCTACTCTTAAGGATGCTTCGTAAAAGGTCGGATTCTGTGCGTCGTATATAATCTGATACGCTGCACGATTGAAATATTGTAAACCAAACGACTGACAATTTCAGGTGTAAACTAATCCGATGTATAAACAGTCGAATCCCGTTAAAAACACGCTGAGGGTTCCAATAAATACCGTGTCTTCTAACCGAGTGTGCTTAGTAAGCGAGTCGACAATTATAAACGTCTACGTGCCATATAGCGCCGTAATAGACAAAAGAATTATAATATGGCAAATCATTACTGTATCCCTCTGAATATTAGTGATTTTGGCCTCTAATTTAAACCAAGCGTGTTTGATTACTAAACCAATGGGTTCCCTAACCGGGTTAACATGATGAAAAATCGATTACGGCGTCGTCCAGTCAAGTGTTCTTGACAGGTGTTTACTAACCGAGGTCTTTAGCCTGTTTACATATACCCACGATCTAATAGAAACATGTTTATTATCCGTCAGCCGAGTGCGCATAAAGCGGGTTTCTACCTATGATATAGCATAGTAGTTTGGCCGGGCCGAAGGTAAGGGTGTTCATTAAGCGGGTGTGTCTACTATCCGACATAGTAGTTAGGCCGGAACCAAATGAAAGGGTGTTCATGAAGCGGGAGTGTCTACAATTTGACATAGTAGTTAGGCCGGTACCAAAGGAAAGGGTGTTCATTAAGCAGGAATGTCTACTATCCGACATTGTAGTTTGGCCGGGACCAAAGGCAAGGGTGTACATTAAGCAAGAGTGTCTACTATCCGACATAGTAGTTAGGCCGGAACCAAATGAAAGGGTGTTCACGAAGCGGAAGTGTCTACAATTTGACATAGTAGTTAGGCCGGTACCAAAGGGAAGGGTGTTCATTAAGCGGGAGTGTCTACAATCCGACATAGTAGTTAGGCCGGTACCAAATGGAAGGATGTTCATTAAGCGGGAGTGTCTACTATCCGACATAGTATTTCGGCCAGGTCCAAATGGGAAGGTGTTCATTAAGCGGGAGTGTCTACTATCCGAGTGGTTATTAACGAAGTTCGACTGTATATACGTGCTTGCTAACAGCGGGGGCGAAAAAGGATCGGAAAAGACTGTTCCTGAGATCTGAAGTGATATACTCGTTCCCATACATGTAACAGGGGGTGGGGGACCGCTCATTTAAAGTAAGTTGTCCCCTCAACCCCCTGAGCCCGAAAATTTTCGACCCACCCCGATCAGTGGAAGAAAAACCTGCGTTTTTGGCCGTCTTTGCTCAAAAATTGAAGGTCATTCACCCCCCCCCAAAAATGGCCAGAAAATTTTCCACAAAAACCAGCAACAAAAATAAGTGACATTGTCGATCTGGTCAGCAAGCAGTACGATCATATGTACATGATCTTCGAGGTTTGAGGCTTTCACCCCTGCCCAGAAAAACTTTTCCCCGCCCAGAAAGTTTTTCTTCTCTTTCCTTTTCCAGAACTACCGACTTTACAAAAAAATCGTAGAAAAGGTGGTGTTTTAGGCGTTTTGTATATATTTCGGTTCAGAAGCTACAAACTTTCGGCACTTTGCGCCACACTCGTTTTTTTGACTAAAACTGTCGAGTTCAATTTATCAAAATTTTTCATACATTTTCGAAACTTTTAAATATTTTTCATGTTCTAAAAAGAATAGCATTGTCAGAAACGCCAAGAATTGGTCTTTTTGACGCATTCCTAGCGTTCTTGGGCCAAAAAAGCAATTAAGGAAAAAATTTCTCAGCCTATCCCCATAGAATTTCCAAGCTAAGCGTTTCTTAGTAGATCGCAATATACGCTTAATAAAAAGTAATTGGTGTAAATTATTAAAAATTATAAAATTATAAAATTACATAACACATGGTATAAATCTTAAACCTAAAATTTCATATTTAATTTTTCTTTTGCAGTGGTTGACACTTTAAGCTTTCAATTTATACTCAAACTGAAGCAGTAACCGTACGGCTCTAAAACATAAAATTGATAATACCTGCCAGGCTGCCACTATACAAGTAACGGCTCGAAATTTCGGTGGGATCCCCGGCCATTTCAGAGGAGCGGGGGGGCAAAATGACCTCCAATTCTTGGCCAAATACAGCCAAAAAACGCATGTTTCTTTCCAAAAATCGGGAGGGGTCCAAAAATTCCTGGCGAACAAAAATAATCACTGTTAGAGCATCGGACCGGCCACGCAATTTTCCTATGTTATTACAGATGTAGTGTAAAGTTTAAACACTGAACGACATACCGCCCCGACGGAGTAGTGTCGAAAAATTGGATGGGCGAACGCAACAGGCCGTTAAATAGACGAGCGTGCAACAGTTTACCGGCCCTAGTTTGAAAGCGCGAGAAACAAAACGCCGAGCCGCCGACGAAGAATACTATAGTGTAAACAAACAAAATTATAATTTTTAGAGTTGAAAATTCAGGATATTTAATAAATAATACCGGAATGGATTTTGAAAAAATGAAAAACTTAAATTGAATTATTTTGAACTTTTCAAGATAAAATCTTAAAGCAGAGGTATATTCACGTATATATGCGTATGATGTGAGATCATCAGGTGTAAAGCGGAAAAATTTAAGTTTAAATGTCAAATACACTCCAATTCCGAAATTTGGCATAAAAATGGTTTTTACATAAGTTTTTCCAACTTTTTTTATTAGAACAAACCGTACGTATATCTACGATCAATCGGCTAATCAAGAGAAGGTTTTTTTACACATTTCGTCAAGAATTTAATGTATTATAATTCACTTAAATCGTTCGTAAGCAGTGAATTAATATTATATTTGCTTTCAAAATGGCCAGAATTCGACCAGTTTATGGACCAGACCACAAAATTATGTAGCAATTATGAATATGTAGGCCTCTATATCTATAATGCCGCTAGTTTACTCTGAATAATTAATCAATGGCCCTAAAGTTTAGCAATTTATCTCGAAAATTTTAATAGTTTAAGCCTCAAAATTATCGATCCAGAATTAGTCAAAAGTTAAGAAAAGTTTAAAATTATAAAAAAGGGGAAAAATCTACATCCTTTAATCGAATAAAAAAACATGAAAAATAAAATGTTTACGGGACGATTTAGAGCAATTAAACTTAGTTCTAGTTTTTAGGAGCGTAAATGGACCACAATTGTAAACTTGTGGTCAATTCAATTCAATTCTAATCAATTCCACTGGCTAACGTGATTAATTACGAATTATTAACAGCAAACAGTCAAAAAAATCACGTGTCAATAAAGACGAGTAAGCCCGCTAATAATAATTACTGCATAAAGTAAGAGATATAATGATTTGAATAAAAATAAGCATTGCAGTCTCCTAGCGAAAGCATGACGACCTATGTACATAAATATGCAAGTAGATACTGACGTGTAACAGCAAAGAATTTTGGGTGAGGCTCCTAGGTCATTACCGGAGTAGGAAGCATACATGTAACGGCTCGAAATTGGGGAGGGGTTCCGGCCATTTCTAGGGGCGGATAAATGATCTCTTATTTTAGACAAAAAACGGGCAAAAAAATTCGATTTTTTTCAAGAATCAGGGAGTCAAAAATTTTCTGACTCTGGGATAGGGTTGGGGGAATCGTCCGAATTTGGGTGGAGGAATCTCACCCACCCCTGTAGCATGTATGGTGGGAAGAGAGTGTAAATGACCTTCGATTCTAACTCACAAATTGCGAGAAGGCACCTGAACCACTGTTATTTTTGTACTCGGCAAAGATTTTTCCCGATGTACAAAGACTTGTGGGGACCGTCTCTGTACATGTTCGAAGATTTTTGGGAAGACAAAAATTGCCAAAAAAAGGTCTGAGATTCGTAGAAATTTTCGGCGCTTCGCGCCGAAATGAGTAACTGTATGTTCTACATATATCTTTATAATGGCAGAAATTGCATTTCAAATGGAAAAATGCCAAATTTTGTAGCGCTTCGCGCCGTTTTAGGACGATCTTAGTGATTTTTGCCCTCAGAGGCCCAGAAATTAGCTAAAATACGCTACCAAAAGTCGAACAATTATGTTTTTGAAACACAAAAATCGCACTGTATCATATTATAGTACCCGAAAATTTTTGTGTACAAAATAAACAAAAACTTTCTGGGACTATCTTTGTACATGTACAAACGGACCTTGTACAAAAAAACACTGACCTGAACACGGCGAAAAAAGCAAGTTTGTGCCGGAAATTGACTATACGGGCAGTGATCCGGACCGAGGGTACTTTTGGACCCTCGGCCTCGGCCGAGGCCGAGGCGCCTCAAAATCCTTGCCTCGGCCGAGGCCGAGGCGCCTCAAAATCCTTGCCTCGGCCGAGGCCGAGGCCGAGGAGTAATGCCGAGGGTCAAGCTTATATACCTATACCCATAAATAGTGCTCTTAGAATATTTTGTATGCACATTAGCTAGAGAATAATCGTAATATTGAACACTTTATCGAATGTCATTTTCAATAATAGTAGATTAAATGTGTGAAGGATTTATTGAATAAAGTCAGCAGAATGAAAGCATACTTAATTTAACAAGTTGCCGTTGAAGACTTTGAAAAGTTAATAAAAAATATGGCTGAACAAGCACTTAAAAACTTTTATTACTATACATAAATAAGAAAACAGTGTCAAAGAAATACGAACAAACGAAATAAGCTAAGTAAAGACAGAACTGTAGCCATTGTTGTGCTCGCTTTTGCGGTAATGCATGTTTAAACACGCTTTTTCACTCATCCAATTCTGGTGTGGTAGGTAATATGACAGAAACTGCACTGTACTTTCCGATCATAGTTTCCCAAGGTCCAGAGTTGAGGGAAGGGTGAAATCCCAAAATGGGGGACCAGTAAATTAAGTAGTGTCTTTGTCTGAGCGAACAAATTTTTGTAGATATTTTATTTTTAAACAAACACGTTTTTACATACTGCCAGTGTGTGATCTGCAACCGGCATGCAGTCCTAAACAGTGTTTTTTTGTGCAAGATACATTTTTACATGAACAAAAATGGTATCCAAAAGTCTTTGAACATTTTGTACATGCAAATTTTTGTGTACTATTATATATAGTATGGTACAGCAGCGATTTAGTGTGGTAAAACAGGGGTTTTCGACCTTCGGTAGCGTATCTTAGCTAATTCCTGTGTCTCTGAATATTTGACATTTTTTCCATTCTAAATGCAAATTCTACTATTTTAAAGATATATAGGACAGACAATTACTGATGCGCCAAAAATTTTCGGGAATTTTACACCTTTTTACAGTTTTTGTCTCTCCAAAAATCTTTGTGCATGTACAAAGACGGTCCTGAAAAGTCTCTGTACATTATGAAAAATCTTTGCCGAATACAAAAAACCATGGTCCTAAATGTGATAATTCGGCCTGGATATAGTTCATAAGATTATTTGGCGCGAAGCGCCGAAATTTTTATGAGCTTTTGATGAAATTTACACATAAAACTTGACTGAGAAAGCTAAAACAACTTTTACCTACTACAAAATCAGAAATATTACAGATATTGTAATATGCCAATTAAATCTTGTAATAAGCACTACTGTGCTTAGAAATCCAATGCAACATCAGGATAAATTAGTCAATTTTATCTTTGAACGGTAAAAAAGTGCAAAGTTATTAAATAGTACTTATTCTGCATAAAATTCTTAAAAACAGTATAAATAGATACAAAAGATATATAAATCTGCATAAAGATGCCTAGATTACACAAAAATTGATTTTGGAGTGTTTATTTCCCCTGCTTCAATCTAAATACAGTATATTAGCGATATTTTGCGCGAAGCGCCGAAAATTTTTTGAAATTTCCTAAAATATTCTGAAAAACGATATAATTAATATCACTTTGTCCAAGAAAGTTTTTTAACATTGTATAAAAATGGATCCAAAAAATGCGCGAGCCAAAATTGATTTTTGGCAAAACCTGCATTTATTGGCCATTTTTAGAAGCGTTTTTGCGATTTTCGGCCGAAAATTCGGTTGAAAAATCTCTGACTTGAGGGGACGGTGCCGACTTTGGGTGAGGGGATCCCCAACGATCCCGCTGCTACATGTACGCAAAGATAGGTATGAACGCGTTATTCAATAATCATTAAAGCATTGTTTCAAACACAGAAGAGGCCTTACGAAAATACTACGAAATTTTTATTCAGGACCATTTTTATAAGGCGGTGAGGTAGCAAGACGCCCAATTTTTCAATCTCATTAGTGCACTTTTTCTAATCGTTGTAAATTTCATTAAACCAAATCATCAATTCCAAATAACAGATTTTTGCACTGTTTGCTCTATTATCGATGTTAAAAAATCCAAAACGAATTCACGTCAGAAAATAAAGGCCTAAATTGTCACAAAAATACAAAAATAAACAAATAAGTAAACAAGTAAGTAGTTAAATATATAAATAAACATTAATTAATTGATTAGTAAAATTAATAGATATAAATCAATAAATAAATAAATAAACAAATTAATAAATAAATGATTAAAAATAACCTCTGAAACCGAATAGCTAGTAGAAAGTGCCCAATAGAAGAGCTTCGCATATTTTTATGTCATTACTAAAGCGTCAGCGAAAATTCATTTTGAAAAGCCCTAAGTTTTACGCTGTTACCTCCTCATATATTTCATTGAATACATTGAAAGTGATCAACAAGGAGCCTTGAATAGAAGGTAAACTAACAAAGAAAAATCCTGCAATGGAATAAAAAGGACGAATATACTTGGAATTACACTGTACTAAGGACATAAAAGGAGGCGACTAGGGAGAAGTTACCTACGCACGCCTGTTAAAGTTGTAAGAAAGTACTAAAAATTAGACTTCCGCTAAAAAACGCAAAAAAATCGAAGTATATTCTGCGGCCTGCAGAAAAGAGTTCCACCTCCGGCGTAAAAATAAATCAACAAAAATGGCTTATTCCTAAAAAAGAGATCACAAGTCAAAAAACGACATAATGTGAATTCATCATGGCACGCAGTGGCGGATCTAGGATTTTCCTAAGGGGGGGGGGGCGGTATCCCAACTTTTCCAAAAACAGTCCAAAATAGGTCCGAAAATTTGCCCTTAACGCGCAAAATAGCGTTTTTTTCGGTGTTTTACAATGTATAGTTTTACATAAAATCACTTTTGACGCAATATTTCTTCAAAAAATTTTAAAATTTTCGATTTGTGCGAAAAATGATCAAATTTCTTTGCTTTTACAAAAATCTGGCGCATAGCGCCGGAAAAATTTGTGAAATTAAGGCGGATAGACGTCCAGAAGCATGATTTATCGTTTGATTTCCTGTTTTTATAGCATTTGATCCAAAAGATAAACTATTTTCAATTGAAAATAGAAGAAACTATGCAAAAGTAGAACAGAAAATGGCTTCCAGGGAAAAATTTGAGAAATTATGGTCACTGACGGCCAAAAATCATTGCAAATTGAAAATTTATTCTTTATCTCGTCAAATATTTTTGGCCCATGGGGGGGGGGCGGCCGCCCCCCATGTTATACTTGTCATAATTCATTTATAAAGGCGTTGACGATTAAGTAAATGTTGGTTATATATTGCAAGACAAATTTTATATCGATAAGAAATAATAATATTGATAAGAAACTAAATCGGTTATTCAAACACATCAAAGCTTCCTTATAATCTCTTTTTCTGAGCCAGTGAACAATATTTTGTGAAAACACTCTATTTTCAGAAGCCGCAGAATAAACTTCGATTTTCTGCATTTTTTAGCGTAAGTCTAATTTTCAGTAGATTCTTTCAACTTTCACACGCACGTATAGGTAACTTTTCCATAACCCGACTTTAATGTCCATAATAATGCGTACTTCCAGGTATATTCGTCCTTTCTGGCCCATCGGAGCATTTTTCTTTGCCAGTAGCCTACTTTTAATTAGCATGATTTGAGTAAATCAAGTCAGTAAGCACATATCGTAACATGCCACAACAATGTTTTTTTGTATAAGGTCCGTTTGTACATGTACAAAGATGGCCCCGAAAAGTCTTTGTACATTTTAGTACATGCAAACTTTTGTGTACTATAATATAGTAATAGTAGCGATTTTAGTGTAATAAAACAGGGTTTTCGATCTTTGGTAGTGTATTTTAGCTAATTTCTGGGTTTCTGATGCCAAAAATTACTGAAAATTAACTCAAAACGGCGCAAAGCGCAGAAAAATTTGACATTTTTCCATTCTAAATGCAAATTCTGTTCTTTTAAACATATATAGGACAAACAATTACTTATTTCGGCGCGAAACGCCGAAAACTTTTGAAAATTTCACACCTTTTTACAGTTTTTGTCTTCCCAAAAATCCTTGTACATTTTGTACACACAAATTTTCGGGTACTATAATATGGCACAGTAGCGATTTTAGTGTGGTAAAAACAGAGTTGTTCGACTTTGGTAATGCATTTTAGCTAATTTCTGGGTCTCTAAGAGCAAAAATCACTAAGAATTGTGTCAAAACGGCGCGAAGCGCCGATAAATTTGGCATTTTGCCTTTTGAAATGCAATTTCTGCCATTATAAAGATTTATAGAACACACAATTACTCAGTTCGGCGCGAAGCGCCGAACATTTTTGCGAATATCAGTCCTTTTTCGCAATTTTTGTCTTCCCAAAAATCTTTGTATGCAAGTACAAAGACGGTCCCGAGAAGTCTTTGTACATCGGGAAAAATCTTTGATGAGTATAAAAAAACACTGTGCCACAATAATGACAGCAGTCCAAGAACGTAGAAAACAATATTGTTCTGAAAATCAGCATTACCTAGTCTTTAATAAGACAACCTTACCTTATTTACACAGATTAAATGTTTTCAGCGTAACACTTTACGCAACTACTTGGTCTAAAGATCACTTACACTCAGATTCGCAATCAGATTCCACGTGACGTTACATGGAACACTTTCAAAAAAATTAGCTTTTGCAACGTTGTAGAACTAAAGTTAATTTGGAGTATAAACTTTACACAACTATCGAGTGTAAAGAAGGTTAGTCGGATTCGTAATTCTGATATTACTCTTATATTACGATTAATATTTATGAAAAAATTAACAACGCGGATTGCTCCGACCTGTAGCCCTCAGACCGTCCTGACTTAAAGCCGGAGGAATTGGCGGAGAAATCTGAGACGAAACCTGTTTCCTTACACCATTCCCTTAAGTGTAAAGTTTAAATCCCTATATCGTAATAACTCCATTAATTCTCATCATTTTTCTCGATCATTATTCGCGTATGGCAAGACGGTAAAATAGGAAACAAACTGACAAGGTTTGATCGGTTTCGCTTGGGCATAGTGTAAATTGCAAAAGTTAAATTAAACCATAGATTTTTGATAGTTTTCCTTTTAAAACATGAATTCTGAGTATCTGAATAAATGGTTGGCGCCTAATTTAAAAACGGTTAAATAGATTTACGATACTCATGAGAAATTGTTGTCAAAAGCCAGTACGACGATTTAGCAGAGAAAAGTCAGTTATGTAATAATTTTATATTTTTTAACATTACAATGTGATCAAATCACGCCAAACTTTATCAGTTGATGGTCTTTATGACATTCTATATTCGCTCGAAACATTTTTTAAAAATATTAAGAATTGATCGACTTAAAGCGAGATAATAATTCGGACAATTAGGTGGAACAACCTGCAAAGAGTAAGGTTTACATAAACTTCTGTAGTTCACACCACGACACGAACGAGCGAAAGCGGCCAAATCGCGTCACCCACTTTCCTATTGGACTATCTACTTACGCATAAAAAATCATTGAAAAATATTAAGAATTAGCTGAGTTATTACGAAAAAACAGTTGGGACAATAAGGTGGAACAACCTGCAAAGAAGGAGGTTTACACAAACTTCTGTAGTTTACACCATGAACGAGCGAAATCAACCAAATCGCGTCACCCACTTTCCTATTAGACCTTCCGCTTACGCATAAAAAATCATTGGAAAATATTAAGAATTAGCTGAGTTATTAGGAAAAAACAGTTGGGACAGTTACCTGGGACACCCTACAGTACTCGCCATGAAATATGACGCACTATAATCGTCAGATTCATATTAGATGATGCGTTGCGAGCGCCGCGTTTTGTCTATAATGCGCTATCATCTCGTTTTTTATTATTATAGGATATTTATCTGTATCATGCCGTTAATCTGGCGATGCGGACGGTGAAATTTAGCTATTAATAGCGTCAACAAGAAGGAAGTGCGCATGTGAATGAAGGAAGCGCGCATGTGAATGCCGGAAGCGCGCACGTGCCTGAATATAGAACGGCATTCACGTGCGCGCACTCACCATATATAGAACGGCATTCACGTGCGCGCACTAGCCTGAATACAGAACGGCATTCACGTGCGCGCACTCGCCTGAATATAGAACGGCATTCACGTGCGCGCTTCCCTCTTGTTGGCGCTATTAATGGCTAAAGTGCGCTGTCCGCATCGCCAGATTAACGGCATGATACAGATAAATATCCTATAATAATAAAAAAGAGATGATAGCGCATTATAGACGAAACGCTGCGCTCGCGACGCATCATCTAATATAAATCTGATGATTATAGTGAGTCATGTTTCATGGCGAGCACTGTAGTTTAGCCTATTTTTCACTTTAGTTTTTATTTAACTCTTTAACTTAAATATCAATATTATTAAAAATATTTGTATCGTATTTTTCATTCAGTTTTCATTAATTTTAAACGTTGTAATTTAATTTTTAATCGCAATTTTTAGTCATTTACGTTGAAATAGGGCGAACAGCGAATAAGTCATCAATCCGTGGCTGACCGAAATCGGTTGATTCGTGCAGATTAGTGGTCAAATTATGAATTAGAGACGGTTCGGCAGAATCTGACCAAATTTGTAGCCAAATATGGGCGCCCAAAACGCCCGCTTGAGTCAGCATCACGCAAAATACGTAACAGAGCAGCAATGGGCCGCTGGCTTGCAAATATTTCAGGTAAACGGTCCAGGACACCTAATTGACGATAATAAATAATAAATTATGAAATTTAAAAAGATTTGAATTATTGAAAAAATATAAATTGTAAATAAATTAATTAATTAATTAGCTAATTACTCAATTCAGTCATTGACGATAATAAATAATAAATAATGAAATTTGAAAAAATTTAAATTATTGAAAAAATATGTATGAATTATAAATAAATTAATCAATTAGCTGATTACTCAATTAAGTCACTGACGATAATAAATAATAAATTATGAAATTTGAAAAAACTTTAAATTATTGAAAAAATATAAATTATAAATAAATTAATCAATTAATTAGCTAGTTACTCATCCAGCCATTAAACTGGAGTTAACGTGTTTCTCAGGCATAAGATTAATGCAATAATTTGCATGATGCCGCTTCACGAATAATACATATAAAATTCTTTTAAGGAACTCGACTAATAAATTAAAATATTTAAATACTTAATTTATATATTAATCAAAAAAATGCCTACTATTTAAAAAATAATAATAATTTGAATATTAATTACTTTGCCGACTCGAACTTCTTCTCCGGCTACTAACATAGCGCTATCTTCGTCCTCTTCCTCCTCGTCCACGCCAGCTGGCACTGATTCAATGGAGACCGGCCTAAACCCGTAAAAATTAGCTAATTAATAAAATTTTAAGTACATAATTTTAATTTAATAATTTACTACTAATTCATTAACTAATCATTTCATATTAATAATCTAATAATTTATTCATAAAATTATTCAACTAATGGTGATTGTAATTTCACCAGAATTTATATGTAGGAAATTATGCAACTAATATGATTAATTTACATCACCTATAGATTAGACAGCCTGCATAGTTACATATTGCAATTAACCCATTCCTGCATAGTTATGTACATATTGCAATTCACCCAATACAACTATGATTACTATATCTAATTGATTAATAATAACTAATCCAAATTAATATGTAATTAAACAAAATTAATAGAAAATAATTTAATTAATCGTCTTAATTTACAACGTTTACACTAACACAAATGCGAATTTCTTGATCATGCCAATTTTACGCTTAATTTCGACGCAAATTTGCTAATTTATATATAATGTATAACTTGATAATCAGCTGTACGCTCATTGGAATATAAGTGTAACTGATACGAATGTAAAATGTCGATTAAACATCCTTAAAACTACGATTTTTTTCTGAAAAATTACGTACTTTGAATGTACCTTATACTAAAATTGATTAATAAATACAAAAAAATCGAGACCTTAAAATGAAATAGCAATCAGTAGTAATATTAATCAACGCTATTAATCGCTGATAATAATATTATTAATTAGAATTAAAACCTAAACATGTTTAATGAAAGTCAAAAGCAAACTAAATATAAACCATCAAACGCGTAAACCGTACAGCTTGTTCACTGACGTCGTGAAGAGAGCTTACTTTACACTAAGATGTATTGAGATCCCTGTTATCTAAATATGCACACGAAGTTGGTACTGTTTACATTACAGAGCGCTTCACTTTACACCATTAAGTAAACAAAAGTTTTATCACACTTTTTACGAATTTTGAAATTCCCTGACCCATATTTGCAACGGCTCGAAATTTTGGGCGGGAAAGGGGTCTCCGGACATTTTTTAGGGGCGGGGTAAAGGAAGTGAACGACCTCGAATTTAGGTAAAAAAGGCTGAAAGTTTAATTTTTTTCAAAAATCGGGAGAAGTCAAAAAGTTTCTGGCTCTGGTGGGATGGGGGCAGCCACTTAGGGTGGGGGATCCCCCCATCTCCCTGTTACATGTATGCCCTGTTGCATTTTCTTCCACATCGAGTTTTCATATTTACTTGCTCATAAAATATCATTTCTCATTTTTCTATAATTTTTATCATTTTAAAACGTCACTGACGCGCATCTTTCGGGCGAAAACTGTAGGAATGCATGAAGAGCAATTCAGAAAATCAGGCCACTGGGCTCCATTGTTTTACACTTATTATATCACTATCAATTTTTACTATTTGTAATTGTTTAATTAATTATTTACACTATATTTATCAATCATTATTAATCATATCTACTCTACCCTAAATTACTGATGTCATTGCAAGCCATTACATATAACGACTGGAAATCCTTTCTAATCGATTACGGTAAATATGAGTGTAAATACATCACTTCGACCAGAGACAGCGTCTTTACACTTTGTACACCCTACACCCAAAACTTTACACTTCACTTTGCACTCTTTCATGGAAAATTTATAAGTTTCGAGAAAAGACATGATTCGAAAAGTGTAATTTAGTTTGTGCAAAAATGAATGTAAAGAGGTCAGCCGACTGAAGGACGGCGTTTTACACTTTACACTCTTGGCCTATAACGCTGGCGCTGTAATATTCGCTTTAAATGAGGTATAAAGATGCATACTCTATGTCCTCTATTACCGTAAAATAATGTTACAGCATCGAATTCGCGAACAGAAGTGCACAACTTACATATTATGTTTACATATTGCATATTACACTTTACACTTTTTAGGCGACATTTATGAATTTGCAAAACGTTAGTCCAAAACACGATTTACACACTTTTCCTACCTTCGTTTTTGACTTTGCACAAGTTCAAGTAAATCTTTTGAACAAACTACGAATCAGTTCATATTTTCTTTACACCTTTAATATTGTTTCACAATTTTCAACCTATTCGTCGACCCGAAGACGGTTGTACAAACATCACGTCAAATGCAGCGCATTATACAGTGCGCGTTATACAGTGCCCATTAAACAGTGCCCATCATACAGTATCCATTTTCTCTTTGTTTTGTTTTCTTTTGTTTTGTTTTTCTCTTTTCTTTTTATTTAGTATTTGCTTTTTTATTTATCTATTTATTTACTTATTTATTTTCCTCCTCATTTTCTTTCTTCTTTCTTGCTTCTTTCTCGTATTGATGACTTCTTACTATCTCTATCAACTTGTTTCTTGTTTATTACAGTATATTGTCCTGTACCATGCCGCTAATGCGGCGACGCAGATTGGGCAATTTGGCTATTAATAGCGTCAGCGAAAAGGAAGCGCACGGAATTCACGTGCGCGTTCGACGGAATTTGCGCGTTCGCACGGAATTCACGTGCGCGTTACCTTTTTGTTGACGCTATTAATATCTAAATGGGTCGTCGCAGTAGCGGCGTGATACAGGATAATATACTGTAGTATAAAAAGAAGTTGATAGAGAACAATGGACAAAACGCGGCGTTCGCGGCGCATCATCTAACATAAATCTGACAATGAGGGTGCGCCAACTTTCATATTGAGCACTGTACTTTATACTTTAAACCGAACAGTATCTACTCCAGACTTTACACCTTACACTTTGCACTTTTTCAGGCGAAAATTCATGTTGCTTTCGAAAATATAAGTTTATAATACGGCTTACTTAACACTATTTGCCCTTTTTTAGCTTTAAATTTTTCTTTACGCTTTAAGACTTCTTCGTAATTTTCCACCTTTTTATCGCATTGTTCTTCGAAACGGATTCCTTCGAAACGCTGACCGTATTTGAAACGATGCTCGGCGCTTCCATTTTGCGGTTGATTTCAAATTTTCTCAGATCAGTCACCGATTCGCGTAATTCTAACCAAAAAATGTAAAGTTTATAAAATAAAAATTAAAAGATAATTACAATAATTAATAATTAATTAAGTAATCGAAGTATATTAATTAGATTAAAATAATTATTGAAATTATTAATAAATAACAAAAAATAATAAATAGATCAAAACAATTGAAAATAAAAAATAATTTAAAAAGTCTTGAAAACTAGATAAAATAAAATGCAGATGTTCAATAAAACGCACAAAAACGAAAAAAGCAGATATATAAAAAAGAACGAAAAAGTTATTTTAAAATCTTATCAAACATTCAAAAAGTATTTTTCAGTTTTCACGTTACATTTTTTGTTTTTTTTTAGTTTTGCGTTCTATATACTTTTTTAAATTAAGTTTCTTAAATAATCCAACAATAGTACTCATTTAAGTTTTAACTAATTAGCTATATGGATAAGTAAAAATTTTGCTCATTAGGTTAATTAATAAGATTCAAACTAATTAGAAAATTTAAATTTTAAATTTTAATATAAATTTACCGCCCATTTCTTCATCGCTGAGGCCCTCGTTGAAGTATTGTTGAACGATTTCGGCGAAAGCGCCGTCTTTTTCGACCAAATCGTGAAAATTTCCCGTTTCTTCGACAAAGCCGTCTTTCATCACAACGATGAGATCACAAGACGGCAAAAAGCTTAGGCCATGAGTCACTAATATTCTCGTCTTAAAAAATATTTAAAATGAGAGAAAATATCAAAAAATAAAAAAACAGAAAAAAATAAGAAAAATCGTTGCAAATAGTATAAAAAGAAGCATTAAAAAGTTAAAACCTCGAAAAATGCCAAAATATTCAAAGAAACCGATCTGAAATCTATAATAAAAACACAACAACGAATTAAGGTCGTAGGAGAAAAAATTAGATTATGAAAGGATTAAGGGTCAAAAAGGTCAAAAGTAAAGCTGAGCAATTTAAACTAAAATTAACATAAACATAGTGAATTCAAATAAAATAAATAAAAATAAGGAATAAAATTAAAAAATTCAATAAGGAAATAATACATTTCAAAATAACGATAAAGTGCGCAAACTTTCTTCAAAAGACTATAAAGTCGATAAACATTTAAAGACGAATGCAGAGGATAAAAAAATTGCAAAAACTAGACGTACATACTGTAATGCACTGTAAATTCCAAAAAATTGAAAATATGCAAGAAAATCAAAAATTGAATAAAAAAATCAAGTACCATAAATTAGTTAAGCATTAGTTGCATAATTAAATAATAAGTTAATAATTATTTAGTAAAAAATGTCAACTTACCTTGAATTTAAGCAGACCAGAAGGACCCAGTACTTTGTCGAAGATATGCTTGCCCACGTGAATATCTACGGCACTCAAGGGATCGTCCAAAAAATAAATGTCGCTACTTTGATAGACCGCCCGGGCCAAGCTAATTCGTTGCTTTTGCCCGCCGCTCAAATTAATCCCCTTGAATTTAGTTTTAAATGATTAGTTGATTAAATAATAATTTATTCAAGTAATTAAGTACGTCATTAATACATTAGATCATCGATTATTACATATTTAACTGATTAATTAGTAGCTATGCAAATTTAGAATTGAAACGTGGGAAATTCTTGTAAATAAATTGAGAATTAATAATTAATTAATTGTTAATTGATTCAGTATTATCAATTATTGCATCTTGTAAAATCTATTTATCCGTAGAAACGACAAAAAACCGAAAAAATATTAAGTAGAAATTTAGCAACTTGGGATAAATCCAATCTTTTTATTGCGAAGAAAGCAGATTATTTTGATCTTCAATGATAGTCGATTTGATTGATACTGCCAGAAATTTTTCTATCATTTCTTTTTTAATTTTATGATTTATAAGGAATTTGCTATTTTTAAATTTTATCAATTTTTTACCAATGCCTATGATTTCATTGATTTTTTTAATTCGTAATTTCCTTCGAGTATTATCGGATCTATGTATGTAGAACATTTTATGTTAAAAATAAAACCCTTTTTCTACTGGCTAATAAAAGAATAATAAACCCCCTTTTCCACCGGCTTATATCTTCAAAATTTAAAACCTAAAAATCTTTAAAAAGCCATCAAGCGATAATTATTCCAAGTATTTTTTAATTCAGTAAGTGTGTTGTCTGACTAACTAAATATAATTCAGCTCGAATAATTATCTTACTTTCCACCATTTCCTTCCTTTTTTGTAAAAAAAATTAAACAACTCGACTAAATCCAATATCTAGAGGCTTATTCTTCTAAAATCGTAACAGGGCTAAAAAATTTGGAAAATTTCTGAATGCACGCAGCATACATTAATTGATATTTCAGCACGAAAAAATAGGGAGAAATTAATAAGAAAAGAACCCAAGGAATTCGGAAATGCAGAATTACAAAAAACACGTATAAAAATTATTTAAAAAAACATTAAAAGTCGGGTAAAAAAGATAAGAATATCTTGAAAAAAACTAAAATATGCACAAGTATGAAAAAATGTATGAAAGGAAGGCGGAGAATACCCTCTCTCCAATTTCCGTCATATCGCCATTGGTCAAAATTTGAAAGTCGCTTTGTAAAGCGCAGGCTTCTACCACACTATCGTACCATTCCTTTTTGTAACTGGACGCGAATACGATATTATCTCTTACGGTCAAGTTTTGTATCCAGGCTTGTTGAGAAGCATAGGCGACAGAACCCTAATCAGCGATTTGTTTTAATTAATTAAAATTTATTATGAATAATTTATTTTATTTTAATTATTTAAAGTTAGTTATTTTGCGTTATTATCGTTTTAACTTTACTTCATTTTAGTTTACTTCATCTCAATCTTTGCTAAAACGTTTTTATCCTTCTACCCCCCCTCCGGAAAGACGAAATTTGTGAGTGGTATTAGGCACAAATGTCGCAAAGGGGAACGGGAGTACCCTACTCAAGATTGGTCGTCCCACCCATTCCCCGGAGTCAAAAATTTTCGCTTCTGATTTTGCAAAAACTCACTTCCTGCTCATCTTTTAGACGTGGTTGTCATTTATGGATGAAAACTGAAGATCATTTAACCCCCTCAAATGGTTAATTTCCCATCCGAAAATTCGAAATGCTGCACCCCTGGCGGGTAGATCCTCCCATTCCCTATTGGAAATATGAAGCCCGTCCCGATTTTTCAGCAAGGTGGGCACTTTTGGTCTTTTTTGACATCTTAGGCACTTTTCTCACTACCAAAAAGATCTGCGTACAATTAAACTTACACGCGCGTGCACTAAGGGAAAGGCATTCATGAATAATTTTTGTAAAGGCGGAAAATATGTGGAATAAATTCAAAAAATCAGTACGCTTACACATACATGAGATAATACCAATTTCGAGAATAATTTGTGATAAAATTTAAGCCCTCCTTCTCGCATTACCGCAGACAATTTCTGAATCAACACCACACCTGGGCGTAGGGAGGTGGAGGGTTTGGGGGTATGCACCCTCTTCCCCGAGAAACCAAAATACCCCCAGAGTACAATTTTTGAAAATTTTTTCTGTTTTTTCGCAATGTTTTGATGTCACAATGGATAGTGCTCGATGAGAAACGTTAAAAAATGGTGTTTTTCGGCATAGCGCCTTTTTAAGGCCATTTTCTGATCCTTGAAAAATTTTACACCCCCCAGAATTTTGGTGCCGCCCACCTATGTTCAACACCCATGTATTCCCATTTTTATACTACATAATGAAGCACAGGATGGCCCTTTCAACCATCTTTCTACACCCTAATTCTCGTCATAACTTCGCCAGTTATTGACTTTATGAATTATTTGCAGGGGTAAGTGACCAATCAGGACGTATTTTGCATCAATGTAGGGACACTCTATCCAATATTTAGGTGAAGAAACCAGTGATAATTTTAAACCTGGGTAATTTCATTCAGTTCGCGTAGTCATTCTTTGTTGAAGAATAAAAAATGAAATTTTTTCAATGAATTTTTACGGAAGCTTTAATTTATCGCTATTGTTTCAGATCGCGTTTAAATTCAAATTTCAAAATTAGGTGGACCATCCTTCGTACGCTGAAATATTTTGTTTATACTAGAACAAAATTACCCGTTTTCAAATTTCTCAGTGCTTATAATAATCATACATGCACAGCATGGGAATTCTGGGGGGGGTGAAAACCTAAAGTGCCTTTTTTGGGCCCAAAAATGGCCGGTACGCGTTAAAAAACATCGTTTTTTGGCGTTTCTGACGATACTCTATCCTTCTAGAGCATAAAATCATGAAAAAAAATTTCGAAAAAAGGCGAATAAATTGACCAATATATCGCTTAAAACATTAATATATGGCGCGAAGCGCCGAAAATTTGGCGATTTTGAGCAAATAGATAGCCAAAAACCCTTAAAAAGACACTTTTTCTACCAATTTTCAGGTATGTAAGTTTAGGAAACTTTCGAAAAATCGCCAATTCTAGGGGTGAAAAATTTTTTGCGGGGGGGGGGTGAAAAATGATTCTGCAGGGGGTGAAACCCCCCACAAGATCATGTATGCTTATAATGTTTTCCCAAAAGGATTATTTGACTGAGACTCGCGATCGAAATTTTTTGACGCAATAATCCATATACCAATCGAATATCTGTTTTTGCTAATTATTAAACAATCGCCTAACCAATTATCGAATAATCTGGTGTTGGCTTACATGCTAAATAAATAAATAAATCAAGTCATCTCTTTCATGTAAAAGTCATATGATAAGTAAGTACTGATTTTTTAAAATGACTTTATGAGGTTAATTTGCTTTATTTCGTTCAACTTTTTTCCTTTATAATTAGAATAAGTCGCCGTGGGGAGTCCGCTCGATGATTATTTACTCAGCTGCACAGCAAACGATTTGAATCGATTATTTACTCGCGGCCTCGGAGCAAAAAAATTAATGATATAAATAGAATGGCGCGAAGCTTTCTAACGATTTACGGACCTCAGAGTGATGGCCTGTTTACAGGCACGTCGCTCTGGGGGAATAAGGGGTTCGAACCCCCCAATTCAGAAAAATCGGAAAAATGGGACTTTTTAAACATTATATAGCGCTACATATTTCTGGCCTTTTTGGGCTTAGTCCCCCCAAATTAGTATTGATCCCCCCAAATAGGACGGCCAGCTACGCGCCTGCCTGTTAAGCCACCAACCAATGAGCAAATAAGAAGATGCATAGTGAAAGCTTTGCTCGTTTGATTTAAATACATAAGTAGAGCAATTGACCCAGGAATGTGACAAAGCTTAACAAAGTTAACACATCGGGAGCAATAGACGATAATCTCTGACGATTCAACGAGTTTAAACCGGTTTTGCTTGCAAGTGAATACCCAATTTTTCGTAGACGCACTTAATATGCCCCAAGTAGTGTAAATCTTCGGCTTATTACTCTTACAATGGTGTAAACTGCATAGCTACCGTAAAAAATAAAACAAAATTCTTCTTACGCACATAAAACGTATTAAAGTGCTGCAAATTTACGCATTAACTAAGACTAAACCTGAACTAAGTGTAAAGTGACCCTAAGTAAATTGTGTTAAGTAAGTAAATAAATTTTGGAAAAAATAAATTAAACAAATTTTAAATTAAATAGTAAATAAATTTTAGAAAAAGAATTTCTAAAAAATTTTTTCTCTTTTTCGACAGATAAATACAAATTAATCAGAAATTATGTATTAATTACGCATACATGTTTACTAAATTGCGTTAATCCAGAAAACTGTGCAAAAATCAGCTCAAAATGATAAAAATATCGAAAATTTTTGGAGCACTGCGCCAGCTATGATTCATGTATTGTTAATCTTAAGGAAAGGGTACAAAATTTACTTTGAAAATATAAAAATGTCCGCAGCAATTTTACTTGCCTTTGATCATCATTTTGCTTTACAGTTTCGTGCCAGAAATTAGCTTTAAACACTGTTTCATGACACGCTGATGAAATATGTAGTTATTTCTAGAAATCTTCAAACTTTCAATCAAATTTCTGAAAGAAAAATTGATAGATAGAACAATAAAAAAATTATTTCTGCACGTAAATAACGGATTTTTGAGGCTTTACCTCGACAGTTTTGGAAAAACCCTGAATCAAGCCTCGTGTCCACATGCCCTAAATCTGACAAAGCAGGAGAAGACATGCACGTGGGCGTTGAGGGGACTAGAACCCCGAAATGGAAAAAATGGGGAATTTCTTCGAGAAAATAAGGTAAAATGAGGGCTAAAATTGGATGAAAATTGAAAATGTTCTTCTTAAGTGCTTTAAATTGACCAGAAACTGTGTAATAATGCACGGTTTTTTGTACTCGGCAAACATTTTTTCCGATGTACAATGACTTTTCAAGACCGTCTTTGTACATGTACAAAGATTTTCGGGAAGACAAAAACTGCAAAAAAGGTTCTGAAATTCGCAAAAATTTTCGGCGCTTAGCGCCGAAATGAGTAATTGTGTGTTGTATATATCTTTATAATGTCAAAAATTACATTTCGAAAGGAAAAATGTCAAATTTTTCGGCGCTTCGCGCCGTTTTGAGACGATTATTAGTGATTTTTGCCCTCAGAAACCCAGAAATTCGCTAGAATACACTACCGAAGGTCGAGCACCTCTGTTTTTGTCCCACTAAAATCGGTACTATACCATATTATAGTACTTAAAAATTTGTGAGTACAAAATGAACAAAGACTTTTGGGGACCATCTTTGTACATGTACAAACAGACCTTGTACAAAAAACACTGGGAAAAATTCTGAAATTTTTCGGAGCTTCGCGCCGTTCAAAGACAATTCCCAATGATGTTTCCCCTAAAAAACCAGGAAATTAGCTAAAATACACTACCAAATGTCGAACAACTCTGTTTTTGTCGGTTCTGTGCAACTCGCTGCAAAGTTTACAATCGTCGGTGAATTATTTGTTTTTAAGTAGTGTAAAGTAAAGCTACGTTATGACTTTTAAGAATAGAATAATAATTCAAGTTTTAAATCGGTTAATTATTTGTTGTAAAGTAGTGTAAACTAAACCTACGTAATTAATTTCGAGAATAGATAATAATTCGAGTTTCCGATCGGTGAATTATTTGTGGTAAAGTAGTGTAAACTAAACCTACGTTCAAATATACTGCGCCGTCGGTTCTGTGCAACTCGCCGCATAGGGAGCTAAGTAGGCTGGATTTGCCGCTGCCAACTCTGCCCACCACAGCCACGAGGCTGCCGGACGGTATGACCAAATTAATGTTGGATAGGACACAGGGCAAATCGGACTCCCAAGTAAACGAGGCGTTGTTTAAACATATAGCCACATCTGAGCACCGAAAAATATTGTATGCATAAGCTGAGCCACTGGAACGTATCTCTGAGGGAAATAGGGGGTTCGGACCCCAAAATTCAGAAAAATGGGAAAAATAGGACTTTTTGAACGTTATTGTGTGCTATTTTCGGCCTGTTTAAGCTTAGTTCCCCCCCAAATTGGTGTTGGTCCCCCAAATTGGTGTTGGTGCCCCCACATTGGTGTTGGTCCCCCCAAATTGGTGTTGGTGCCCCCAAATTGGTGTTGGTCCCCCCAAATTGGTGTTGGTCCCCCCCAAATTGGTGTTGGTCACCCCAAAATAGGATGGCCAGCTACGTGCCTGCTGAGCCGGTAATAATAATCATGTAGATTGAACTCAAAAACGTTGTTAACGATATATTCCTAAAAATTCGTAGAAAAGGTGTTGCTTTGAGCATTTTTAGTTCCGTTTCCTCAAAAATGTCAAACTTTTGGCCTTTCGCGCCACAAACTCATTTTTTGACTTCGTCTATTCAATTTCCTCAAATTTTTCTGATAATTTTTTCTAATGAAGTTTTTGACGGGTATCCACCACACGTGGGCGTGGGGGGGCTTTTGGGAGGTATGCAACCCCCCAATTAGAAGTTGGAATACCCCCAGAAATCAGAATGCCCCCAGAATTCAGAATGTTCCTTGAATTTTTGATTTTTGCTTTTTTAGCGATTCTTTGAAGCCATTAGATAGTACTCGATGAGAAACGTCGAAAATGGTGTTTTTTCGTCATACAACCACTTTTAAGACCATTTTTGACCTTTGAAAATTTTTAACCCCCCCAGAATTTCAATGCTGCCCACCTATAGTATCCACCATTTTCGAGCCCAAAAACAGCTTTTGAATTTCACTTCCCCCTCCAGAGTTCCATCGCTATGCAAATGCATATCGGGTGTAAACCAAACGACACCAGAGAAACTGCCGTATCATACATGTAATAGGGGGAATTGTGGGATCCCCCACCCAAAGTCGGACAACCCCGCTCTCATCCCCACATAGTGAGAAAATTTTCGACTCCCCCATTTTTGGGATAAATCGAATATTTTTTGGCTGTTTTTAGACGTTTTTCGGCCGTTTTGGTCAAAAATTGGAGGTCATTTATCACCCCCTCTAAAAATGGCCGTGACCCCCCAATTTCGAGCCGTTACATATATGGCCGTAATAATGTACATACCTACGTGAACATACGTGCAACACCACGATCCGCAAAGGAAGTTTTTACAATAATATATAATTTGAAGCGAAAAATGGGGGAAATGTCAAAAATTAGAAGCATATAAAATAAGAAAAAACTGGTATATATAAAAAATGGACAGATAAGGACAATATTTGTATTCCGCCTATTTGCAAAAGGATCCCAGCTCTTGAATAACCAATTATTTTCTCCATGAAAAAGTCCGATTATTTCGTAAAAAATGATTTTTTTGGCTTTTTCGCCTTTTGTTCTAATTTTTGTCAAAAATTAAAAAGTTGCTCCAACTTTACATTTTTTTAAAGTCAGGCATGCTTGGATTCCGGTCAAAAAAAGATTCAGTTTGCTGTCAGCAATCTAATTACTTGCAAATTTTTTTTATTTATTGAATTTCATTATTTTTTAATAATTTACATCATTATTTATATATTTTTTATTTTTTATATATTTTTATATATTTTTTATATTTTTACATATTTTTTATCCTTCATATTTATCCAGTGTTCAAATCGATTATACTGAAAAGCTATATTAGCATTTACTCAAATAAAAAATTGAAATTGAATCAAATTCGCGGAAGATTGATTTTAACTAAAAAAACAGCAATCTCGAATCCGCCTAGGATCCGCTTCACGAAACTAATTTCCACATTAGATTCTAATGTTTTATTGGTTACAAGAAGAATAGTGTTTACTTAAATTTTTAATTTAATTGTTAAAAAATAAAACTTTACCGAAATTTCTACGAAATTCATCAACCGACTTTCGTACAATATTTATTTCCAGTAATTTAGCGTTTTTCATGATTTGACATTTTAAATTTACCATTTTCATGGCTTTTTTATTTCCCTATTAATTGCTTATTACTTAATCGATTTTACTACTTAATTTGACAAGGATTATCGTTTAGATTCTAATTTTTGACCCCCAACGTTGAAATTGTATGAACATGAAAACAAACGAAAAAGAAAGTGATTTTATACAAAACAAAAAGTGTAAAGTGGGCAAAACAATATATTATAAAAACGTGTATTATAAATTATAATTATAAATCATTATAAATTTTTATAAAATATTACAAATTATATTCTATATTATAAAATATTATATTATAAGCTGAATTAAAATTATTATAAACTATATTATAATTATAAATATCATGAATAATTATAAATACCTGTATTATAAACTATATTGAAACATTAATAAAAATATACATTTATAACAGGCCTGAAATGAGCACGTAATGCGGGATAAAAACGTCTAATAATCTCGGGTATTCCATAAAATTGTACAGTGAGATGGACTATGTATCTATAGTGTAAAGCAATAATGTTTGAGTGCGAATAACAAAAGAAATTAAATTATTATGTAAAGAATATACCGCAATGAATATACAGTGCTCGCCACGAATGTTTACGTTTTAATATGGTCCATAGGATGATAGAAGCTCGTTAAGGGATATATGTTTAACACGTCGGTCGTGCGTGGGCGGAAATACGACCAACGTGTTAAAGATATAACCCTAACAAGTTCTAGAAGCTTATTAAAGCGTAAATATTTGTGGCGAGTAGTGTATGTATTATAGGGGGTGTATTTAAGTAGTGCACCTATTAAAAAGTTGTATCAAATTAGATAAATATACGGAAAAATTAAAAAATTTCAAGAAAAAACCTAAAAAAGCCGTATTAAGAGACTAAAATTAATTGAAATGACTGAATCGAAACAATTTAAAAGTTCAGAAAATCAAAAATTTTAATCTTCTATCCCAATTTTAATTTTCTATCCCAATTTCAATTCGAAACATGATATCGATTCATATGCTAATTGGCCTTTTTCGGCGAAAAATTTTGCTTGTTTACACTTAAAATTTAAACAATTTCGGTTTAAAACCAAAAATGTTAATTTTTTCACTCTCTTGACCGGAACAAAAAAAGATTGGAGAAATTTTAAAGAATGTAAATTCTACAAATATCTTAAATTTGAATTTAATTTCGATTTCAAATTTATTCAAATTACGCGAGTAAGCGCCAAATTAATTTTTTGACGCTTTTCGTACTTTTAGAAACAGTCGGTTGACAGCCATTTGCTTTATTGGCCGAATTTTCCAAGCAAAATTCGGACAATTCTTGGGAAGCAAAAAACGCATTGAGACGTTTCAAAGTGACCCGAAGCTTTACAAAATTGCCAAAAATTAAAAACAGCTTCAATTAAAGCGGGAATAAATATAAGGGTAACGAGTATACATCTGAATAAATAAGCGTAGTGCTGTCCGTATGTAGATGGGCGGCACCAAAGTTCTGGGGGGGTGCCAGATTTTTACGAAAGTCAAAAAATGGCCTCGAAAATTGTAGAATGGCGGAAAACGCATCATTTTTAAACGTCTCCCATAGAGCACTATCCATTGGCCTCAAAAAATTGCTTAAAAAAACAAAAACTTTCAAAATTCGAAATCTGGGGTATTTGGTTTCTGGAGGGGCGGGGGGTATTTTGGTTTCTGGGGTGCATACCCCCAAACACTTGCCTAGGTATGGTGCTGTCCTCTAAAAAACAGTGGACTAGTAACATAAAAAACCGCAACGTTATATGTAGATCGAAACTGAGGCCTGATCTCTTTTCGAATTATTCGGAAACTAGCGGTACGAATTTGCTTAGAAAGTTCCAAAAAAATCACTATTTTTGGCGCATTTTTCATGCATTCTTTGAGTCAGTAAATTGTACCCGTATGCATATCTGCAAGAATATTTTAAGCTGAAATGTTAGATCCCCGCGCAGGCTGATGTCGAAAAGTTATTTGCCATATCCAGGCCCGTAACTAGGATTTTATTTCGGGAGGGGGCCAAAATTTTTTAGGCCAGATGTCTCGAGGACCATTATGAAATAGGTGAAAATAAAGACATGTTTTGAGCGTATGTATCTCGGTCTGCTCTATACGATGGTGAAGAAAAATTTCGAAAAATTTTTCACTTTTTTACATATTGATATACAGCAAATTTATCATTTAAGCTGATTTCTCATTACTAAATCGATGTATTATTCCTCATCTCTTGCCTTTGGACTTAATCATTGTGTTTTATAGAGAAAAACAATACAGATAATGGATAATTCGGCGCCAAGCGCCGAAAAAATTGGCATATTCTGCACGTCAAGCTCAAATTTGAGCGGTTTTGAGCGGGCTAGAAGACGAAAAACGTATGTAATCAATAAATACGGCGCGAAGCGCCGGAAAAATTTCATGTTTCCCATGCCGTGACTCAAAGTTGAGCTGTTTTGAGTAAGCTAGAAGGCAAACACTATAGCTGAACGATAAATCCGGCGCACAGCGCGGAAAAAATTGACATGCTCTCTATGTCTAACGCAAATTTGAGCGATATTTAGCGGTTTAGAAGAAAAAACTATACATAAACAATAAATCCGGCGATAAGCGGCGGAAAATTTTGAGTTTACTAGCTCAAAAGTACGTTAAAAACCTGTTTTAGCGTTGTTTCAGACGCACTTCGCCAATATTTCCATTTTTCCCTTTGGGGGACCTTTGAGGAGAAACAAAAAATTTTCTCATTTCGGGGAGGGGGGAGTAGCCGCCCTCGCCACCTCCCTGGTTACAGGCCTAGCCATATCCCATCCATAGAGCTAATGTAATACCTTCAAAGTCATAGATAATTGAAAAATCGGTCTGTAAACCTGAAAAGACCAGCGCCAATTTTTCACGGCACGTATCTCTGGGAAGAATGGGGTTCGAGGCGCGACCCCCAAAATATTCGGATAAATCGGAAAAATGTGACGTTTTAAACATTAATTTGTGCTATTTTCTGGCCTTTTTGGGCTCTAGTCCCCCTAAAAAATTTGTGTTGGTGCCCAGATGACGCTACCTGCAATTTTTACAAAACTTAGCGAGAATATTCCCTGTAAAGTGATATGTGATACCCGATACTTATTTTCCAGAAAGTATAGGAACTCCACAAAAATCCCAAAAATGTTTGATCGTGACCTAAAAAACCACTTTAGCCTGAAAAAAGACGAATGGGAAGTATACGTCGCCATGGCAACAAAATTACTTTTCATTGAAGTGCTTCAGTTATAGCTACGTGTGTACACTATGTCAGTAATTTTAACGAATATAAAAATTTGAAGTCGACGAACACTGCATAAAATTAGCAATTGAATATCGTAATGAATATTTCTTGAATTTTAGCCCAAAGACTCGCTAAAATACAAAAAAAATTAAAGTCAAGTGTAAACAGCGCTCTGATGCCTAATCGGAATAAAAAAGGTGATTTCAAATGATTTATGAACGGATTTATATTTAATTGATAGATTTGATTAATTAATTAATTATTAATTAATTAATTAATTATTAATTAATTGATGAATTATTAATTGCGTAATTAACTACTCAATCAATCAGATTAATTAATTAATTAACTAATTAATTTACTTGCGTTTCTACTCGTCGACAGATTTAATCAATCACAATTACGCACCTCCTTTTAGTTTAAATATTTCAATCCACTTAGTTCAAGTTTAAGAACCTTCATTTCTTTTTGAAAAATAAGAAAGTATTCAATAAGGCGACGACAGACTGCTAGAAAATTCAGAAAATAAATATTCAAATCGTTCTTGTTCAAAATAATTAATTTGCAAAATTAATTTAGGATTATATTATTTATAATTCTTTAGTCAGAAATTTTCATTATTGTAAACAAGCCGAAATTGGTATGTGTGCATTTTGTATGATTACTTTTTAAATTTTTTATTCAAATATAAACTATTGGGAATATATCAAAATTTAATTAAAAAATTGGCAAAAAATATCGATTCTAATTTTTTCCAGAAAAAATTCGTAAGAATGGCCGGCTGGCCGACTTTAGCATTTTTTTACCATAGCTAAATCGGATAAAACGGCCGGCAGAACGGATAAAGGAAACTCGATAATAGCCGTCAACGTAACAACTGCAAAAACCAAACTAGCCGTCAACGGACCATCGTAAAAATAAAACACGGCCAAGCATACCTAGAAAAATCAAGCAAAATTAAGTTTAGATTAAATTTTGCTACAATTTCAAAAAAAATTTAGAAAATTCCGAATAAAATTAAATTTTGCTACAATTTAGAAAAAAATTCATAAAATGCAACAATTTAAAAAATTTAGAAAATTCGAATAAAATTAAATTTTGCTACAATTTAAAAAAATTTGGAAAATTCGAATAAAATAAATCTTGCTACAATTCAAAAAAATTCAGAAAAATTCGAATAAAATTAAATTTTGCTACAATTTAAAAAATTTGGAAAATTCGAATAAAATTAAATTTTGCTACAATTCAAAAACAATTTAATGAAAATTCGAATAAAATTAAATTTTGCTACAATTCAAAAAAATTTAGTTAAAATTCGAATAAAATTAAATTTTGCTACAATTAAAAAAAATTTAGAAAATTCGAATAAAATTAAATTCTGCTACGATTCTAAAAAATTTAATTAAAATTCGAATAAAATTAAATTTTGCTACAATTTAAAAAAATTTAGAAAATTCGGATAAAATTAAATTCTGCTACAATTTAAAAAATTTAGAAAATACGAATGAGCAAAAAAAGTTTTTCTAATCGAGAAATCATCAAAAAAGCAGTAAGTTGAGTGAAAGGCATCAGAGCAAAAATTTTTGGCTAAAAATACAACACCAGAAAAAAGATTGAAATAGCCTAGAAGATTTTGCGATATGACGAGTGAAGGGGTGGGCGGGGGTAGTGGGAGAAGGGGTGGGGGGGGTAAAAACTAGTCTTTTGAGGGTAAAATAAACAAATAAAATGAAATCATATTTATATAAAAATTAGGTAAAACGAAATCAATTATATAATTGTGCAAATCAAATTAAGTATATACTTCATTCATTTATATGTTTAATTACTTTTCACCTATTTTATACACCATTTTTTACGTATTTGCGATAATTTACGTCCTGCTACCTACTTATCTTTCTGCTGTGGAGTATTTTAGTTTAGAATTTTCTAAATTCAAATCGGTAGATTTTACAAACCGCACTATAAATCGTGACTTAAATAATTTGAAAAGTACAAACCGCGCTCAAGAATCGCGGCTTTTTTAATAATGATACGAAATATAACGCAAAATAATGAATGAATATACATAAAATACGAAAGATTAGCAATTCTGAATATGGCAGAATTATTAAACTAATAGAAAAATGGATAAAAGATAAAAAACAAAAAATAAATAAAAACAAAAACAAAAAATTAAAACAATTAAACAATAGAAAATAAAATTAATAAATAAAAAATGGGATGATTTGAAATTAAGAAAACGAAACGGCCAAGCATACAGCCGACTGAGAGCAGCTCCAAGAAAACTGAATTACGGCGTTAACATAGGAGGCCCGCTTTATGTACCGCAGCTCTTTGTTTCTCAGCGTTTCTATTCGTCTTTGAAACGCCATCTCCCACGCGTACAGCTTTATCACTTTAATTATACTTAATTATAACTAATTTTATTTCGTATTAATTAGGTAAAATTAATTATAATAAAGATTCAATTCGTTTGATTTTTGAGCAAATAAAGAAAAACGCATGCAAACTAAACTAAAAATATACTACAAATCATACGAACTGACAAATTTTTAAAAAATCGTCTCAAAAAGTGTGGTGGACTAGAAAAAAGAATATATGAAGGCATGAAACAATCGGAAATAACGATTAGGATATAACGAAGCAAAAATACGAATTTTTCAAACGATATCGAAACATTAAGATTACGGTCAGAAGGACTGGAAAAATTTATAAAGAATTTAAGAATAAAGATGTAAGTATAAAATACAGTATTTGAGTTGTAGGGCAAGCCAGCATGTGGCGGGGATCAGCTTTAGCTAAGGCCACTTGACTAACACATGCTTCCGATTCCACCAAAAGGCCAATAAAGACAACCATATTTACTGGTCTAAACCAAAGCACTTTACACAAGCAGAAGACCTGCTTACAGTACGATTGATCACTGTGTAAACTATTTAAATACAGCCATATTTACTTGTCTAAACCAAAGCACTTTACACAAGCAGAAGACCTGTTTACAGTACGATTGATCACCGTGTAAACTATTTAAATACAGCCATATTTACTTGTCTAAACCAGAGCACTTTACACAAGCAGAAGACCTGCATACAGTACGATTGATCATTGTGTAAACTATTTAAATATAGTATGAACCGTGAATCCAGTGCACGAAAACCATTTATCGAGAAAAAATTTCAAAATAGGGATTTAGGCATTAACGTAGAATATACATGCTTAAGAAAGAGCTCCTTTAGGCAACATGCGAACTTTTTACTCTTCAATTAAAGCCATTCTATTCAACACATCTTTCAAGTTCCACAACAAAAGGGCAAAGAAAGGCAGCTATTTACGAGACTACGCCCATAAAAACAAGGGACAAAATAGCTTTACAGAGGAAGAAGGCCTCCTTATACAGTATGGGCGATCAGTGTAAAGTATTTAAATCTTTTATGATCTGTGAATACTGGGCATAAAGTCATCAATACGACAAAAAAAGAGAGAAATAACGAAGAAAAAAGAAAATATAAAGAAAAATGAAAATAAATAAATAAATAAATAAATAAAATAAATAAATAAATAAATAAATAAATAAATAAATAAATAAATAAATAAATAAATAAATAAATAAATAAGTAAATAAATAAATAAATAAATAAATAAATAAATAAATAAACAATGGAGACAGAGATAAAAGTGCAGCACGCTACTAGAAAGAAAAAACAAAGCGACACGAGAAATAGCACAAATGACCCAGCAAATTATATTATGAGAGATTGCACGTTTCATGAGGCGCAAAAGTCTTAGTGAAAAGTGAAGAAGTAGGAAGGATTACACAAAAAAAAAACAACAAAAACATCTTTATAAACCGACGAAGTCATCAGAGAGGAACTGGGTTGCTACAGTTTCGCGCCTTTAATCCTCTGACTCTTACTGAAACCTAGCGTTTTACTGAAAAAAAGGAAATTTCAAGAAGAGCGACAACGAATTTAAAGTAAAATTCAGAAGAATTCTCCTATAGATTGACGTTACTAAGCCGAGTGTTCCAGAGGTATATAGAAATAAATAAAATTAACTCATAACGATCGCGTTTCAAATCAATATACATAGAATTAATACGCTCCACATTCAAAAATTTATTTTTTGGTCCATGATAGGTGGTTCCTTAGCACTTCCGGCGAGAAATAGAAGATTGTTTACCCTCGAAATTGAAAAATTAAAAAATTTTAAAAAACAACTGCCATCTTACGTCCTCCAGGCACGTAGCTGGCCCTTCAACTTTGGGGGGGCCAACACTAATTTTGGGAGGTCAAGCCAACAATAGCACAAAATAACGTGTAAAAAGTCCTATTTTCCGGTTTTTTTCGATTTTACGGCGTTTTATCGCAAGAAAAATAATTTTCCGTCAAAAAATTTTCGAACAACATGAAAGTTAAAATCCGAATACTGCACGCAAATTATACCAATATGACGTTTGACCTTTGACCTTCAAAAATTAGGAGCTAAAAATTGAAATAATTTAAATAGATTGTATAAGTTATGATGGACTAATATTGGCGATGATCGCGTCGAGCTAAATCAACAACAAATAAAATCTTTCAGCAAGATGCTAATTACTGATCCAACGCTCACTTTAATGGCGCCCAGAATTTCGGACAATAATTTCATGCGGCTATCCTTTTCCTTCATTTGTTTCACCTAATTTTACAATCAATAACCGATTAAAATGGTTCGAAAAAACAAGAGGCAAATACGTTCAGTAATAGATAAAGTTTAAAAAATAATTTTAAAGACTATGGCCGAAAATATGCAATAAAAAAATATGAATTTTAAGTAACGAAAAATAAATAATGGAATATGAATACAGCAAGCGTGAAACCATAATATTTTGCGTAATAAAGTAAGAGGTGTAGGCCATAGGTGGGCGGCAACAAAATTCTGGGGGTGCAAGATTTTCCAAAGGTCACAAGATGACCTTAAAAATGGTGGTATGCATAGTTTCCCATGGTCGAAAGTTCTGGGGGGGGGTGAAATCCCAAACTTTAGGACCACCAAATTTAGAGTCTAGCCTTTTTTTGCAGGCCAAATATGAAAAATGGCTAAAACATCCTATATAGCATATTTTAATGTGAAAAACTGCATTTTTAACGACTTTTTGTCCCATTCTGACTAGTTTTTTTTCACTCTTGTAAGTAAAAAATATAAGAATTCATCGAAAATTTTGACTTTTCAGATCATTTTTAGTTCATTCTAGGTATTTTATGGGTAAACAAAACAGAAATGTACTAGTCGGCGCGAAGCGCCGAAAAAATTTTTATACCTTCGCTGCTATTGTACCCAAAAATCATGCAGAAAATGTTTGAATGCTCAAAATCGTCCGACAGTGATTCAAGTCTGGGACCCTGAGGTGGGGGTAATACCCCCTCACCCCCCCTATGGGAATGTATGGTGGTATGGCGAAAAAACACCATTTTTCAACGTTTTTCATCCAGCGCGATCCTTTGGCATCCAAAAATTGCGAGAAAAAAAACAAAAAAGTTCCAAAAATTGAATTCTGGGGGGATTTCGGTTTCTGAAAGGATGTATTTTGGTTTCTGGGGTTGCATACCCCCAACCCCCCCCCCCCCCCATGCTCAGGTATGGTGTAGGATATCCTGATTCCTAAAAAATGTTAAGTGTAAATTGTAAAGCGGATAAAAAGGGTACAGCATTCGGTTGAGGAAATGAAATAAGTTCCGTCTGAAACTTATTAATTAATCCGTAATCAAAGATGCTTAAATATTAAATATGTATGTAGATTATTTCAGGAATAGGTGTCAACCTACTTAAAATCGTAATTTAATCAAAAACTCATTAAATTCCTGTATTTTAATTTTAATAACATTCAATGCCAATTTTTCACTTAATTAATTATCATTTGTAAAAAAACGAGTGAACGACTAAATATCAATTTAATCGAAGGACCAATTATAATAACTCTTCCTTATGAACAGTATTTTATAACTTTATAGAATTTCAGTCGATCAAGTAAGCGGCTAACGAGTGAGTCAACAAAATAAAATATTCCGATTTTTGTTCATCCGTAATTTTTAATTTTAATTCATTTCAATTCTAATCCACGTAATTTTCATCATAAAATGATTAATTAAATAAATAAATAATTATTAATTAATTAATTAATTAATTAATTGAGCAAACGCACGAACTTACGTTCAATTTTTCCATGCATTCGCAAGCGAACAAATTTACAACCAAAACGAAAGCCATAACAACAACGCCGGCGAATACCGCATTGCCCACTATTTTGTACATGTAAATCAAGGCTACTATTATCTGCGATTTATATGTGAGAATGTAAAGAAAAAAACGTTTCAGTTGAAGGATCATAAAGGAACGAACAAAGTGCCCCAAATCATACATATATACGTGTAATGGCCTAAAATTTTGTGACAAAAAGTTTTATTTATTTTTGTCAAAAAAATTTAACAAATTTAAAAACTAAAATTTTTGAGACGGCAGCTGACCACACATGGGCGTGGGGGTTTGGGGTATGCATCCCCCAGAAGTTTAAATACCCCCCCCTCCCAGAAATCAAAATACCCCCCCCCCCCACAGAAGTTGAAATACCCCCACCCTCCCAGAAATCGAAATACCCCCACCCAGAGTTCAAATTTTGAAAATTTTTTTGCTTTTCTAGCGATTTTTTGATGTCATTGGATAGTGCTCGATGTGAAACGTCGAAAAATGGTGTTTTTTTCACCATACGACCAGTTTTAAGACCATTTTTTGACCTTTGAAAATTTTTTCACCCCCCCCAGAATTTCGGTGCAGCCCACCTATGCAGCTGACTATCTTTAGAGCAGGAGGTGCAATTATAAAGTTCAGGAAATGTCGCATTCGAAAAAAGAAAAATTTCGTACTACGGTACAGTGCTTTTTTTGTATAAAGTCCGTTTGTACATGTACAAATATGGTCCCCTAAAAGTCTTTGCACATTTTGTACACACAAATTTTTGGTTACTATAATATGGTACAGTAGCGATTTTAGTGCGGCAAAAATAGAGTTGTTCGACCTTTGGTGGTGTATTTTAGCTAATTCCTGGGTTTCTGAGGGCAAAAATCACTGAAAATCGTCTCGAAACGGCGCGAAGCGCCGAAAAATTTGACATTTTTCCTTCCAAAATGCAATTCCTGACATTATAACGATATAAAGAACACACAATTACTCATTTCGGCGCGAAGCGCCTAAATTTTTGCGAATTTCAAACCTGTTTTGCAGTTTTTGTCTTCCCAAAAATCTTTGCACATGCACAAGGACGGTCCCCAAAAGTCTTTGTACATCGAAAAAAATCTTTGCCGAATACAAAAAAACGCTCCTACGGTAGGATAAATGGTGGAAAACTGACTGAAATAGTAAATGGGTGTCAATATTGAAAAAAACGAATAAAATTATCACTTACCAGGTTCAAATATACTGATTAATTTCTAATTGTGTCCATTTTTATCATTTTATATTTGATTCTTCATTTTGAGCACGATCTACACACTTACAACGTTTGGTACATGTCTACGTTTCAAAATAACTACTAATTTAGGAGCGAACTAAAGAACCCTACCAAGAATTAAATTTCACTGCCCCCTTCCGGGAATTTAAGGGGGTTGAAGCAGGCCCTAACCTAAGATTATAAGAAAAAGTTAAACCTAAAAAGGCTTGGACGTCATTAAATTTTAAATAAATTGTGTGAAGTTAAAGTAAATTTATTGAAATTCAATTTAATTAATTTTAACTTTTATAAAAAAAATTGGATTTTAAACATTCCAAGTTCAACTATAGGAAATGTCCGCGATAAAACGAGCCAAAAAGTGCGTCCCGCGAAAAATGCCTAGTTTTTTTAGCTGACACAAAAAACTACATAGTCAAAAAGTCTCCGTTTATTCTGTTCATTAAATTATTGAATTTATATAAAACTAAAATTAGCTATTATTCATTGCAGAAGCAACATGTCACCCTACGTCACTCCAAACCGCTGTTTTTAAGAAATAATACCCATGCCCACAGCCGCACCCTCTGTCGCACAATTTTGATACTCACACCCGCTATTGTAGAAAAAATCCACCCGCTGCATCCCTAGCATCTGTGGCCACCACTATCATCTGTGGGCCGCGGAATATGCGTGTAACGGCTCGAAATTTGGGGGGACCCGGCCAGTATCAAGCGGAGAGGGGGAGGGGTAAGATTACCTTTAATTTTTGGCCGAAAACGGCCAAAAAACGCCTAAAAACGGCCAAAAAATCGAAGTTTTTCCGAAAATCGGGGGGAAGAGTCAAAAATTTTCTAGCTTTATGGGGGATGGGGGGACGACCGACTTCGGGTGGAAGATCCCCCTCCCCCGTTACACGTATGCCGCAGAATATACTTCGATTTTTGTGTTGCTTAGAGAAAGTCTGATTTTCAGCAGTTTCTATTGATTTTTTGGGCGCATAGGTGACTTTTTCCTAGTCCCCTCCTTTTTTGCTTTAATAATCCGCTATTCCGAGTATATTTGCTCTTTTTGTTCCATCGGAGCATTTTTCATTGCTAGCAGATAATTATTTGTAAGGGTCCAGACCAAACCATTTGAATATAAGGCGCCGCGTCCTTAAATCGGACCGCATCGACCGACATCAAGTTTACAATTTCACCCGTAGTCATTCGCTTCCTTGCTTCCGAGGTCATTTTCAGTGACTGAAATTATTACAGTGTAAAGCGACTTTCCAACGTCGGTTTAAACAACCAATCAGATTACGGTAGAGTTCGCGCATAAAAAATAATGCAAGCCCGTGAGGAAAACGCGTCATGGTACTAGTAAATTCTTTATAAGCTACGGTAAAGCCAGATTTCGCGCTTAACAATTAATACGATAAAAGTATATTATTTACTAGTGTAAACTCGCCCTGTAATCAGGGCCAATTTTATGGCGTATGGAGGTTTTTCCGGCTAATTTTAATTTAGTGCGCCGAAAAGAAATTACTTTTCCTGTCGTATTCACAGGCAGCGGGACACATATGCTCAATTTATTCAATTGCACAGCGATGCGACTACAGTGTAAATTCGACAGTTTAAATTGCGGTTGCAACGAAATTCAATGCCATTTAAACCAATTTTATTTTATTCATTAAATTTAACAAGCGACGACATATATGTACATGTATTCAAGCGTTTTAAGGTGTGAGGAACTCGTTCATTCAACTCACGTGAGAAAATCAAGGTGTAAATAGAATCGGGCTTAATACGAAACCACCCTTATACCAATTTAAACGTCGCGCAAAACTCACTGTAAACTAACTTTCAATACATATACAGACCGATACCAAAATTGAATCCTCATCGACACGCATGATAATCAGTGTAAGCTCTACTTTACACCACGGATAGGCAGTTTAAACTCTTTATTATATTTGGACACTATGTGAAAAATTTCCCACCTTTCTATACACAGACGAAACAAACGCAGTGCGCAGACGAACACCGGCTCGATTCATGGTATAAAAATACTGTTGCAACAATTGCGTACGCAGCAGTAGCAATAAGGTCATCAATAGCACGTAAATAAGCCCGTGCCACAACGGTTGAGAGAAATCGGTCGAAAATGCGACCATGAGTCTAAAAATTAATGCAGAGCGTAAGATACTGTATTTGTGTTTAACGTAGCGACGAAAGAAACATTTTACTTTACATTAAAATACTTTACACGCTTTTATGTAGTCAACTTAGGATAAGTCGATACTTTACTTTACACTGCATTGCTTTTCTTTACACCAGGTAACAAAATGAGCATAGCACCAAAAGCTGTATTAAGTACAGAGTTGAATGCTCGTGCTAAAGTACGTCCGTGTGCTATAGTACGCTACAGTATGACTAAGAAAAATAATGCCTTATAGATGGGATACTGTAGCTTATATGCAAATTTGCCGAAAACCCAAAAACCACTTTTGTCAGGTGCCCCATGTTGTTTTCTGACGTCCAAAAGATAGAGAGTGTAAGCCACTTTACATCATAATTTACGCTGCGAAAAAAGAATATATCAGATGCGTAGCTTTACACTTTGTTCTAAACCATTTCTTGAAGTATATACATTACGCAAACACAAGATAATAAAAAAGTAATAAAAATAGAAAGTGAATAGAGATAGCATTATATAACCGGACCGAAAATAAGCAAGCAGTGTAAACAGGACCAGCATTACACTCAGCTTACTATGTTAAGCAAGTTAAACCAAAAATATATAAATTAGTTGAAACCGAATTCCCGGCCCCATCTTCGTTCGAAACGCAAAACAATAATATCATCGTTTAAAAAATTTTTCAATCGCACAGTGTAAACTAGTGAGCTCTAGTAAGTGTAAACCTGGCACGCGTTGTGAGTTTAAATAGAACAAAAGGATTCAGAAGGTACGATGACCATACATATGCACATACACACGAGTAGAACGGCAAACTGGGCAGATAATAGTTTAAAGTTTGAAAAGTGTAAAGTGTAAAGTAAATGCACAGTCGGTGTAAAGAAGGGTTTACTGTACGAAATAAGGGTCGGCGAAAACGAGCATATCGCACGAGAGCTTTAAAACGGAGGCGGTGAGGCAATAAGATCCGAAGCTCTTGACGATGACACGTAGAACGGAGGGGGAAGATGATGACGACGAATAAGCCTCGTCGTCTGATTGGCTGGCGCCAGCGCCCGAGGCGTGGTTAACTTGAACGAACCTGTAATTAATAGAAAATCAATCAAATTTTTCAATTTTTTCATTTTCTATTTTTTCAAACTTTTATTTCTCTAAATTAACTTAAAATTAATTTAATTAAAATCAATTTTTAATAAAAAGCATAATTAAAATGGATTAGATTTATAGACGATACTTAGTTAAAGAGTCATTAAAAATTTTAAAGATTATATACAAAAATAAAGAAGGGAAAGACTGTTATTTTATTTAAAAAAATATTCGTAAGCGCGTAAATTTGTAAAAAATGAAAAGACGGCAAGGCATCGCAAAATAATAATCAAAAGCAAAAAAAATAAAAATGTTCAATTGTTCCTTATTTTTTTAGCTCAAATTCGAATTTTTTTAACTTTCCCCATTTTTTTACTAACTTATTCTCTTGAACCGCGACTCGAAATTCTCTATCGAGACATTTTGAAAAATAATCGCTGATATAATCCGCTTGATCTTGATCGGCCACTTGGAACATTTCGTTCAGTTCGATAGCTCGTTTAAAACCCTTCCACATGATGCTATTAATGAAATATATTCAAAACTAATAACTGTAATATAAAGAACGCTAATCAAAAACAGTACATAATTTAACGTTATTCAAACAATTTATTTCAAAAAATTTATAATTCTTAATAATAATAAAGAACAATTTATTTCAAAAAATTAATAATTCTTAATAATAATTAAAAATAATTTATTTCAAACAATTTATAATTCCATTTATAATTCTATAAATTTGTAATTCATTTACACTATCCACCGCTTATTAGGACAAAATTAAATAAAGATAAATCATGAAGATTAAATGAGCCATCAATTTTTGTGATGTAATGACTCTATAAGTCATTGCAAATTAAAGAAATATAATTATACACTTATCCGTTGATTAAAAAACAACGAAAAAACCACTAATGTATCGAACAAAAGAGCTGAGTTAATTTTCGAAAACGATTGATGAAGTGTTAATCAAAAATCAATAATAAAAATTGATACAAACGAATGAGTAGTCACCAAAAAATCAAGCAATAATCCTAATCAATATTTAACGATTGGCTAATGATCGAGCAGAATTTATAATTTATGCGTATGTGCATAGAAAGGCGTGAAATTACAAAAGAAATTTTGAGGTTATCGCAATTGCTTGAAGCATTGTATAAAATTCAAATAAAATAAATACAACATAAATTTAATTAAACGAGTTTGTTTCAGAGATTTTTTATTAAGAAAATTGCGAATAAACTACCCAGTCGATCAATCAATTAATTATCTTACAATTAATTCTTTATTCCGAGCAATTTACTGTATAAATCTTTATTAAAATAATTTTTAATAAATTACTTTTTAATTAATTGATCAATTGATTTGATAAATTAAATGTTTACCTAATGAAGTATTAAAACATTGAATATAAAATTTTATTATTTTCACTATAAGTGTTCCTATGAATTAATTATTGCCTAACTAGCAAAAAAATGCTCCGATGGAGCAAGAAAGACGAATATTATTAGGATTATAATTTATTACGGATGTTAAAGGAGGGGACTAGGAGAAAGATAACTATGCATGTGCCTAAAGTCGCGAAACCTTCTAAAAATCAGACTTTCTCTGAACAACGCAAAAAATCGAAGAATTTTCTGCAGCCCGCAGATTGAAATGAACTATTGGACCAAAACGATTGAAAAAGTGGCAAGTTAGTTATGCATTCGTTATATGACAGTAGATGGGGTAATATTTTGTAAGCCAATTGAATGAAATAGCAAGCATCGATGCATTCAAGACGATCAAAGAAATTGTTGGTTTAAAGCAGCAGGAAACGCGTAAGCTTCCGTGAGACAGACTAAATGTAGGTACACTTGCAAACCGCAATGATTGTGTGCACTAATCAATTGACGCCAGGTTTGCATGCTATAATCCTCAGGATAACAAAATAAAAAACCTTTGAATACAATTGCAGTTAATTTTCTATTAATAACGATACGAAGCAAGTCAGCGTTGCAAATTCCAAGCAATTTGCAAAAAGTATACATTCAGGATTATGTTTATACACTATTATGCGAAGCATTGAAAATTATTTGAAGGAGCTTACATTTTTAGAGGCCACAGAATATACTTCGATTTTTTTGCATTGCTTAGACAATGTCTGATTTTGAACAGAGTTTGCGACTTAAGGCATACACATACGTAGCCTTCTCCAAGTCACCTCTATTTGCATCCTTAATAATCCGTAATCCCAAGTATATTCGTCTTTTTTGTTCCATCGAAGCATTTTTCGCTATTACACTACTTTTAATTAGCATGATTTGAGTAAATCGGTCAGTAAACACATACGGCAACATGCCACAATAGTGACAGCAGTCCAAGCACGCCGAAGACAATATCGTTCTGAACATCAGCATTTGATTTTTTTAAACCAGACAAACCTACCTTATTTAATCAGATCAAATGTTTTCAGCCTAAACCCGACGGACCTACTGGGTGTAAAGAACACTTACACTCAGATTCGTAATCCTGACGTTACACGGAAGATCTTGAAAAAGATTAAGCTTCTGCAACGCTCAAAAACTAAAGCTAATTTTCAGTAAAAACTTTGCGCAACTACTGAGTGTAAAGAAAACATGCAGTCAGATTAGTAATCCTGACCCTACAGAAGTTATTTTGAAAAGAATCACGTCTTGCAACGCTCTGAAAGTAAAATAAATTTGTAGTGTGAACTTTACACATTAACAATAAATAAAAAGTGCAAACTTTACACAACTACAGGGTGTAGAGAAAACTAACAGTCAAATTTGTAATTTTGAGTTTACATAGAGCATTTTGAAAAAAATGAACTTCCGCAAGGCTCTAGAATTAAGGTTAACTTTCAGTGTAAACTTTACACATCTACCGAGCGTAAGGGAGGTTTCAGTGGGGTTCGTAACTCTGATATAATTCTGATATAACGATCAACATTTATGATAAAATAAAGTCTCCACAATGGCCTGACGACAAATAAATATCAGTTGTAAACCTCTTTACACCACTGTTAACTGTAAACCAACGCGCCCAACTTGTGTATTACGCTTGATTCTTGGTACATTTTTGGACTTGATATCATGGCCGGACTCGTAACCGGATAAATAAGGTGAAAAAACAAGTCAAAAACACGTTTAACACCCCCAGTTTTTGACTTTACACCTCCCAAAAAGCTAAATATTGATGTAAACAAAGGATAATTGCCATGGCGAGAAATTCCTTAAAAATCACTTTATTTTTATACTATTTGACTTATCCCGACTTCTGAACGGAGAAAGTGGCGGACAAAAAAAGGATGAAAACGTATTTTTCCACTATCCACCACATTGTAAACTTCAAAAATCTGAACCCAAGTTCGTATTGAGTGTCAGGAAATTCCGTTTGGGTCAGTTTAGTAGCTTTTAAATCGTACTATCTTTCGTGTGTGGAAAACTTCTGTCCTGTAAAATAGTTGAGCATTGACTAATCAAAAAAGAGAAGAAAACGTGTTTTGCACTATAATACACCCCTGATTTAGAACTTTACACCTCCACAAGTAAATCAATTTACAGTATTTCAATAGCGGTTTGCTGCGAAGTGTAGCCTTGAAACGTACATAATTTTTACATTATTCGATTTATCTTGACTCATAAGTGGGGAAGCTGGCAGAGAAATGTTAGACAAAACCAGTTCTTTACACAATCCACCAAAGTGTAAAGTTTAAACCCCTAGATCTAACTCCGTATTGAGCGTACAAATCTTTGCTGGTAATCAAAAACTTTTCAGCCAGTCTAGAGAACTTCTGGGATTAATAACCGTAGTTTTTGGCAGATATCAAAAAGGCCAAAATGCAACCAGAATCTGTCTTTACACGCACAGATTTTAACACTCTTTACACTCCCCTTTATCAACTGCTACGCAATTCAAAAAAAACAAAAAAGTGCCATATGTTGAATTCCTTCCTCTACAAATCAGTGCCATTAAATTGTGTGAATCCTTTATACAGAGTTTTCTACAAGCCTTGAAAAAAGTGTCGAAACTTACTACATGTTATAACGTTACGCTAAACTGTACACGTTCTTTACACAGTCGGTGTTGAGTGTAAAGAAAAACAAAAGACACCGGCAGCGAATTTTTTATCATCTTCCTTTTCGAAAAATCGCACATCCAATACGAGTCCCGTTATAGCTGTAGGGGGAGATATACGTTGGGGGTACCCAAGTATATTATACCTATAGGTATGCGCTAACGCGCTACCTTTGATTGATTAATTAATTTTACTAAGTAAATATATTCCCAAGTTAATTAATTTAATTGATTAAATATTCAATTATGTATTAAAACGTCTAATTTGGAACTTGAATACACTCCATTTAATTTGAATAAATGAAGTCTATCGTCTAATTCTATTCTCCAGCCTTAACCGACAAGCATAGCAATGGAATTCAGGGAGAGAGGATGAAATTTGAAAGTGCATCTTTCTGTCTCAAAAATGGTAGGAAAGCGTCAAGAAAAACATAGTCTCCCGGCGTTTCAGACAACGCTATCTTTCTAGAGCAAAAAAACATAAAAAATCGGGCAAAAGGTCAAAAAATCGAATAAATTTGACAAAATATAGCCAAGAAATGAGTAAATGGCACGAAGCGCCCAAAATTTATTACTTTTGTGCAAATAAACAGCTAAAAACACTAAAAACAGCATAAAATTTAGGAAAATTGCGCATCATGGGGATTTGAAAAATTTCTGAGCAGGGGTGAAAACATTTCAAGTGAAGAAGTGAAACCTTCCCCAAACACCCCCCCTTCAGATGATGTAAGATGGAAACTAAATAAAAGTGAAGAGCATTAATTAATTAAATAATTAATTATGATTAATTAACAGAATTAATGAGTCCAATTAAATTGCTATGAACCACTGATAGCCTCTGTTTATTATAATCGATTGAGTAATTATCGGCTAAAACCGAAAAAGCACAATTTCTAATTAAAAAAACAAAAATAGTAATTTTTTGTTAAAAATTCATAAAAAAGTTATTTAATCACACTTACTCGCTAAACCAGGAAAAGTACAGTCGACCGAATAGCGAATATTCCTTTTCTGGCCAAGCAGGCTAAAAAATTGGAATTGATTCAATTTTTTACACAAAGCATATTCAGCTTAGCTTAATCAAACACCCAAATAGTCCTATCCAAATACTGTATATAACCTTAGGCTTTGCACTTTAAACAATCGTTCTTCGGGATAGTTCATACAGCAACACTTTAGTTTACACTTCACTTTACAGGACAGCGTGCTGTATTTACCTATGAAATACACTTAACACTTTATCAATTCGTACCAAATTAGTAAAAATGCCGATTCATTATACCTAATGTTTTACAACTACGTATCTTTACATTCCGATATGCACTTTACACTTCTACGCTTAACATTTACTTTAAACATTACACTTTACTTTACACATTACACTTTACATTACACTTTATACCTGACTTTACAATTTATACCTCACTTTACACTTTGCACTTTCCAATTAGATAAATATGTGCATACTCGATATGTTTACGTAACTTTACACACCAAAAACTTCTTCAAATTCAGATCTTAGGTGAGCGTAGGCTGCATATGTATATACATGCACAGCGTGTGAATTCTGGAGGTTGAAATTATAAAGTGCCTTTTAGGGTCCAAAACGGTAGGTATGCATGCGTCAAAAACATCGTTTTCCAGCATTTCTGACGATGCTCTATCTTTCTAGAGCATAAGAACATAAAAAATTTCGAAAGAAAATCAAAAAAGTCAAGACAAAATGTTCAAAAAAAATAAAGGCAAAACATGAGCATAATGGCGCGAAGCGCCAAAAATTTGGCACTTCTGAGTAAATAGATAGCTAAAAACGCATAGAGGCATCTTTTCTACAAATTTTTAGGAAATTTCCAGGAACTTTAAAAAAATCGCCAATTCTGGTTAGTGAAAAAATCTTTGCGTGGGGGTGAAAATTTTTCTAGGGGTGAAACTCCCCCCCCAGATCGTGTAAGGAGTCTGTATCCAGCCAGCCTAACTTTATAAGTTGAATCAACTACTATTCAAATAGTTGAATTAAGGATTTCATAAGTGAGTGTAAACTCACTTGATCCGACTCATTGACTTGTTCCGACTCTTCGACCGTCGACGAAGATCGAGAATGAACGACGAAAGCAACAAATAAGGAACAATAATAGAAACAAAATATTATTTTCCTGCTCACTTCTTGCACACTAATACCGGATAAAGTCTGAATAGCGAATCCAAGAATTAAATATGTAAATAATATAATAATCAATAATTAAATAATTAATGAACGCACAAAAATAAATGAAATGGCGGAATTGGAAAAGAATAGTATTTAGTATAAAGTGACCTCAACATGCATATTCAATACGTTTGTGTAAAGAGCCGAGTGTGCAATGCTTAATAATGCACGTATGTAGATATCCCAATCGAATAATTTCACCTTTCATACGCGACTTTATAATAAAAGGGAATAAAAAAATTGAAATTTATGAAATAAATGGAAAAAATAAAAAATTGAAAAATTAATTTTAACATTAAATTTTCAAAAAATTTAAAAATTGATGAAAAAATCAACGTGATCATTTACATTATTTTCCAAGTAAGTAATGTTCCACTTTCTTTGTGTGTACGTCTCTTTTTAGTATGCAGGAATTTATATTTTCTTTTAATTTTCGACTTTTATTACTTCTATAAATTAATTAATTTATTGAATTTCGTTTGCTTAAACGAAAATTGGACTTTCCGAGGTAAAGCGATGACCACGTATGATATAAATATAAATGTAACGCTTCGAAATTTTGGGTGGGAGCACACGTGGAGCGTGGGGGGTTGGGGTATGCCCCCCAAAAACAAAATATCCCCAAAATTGAATTTCTTTAAAATTTGTTCGTTTTGCAATTTTTGATGACAATGGATATGAGAAACCTTAAAAAATTGGTGTTTTTTCGCCATACCACCATTTTTAAGACCGTTTTTTGACCTTTGAAAAATCTTTCGCACGCTCCCACCCACCCCTTTCCCCTCCCTCCTCCCCCAAATTTGGGTGCTGCCCAACTATGGTTGGGAGTCTCCGGCCATTTTTAGGGGCGGAGGTAAATGACCTCAATTTCTGGCCAAAAACGGTCAAAAAGCGCCTAAAAACAGCCAAAAAAATCCCATTTTTTTCCAAAAATCGAAGGGTCAAAAATTTCCTGGCTTTCGGGGATGGGGGACGACCAACTTTGGGTAGGAGGATTCCCCCATCGCCTGTTACATGTATGATTATATATGTACATCAAAAATGTAAGTTTAAAAAAGGGCCAGGTGAAGAGAAATAAGGCTTCCCGGTTCCAAGATTAAGACTTTGCAAGATTTCCTTATATTTGAGAATTGAGGTTTTCGAGAATAGGATTAAAATTGTGACTTTAAAATCGGAGCCAAATTCGGTAAATTTGCCCGTATGCCACAGATGCACACATTTTTTTACTGAATAAGCCCTAATTCAGCTGAATAATAAAAGTTTCGTTCCATTTCTATCCGATCCGTGATGAAAAATTGAGTTCTTCTGAGTTTATAATCAAAATCGCTGTAAATTTTCCGTAAATTAGACGCTCTATGACAGTTTCTAATCAAAAGCGTGAAGAATTGAAATTCTATAATTCAATTTTTTTTAAATTCCCAATTTATCCGTGTTACGGACTAAAAATACGGCCCAATCACGAGAGGAGAAATTTAAAAAATAATGTACGAATTCTGCTACTTTGTGCGTTGTTTTTAACTTCGAGGCTAGGTCATATACGAGTACGAGAATGTCTCAAATATTTATTGACCCGATAAGGATGAGGAATAACGAAAAAATCCCACAATATCGACCACCTTGACAATAATGTCTTTCAACTAGGGCCAAATTTCGGTGCTTGCTTTTAAACATTTTCCGATAATTTTTAGTCGTCGGTAAACTTCTTATACATATGTATCTCATTTGTTTGCTCAAAAAAATCAATAAGAGCATTTAAAGAAAGCAAGAATCTTATTCAGAATATTTAAAGATCAGGATCATTTTTGTCCTAAACCTCCAAAATTATTTATAATTTCGTGAGGAGAAATTTCGATTCCGTTTTCGAAATCACTGCACTCGAATAGGTTTTTAAAGCTTCTTGAAACAAAATGCTGAAAAAAATGAGAAAAAGTTTTTAAGGAAAAATCGGGCAAAATCAAGGCAAAAATGCGTGAAAATCAGAAACACTCAGCAAAAACGCTTGAAATTGACCATAAAGTGTGGGTTGAGATACTTTTCAGGCTTTTTTATAATCTACATATACCAATCTCTGAGGTTATTCTGGCCGGAAGAAATCTCACTAACTGACGCCCGGATCAGCTATGCTGTGCGTACATGATCACGCTAGTTTTTTTCAATATCTTCCGTATCGCAGTAGATAATTTTTGAATATTTACGCATTTAAACGCGCCTTTACATAAGTTTCTTAATATTTGTTTTTAAAGATCTATTCATACTCGTATGCGTATTGTTTTTTAGGTAAACATAAATTTATTTACGTGTGAAAATTTAAACGAATACAACGGCCATGATGCATACTTTAAAATATGTAATAATCGCCCAAATCGAACCGATTAGTTCAAAAAACCCGAATATCAGCAATGAAAGCAAACAAACCCAAACGCTTATGGAACACTGAGCCAGTCGCCGCCTTTCCAACACGTGACTTACGTAAATCATGGATAACTGAAGAAAAGCAATATTCGTACTTTACACTAGTTTTTTAGACTGTTTTTTTCTACTTTACACTGTGGCATTCTAAGGTCAGGCTAATTATTCACGCCATACCTTTCGTAAAGCACAGTTTTGCTTTATATCAGAGTAAACCACGGCGTGACATTCTAAGCCCAGATTAATAATTTGCACCATAACTTAGGTAAATCAAAAATACCCGAAAAACCATGCTTGACTGGGCTGTACTTTACACCATTTAAACTTAGGCAGGCGTGACGGTCTAAGGTCAAACAAGATATTCACGCCATAACTTACGTAAATTATACATACCGAAAGAAAAACATACTTTTACTATACTTTACACTAGTTTAAGCCTAGGCCTGAAATCCTAAGTTCGAGCTAATTATTAAGACCATAACATATGTAAATCAAGAATATCTAACGAACAATACTTTTACTTTACACCATTTAAAACCGAGGCGTGGCATTTAAAACATCAGTCCAATTACTAAGTATATACAATGTAAATCACGGACTAAGTATATAACTATAATTACTAAGTATATAAGTTATGTAAATCATATATAACTTATGTAAATCATGTAAATAAACCGCACATACTTTTTACTTCACACCGAGTCAATGAACCGAAACATGGCATTCTAACCCAAAGTGATAATTAATTTTTTATTCATAATACTTGAAAAATTAATTAACTATCATTTAATTCATAATTTTCCAAGGTCGAAAGTTCAGAGGGTAAAAATTCAAAAATTCGTAACCACTCAATTTAGATTTCTAACCTTTTTTTGCAGGTCAAATATGTATAAAAATGACTAAAACATCGTATATAACATGTTTTTAAAGTGAAAAACTGCATTTAAAATTTGCTAATTTTGAAAGTTTCCAAAATAATCGAGACATTTCGGATAAGAATTGGAAAATTCTAGAGTTGAATACTTCTAAAAAATAAAACATCCAAAATTGCAAAGTCAAATAGTAATGCATAGAAGCGCAACAAGATCGATTTTAAGTACAAAATTGAGCTGCAAAGTGCAAACTGTAAGGCAGAAATTGACAAAAACGTGAAAGTGTGGCGTACATACATGATCATGGGGGGTTTGGGGGGAGGGTTTTCACCCCCGCAGAATCATTTTCCACCCCCGCAAGAAATTTTTCACCCCCCCCAGAATTGGCGATTTTTCAAAAGTTTTCTAAACTTACCTGAAAATTGGTAGAAAAAGTGTCTTTTTAAGAGTTTTTGGCTATCTATTTGCTCAAAATCGCCAAATTTTCGGCGCTTTGCGCCATATATTCATGTTTTAAGCGATGTATTGGTCAATTTATTCGACTTTTTTCGAAATTTTTATCATGATTTCATGCTCTAGAAGGATAGAGTATCGTCAGAAACGCCAAAAAACGATGTTTTTTTTAACGCGTACCAGCCATTTTTTGGGCCCAAAAAAGGCACTTTAGGTTTTTCACCCCCAGAATTCCCATGCTGTGCATGTATGGTAGCGTATATTGCAAAAAAATTGCGTGTAAAATGCAACACTTGGCTACTGATCACAATGAGCAACCCAAAATATATGATAAAAAGCATTCGTTTTTTTTAAATCAATATGTACACATAATAACGAGTTTTACTTGTAACCTATTTGCAACCAATTTTATTCGTCGTGCATTCATTTTAATTAGGCAGCAAACCAGTTTACACAATAATGACACTTTTAATATGTATTTTGATCGACAATATTCTGTCCTCAACTCAGGCACGTATCTCTGGGGGGAATGGGGGGTTCGGACCCCCCCCAGAAAAAAATTCAGAAATATCGGAAAACTTGGATTTTTAAACGTTATTTTGTGTTATTTTTGGCTTTTTTGGGCTTAGTCCCCCCAAAAATTAGTGTTGGTCCTCCCTAAATAGGACGACCAGCTACGTGCCTGCCTCTACTTACTTTAATTCAACAAATCAGCAGTGATTCTTGCATTTTATCAGTGCATTTACGTGAATAATGTAGAGAAACCCGTTAAAATTACGATTCGCCTGTTAAACATATAAGGAAGAGGAACAAGTCTTCCGTTTCATGACGAAATTTATAGTAAAAGAGATAAAAAATGAATGTTAGATATCGAAATAACGTAAAATAATGTAATAAAAGAGATATAATGCAACATGCAAATGAATATCAAAAATGCAAACATACGTATTAAACTATAAAAAATCACGAAATTTTAAAGTTTGGTGTACACCATACATGATCTTGGGGCTTCGGGGATTTCACCCCCCTACCCCAGAAAAATTTTATTCCCCCACAAAACTTTTCTCTCCCCCCAGCCCCAGAATGGTGGTTTTTTTTAAAGTTCCCAAAATTTTCTAAAAATTTCTAGAACAGATGCTTTTTTGAGCGTATTTAGCTATCTATTTGCTCAAAAGTGTCAAACTTTTGGCGCTTCGCGCCATTAAACTCATGTTTTGACAATCTTTTTGTTCAATTTATTCCGACTTCTCGATTTTTTTCAATATTTCTCATGTTTTTATGCTCTAGATAGATAGAGCGTCGTCAGAAACGCTGAAAAACGAAGTTTTTGACGCGTATCTACCATTTTTGGACCCAAAACAGCACTTTATAATTTCAACCCCCCCCAGAATTCCCATGCTGTAAATGCAAAGTATACTCGCATAATTACAACGCACGCCCGAAATTTAAGCACCTATGTTTAACAGCCCTCCGCTTTTCTTAAAGATTGCTTTGCCCATATAATAACACAGTTCGGCCGCCGTCTTATCTTTCATCACAGAATGATAAATACGTAATTAAATTGATGATATTTTTAATATAAAACGAAATATTAACTTAATCAATTAAATTAATTCAACTAATTTAATTTGTTCAAAGCAAAGCCTGCGACGGTTTCCTGTGTTAAAAAACGGGATTTATAATCCATTAGAATTTTTATAAGGAATCTTCTTTTTTATGTTTATAATTTTGTAATTTTTACTATTTTATTCATTTTTTATCATTTACACTTGCACACTTTTCTCCTAAATTTTTGTTTTATTTTTTATTCATTCTTTATGTTTATTATATTATTTTTATTATACTTCTTATTATTTTTTTAATTATTTTGTCCCGATTATTTTGGTTATTTTACTATATTTTTATTGCATTTTTATAATTTCTCATTATTATATTTTATTACGTAGTTTATTTTTATTATTTTCGTTACATTATACTATATTAATTTTATTATTTTCATTATTATATTTTTTATTATTAATTTTCAATCAAATTTTTATTATTTTTGGTTTTATAAAAAAATTATTAAAATGTAGGTGCTTAGAACTAATCAGCAGTAAAAGGATTTTATAAAAAAATATAAAAAAAGTAATGTATATTTTTATTAAAATTTTTTATGAAATTTTTTTAAAAAACAATCAATTAGGGCGCCTAGCGTCAATTTCAATCAATTAATGGAGCAAACAATTAAGTATATAAAAAAATGAGCGCAAGCGAAATTCCGAAAAAATGGTTGTTAAAAAAAATACAATAAATAAAATTAAAACGGGTAAAGAAAAACAGGCCAACGATAGTGTAAAGCGATTTACATTAAATAAAAAATTATTTTCATTACATTATGTTATTTTATTTTTTATTTATTTTTTATTTTTTTATTTTTTATTTTTATATTTTTATATTTTTATTTTTATATTTTTATAGCTCACTTTTCTATAGACTGACCAGGTATTCATGTTGGTAAAAAAATTCAATTTTTATTGAAACGGTAAAAAGGACCAAAATTTATGATTATTATACAGCGAGTCGTAGTAAAAGTAAGAAAACGCCAAATTTTATGAAAAAGTTATCCCATTTCAGAACGAAATCTTCGGCTAGACGCTAAGAAGGGTAAATTTTAAACGCCGGGAAGAAATCCAGGCGAAATTCCATTAAAGCCGAATTAAAAATATGTCAATTTACACCGAAATGAAATAAATGCCCGGAAATAAAAAATAAAAAAATCTATTCAAAAACTAATAAATGATAAATAATGCGTAAATAATAAATAATTAAATAATAAATAATTCAAACAAATAATAAATAATTCAATTGCACGTACCAAAACCGTCAATAATACCAAAAAAGAGGCAGCGATGAGACTAGCCCTAAGCGAAGGCATTTTTTCAGTGCTTTCGAACAATAGCAATGAGTAATAGCAAACGATTGATAAAGTGGGAAAGACGAGGGCTATCTGGAGCAAAAAATCGTACATACACGAGCAAAAGTAAATAAAAATAAAAAATTAGGAAAAGAAAAAATAAAAAATTAGGAAAAGAACAAATAAAAAATTAGGAAAAGAAAAAATAAAAGAATACGAAAACTAAAAAGTAACTATCATAAAAATGTACTGCAGGTGTTTAACGGCGTAATGCGTAAAGTTATATTGTCGATTATGCAAATTTTAAGTTGTAAACAAAATTCTTAATTTTTTTAAAATTTCTAATCAAGGAAAATGAACGATCAGAATTTCGGAAGCAAAATTCATAATGAAATTATCTCACCAAAAAATAATATAACATAATGTAATGAAAAATTGCCGAATTTATTTTTATTTAGAAAAATTTTAAAAAATTCAATTTATCTTGTTTTTTTTAATTTTGGAAGCAAAATTATTAATAAAATTAAATTTTTTTGTATTTTTTGAAAAAATAAAAAACTATAGGGTCATTGTTTTTCCTTCAATCCGATCAGCCTAACCTTAAGCTTTTTGTGTAAGCTTTTCAAATCTAATTGATTTTAACTTTAGTGACTTTAATTTTTCAAGCTTCTACGTCATAAGTGCACAAGGTCAGGGTCGGCAGGGGAGGGGTGAAATCCCTAAAATCCAAAACAGTAAATTTGACGTTCACGATTTTTTTGCTGTTTTAACGATCAAAATGGTCAAAATAGCCTATGAAAACGTGTTTTCGTGGTAATATCGCATTTTACAGGCATTTTTAGTCCATTTTGACTGCATTATATCAGTTTTACCAGTGGAAAATGCAGAAATTTATCAATTTTAAGCGCTTTTCGAGTAAAAAGTGCTCAAAATTACTAATCTGGCGCGAAGCGCGGAAAAATTTCGACGTTTTTACGGCTTTTAACCTCAAAAAAATTATGCAAAGAAACGTTCCATCGGCTCAAAATCGCCCAAAAGTACCCGTCCGACTGACCCTTCAGGGGAGGTGATACCCCTCACCCTCCCCCTATATGTGCGTGTATGATTGATTATACAGCAAACGCACTGCACGGCATCCAAATTTTTCGGCCCACGACTTGCGGCGAGCGTACTGCTCGCTTTGGCGAATTTTAAGTAACTGCCGCAGCTCCCAAAGCAAGCAAAAGCAATAGATTGCACAAGGAATCCACTGAAAAATCGTCTGCTGCAAACATTCGTTCAGCAGATAAGGTTGAATGAATGCGCCTGACGAGGCGTTGCGGTCCTTGAAAGTAAAAAGCCCAAAATTTTATGCAAAATTTTTTTTAATTTCATTTTGTTTTCTTTTTTTTATTAGCTTAATAATATTTTTAGCTGTTTCTCGACTTTCCCGCTGTCGGCTCTTAACGTTTATTTGGGTATCATTTACTCCTACGTCGTTTTTTCTAGTCATACGTATTTTTTATATTTATATGTGAACGAGTTTGCAGACTGCACTTATATATCTGTCTTTCTTTCTTTTCTCTTTTTTTGTTTGTCTTTTTTTCTTTCCTTTTTATTTAGTGTTTGCTTTTTCATTTATCTATTTATTTATAACTCATTTATTTTTCTCCACATTTTCTTTCTTCTTCCTTGTGTCTTTCTCGTATTGATGACGTCTTACCACACGTGGACGTGGGGGTTTGGGGTATGCATACCCCCAGAATTTATCTTCCCAGAAATCAAAATACACCCCAGAATTCGAATTTTGAATTTTTTTTTGTTTTTTAAGGATTTTTTATGCCATTGGATAGTGCTCAATGAGAAACGTCGAAAAGATGGTGTTTTTTCGCCATACGACCACTTTTAAGACCATTTTGACCTTTGGAAATTTTTTCACCTCCTCCCCCACCCAGAATTTCGGTGCTACCCACCTATGCTTCCTACTATTGCTTCATTTACTAACCCTATTTTATTTTACAGGCATTTTTTTCATTTATTCATTTTTATTTTTTATCGTATTTTATTTATGAATATACTTATTTGATTTTATTGAAAAATTTCATTTTCGATTCAACTATACTAATTATTTTTATTTTTATTTTATTTATTTATTTTTTATTATTTACATAAATTATTATTTCATTTTTATTTTACTCGCATTATTTATTTTTTGTTTATATTTTTATTAGCATTTTTCGCCCGAATTAACTCGTAAGCTCTACTAATTTTCTACCCTGCTGCTATTGAATCAATGGGAAAATAAGTCATCATGACTGACATCGTATGCTAGTCTGGTGGAGAGCAACCTTAATTATATGAGGCAGTCTAAAGTCGTTAGACCAAATAGAAGAAAAGGCGAAAACCGAAATTTGAATTTGCAAACGAGTTTAGAAATTATCTTTAAAAGGCAAATTACTCTAATTTATATTTGCGCGTTTTAGAGGCCATAATGAATATAATTTACTAAAATTCCAAAATTTCAGAATCCGATTAAGAAACCAACTACAGCTGGATAATGTACAAGTACATTCATATTTTTAGAATGCTTACCGAATAAGGCGAAGCATTTCGGCAAACTGACATCATCGCTAGCTGTTATCAGACAAATTTTCATGACCAGTAACAATAAGTAATATCTGTACGACTTATAAATCGCGACTGAGCTGCAAAAGAATTCCAGATAAATTAGAATTTTTAAAAAATAAGTAAAAATAGATAAAATAACAAAATCAATAAATGTATAAAAACTTCGTATGCTCTTAAATATATAAAAAGCATGTAGGTACACTGTATCATACATGTGACGGCTCCGAAATTTTGGATGGGGTCCTTAGTCATTTTGGTGGGAGGAGGGGTAAATTAACTCCAATTTTGGTCAAAAAGGCCGAAATACACATAAAATCAGCCTAAGAGAATTCAATTTTGCCGAAAATCGTAGGTGGTAAATTATCTGGCTTTGGGGAATAAGAGGACAGCCAACTTTGGAGTAGAGGGGATCGCCCATAACACCCTGTGAAATGTGTCATTGGATATATACCTAAATATTGTTTACTAAATGATTCTAATCAATGCGAATAAATAATGAATATTTACTTAAGTCATAGTAGTGTTTTTCCATTAAGAATAATTGTTAAGCCCGTTAGTAACGCGTATGTTCAAGTAATTTTTTAGCATAGCCTAGCGACAGAAAAGAAAAATACCTACCTAAAAAGTAAACAATCAAATACACAGCGAAATATAACTAAAACAACTTTTAAAAAAACCTTTTTACACAACAGCTTCCCAGAAGGGTGTGAGAGATCCCTGAATCTTTCACTTGCACATGTATTCAAGCCCTAGGCCAAAGTCTCTAATATGATGACTTTTATAAATGAGTAAATAAGATCGCTTAAGTGGTAGAATAGGTTAGGTACATAAGATACGTGGGATAATTAATTAAAAATAAATATTAAAATAAAATAAAACAAAATAAAATAAATTAAATTAAATTAAATTAAAAATAAAATAAAATATATAAAATAAAATAAAACGATGAACTTATTTTCGCACAGCTAACTGGTAAAAGGAGGGCGGAAAAGGTTTTCGAGCATCAGATCAGGACAGATTATAATGCTTTGGAATTTACAACCTTACGTAACTCACATAGCCATCTAAATAGTTTTGACATATCCTGTATCTCCTTTTTCCCACTAAATTTCTCACTCGATATGCTTACCAGCAATTCTACAAATAGTAACGTAAGCTGTTAAAATAATCAATAATAATCTACTTTATTTTTATTCTTGGGATTAGAGCTAAAATTAAATAAATATAGATAAATAATCGAATAGCATATGCTATCACATTATAAAAAATATGACTATTGCAATTATTACTAACATTACAATTATTAATGACGTCATCAGTTCCAATTCCGTAGAAGTTAATCTCTATATTGGAATTTGCATTTGTCAACCGCATATGCGAGCAGATAAGCGAAAAAAAAACTTGCGTTTTCTATGTAACTCCCCTTTTTATTCTTAAAGCTAAATCTTACTAATGCATGTTTACGACTGGTTAAAAGTTCGGCCTGTATTTAGGAAGATAGGGAGCCTATGCATGCCCCCAACCTGGAAATTAAATTTGAGTCGTTAACAAGTCGCTAACATTTTTAACATTTTCGGCGCTTCAAGACGAATTTAACAATTATTAACGAGTATATTTAGTCCCAAACACGCGCTTAAAACGCTCCATATTCAATCCTTAGGCAATTTTAAGCATATTTCGCGCCTAGGTCTTATGTTTTTTTTGCAGGTTTTAGGCAGAAAATGAGAATCGTGCAAGAAGCATGAATGACGCAAATTTTCTGGTGATGATAATGAATCTTGGTGAGGAAGTCCAACTAATTTTTGCGCTGATTTCAGAATAAAAATGCGGCTGATTTGATGAAAATTTGAATGTTAAGAATCAACTTTAAGGTGCCTTTTTATAACAACCTTTCGATTCTCTGCATATGACCCCACTGGGAGGGCGTTTAAACACACACACAGCCCACGCCCTCCAGCCATATATATATATATATATATATATATATGCCATATATATATATATATATATATATATATATATATATATATATATATATATATATATATATATATATATATATATATATATATATGTGTGTGTAAGAAAGTTTATTACTTGGATTCTCAACATATTTATGGTAACCTAAGTAGCACAATTTACAAACAGTGCAGCTCCATAGTCATAGCATAATTTACAAACTGGGCAGCTTTATAGTAGTAAAGATTTCCTTCTCTAATTCATCCTCTGGTCCCCCTTTTTTTGAATAATTCGGTCATGACTTAACCCCCTCCGGAACAAAATCCTGGATACGGGCCTGGGGGCATTTGTGTACATGGTTCACATATGTTTTGAGAGATTGCGACCTCAAAAGGATGTAATGTAAGGGCATTGGTGTAGTTGGTTTCCACGTTATAAGTACATACACAGAAAGTAGTATTTGGTGAAAGCTACCAACTAACCAATTCGAATTGAGTCAAGTCGAAAACAAAGGCAGTGCTCGGATTGTTTCTGTAGGTTCATTTAACTGACCAAAATGTTGGTGCCAGCATTTAAAATAAGCCTAAGTAATGGGATGAGACCACACCCGGGCGTGGGGGTTTGGGGGGTATGCACCCCCCAGAAACAAAATACCCTCCCCCAGAAATCAAAATACCCCCCCAGAATTCAATTTTTGAAAATTTTTTTCGTTTTTTTCGCAATTTTTGATGCCAATGGATAGTGTTTGATGAGAAACGTCAGAAAAATGGTGTTTTTATCGCCATACCACCATTTTTAAGGCCATTTTTGACCTTCAAAAAGATCTTGCACCCCCTCCCAGAATTTTCTTGCTGCCCACGTGTGGATGAGACTCGCGTCGCTCGCTTCGCTCGCTCCGCTCGTCACATCCCATCACTCAGGCTTATTTTAAACACTAAAACCAACCTCAGGCTTATTTTAAACGCTGGCACAAACATTTTGGTCAGTCCATGATACAAAGCCTAAGCCTAATAAGTAGATAAACCAATTCAAAACATTACTGAATACCTTGTGTTCTTTAATGAAATCAATCGGAAAACGTAAAATCCGGACAATCAATCAGGACAATGGAAATATCAGGACAATGTATATGTAGGGTCCGACTGGCACGTGACCGGACAAATTGGGTAAAATCCGGACAATCAATCAGGACAATGTATTAGATATGCGGGGTCGCACTGTCTGGTACAGGACAAATTGAGTAAATCGGACAGTCAATCAGGACAATGACAAAATCAATACAATGGGAGTGGAGTAGTTCGGAACTAGGCGCTTGTGAACCTCAGTGGCGCTCATGGACCTTATTGGCAGTTGTGAACCCCAGTGGCGCTTGTGAACCCCGGTGGGGCTTGTGAACCTCAGTGGCGCTCATGGACCTTTGTGGCGGTTGTGAACTCCTATCAGGCCCCCCTTTGGGCACCCTCGCCTAGTTCCGGAACTACCCCACTCCCATTGTATTGATTTTATCATTGTCCTGATTGATTGTCCGGATTTTAACCAATTTTTCCGGTCCTAACCAGTCGGACCCTACATATCTTATACATTGTCATGATCCTTCCATTGTCCTGATTGATTGTCCGGATTTTACCCATTTGTCCTGAGTCTAGTTCCGGTCCTGGTTCCGTATTTTGCCCATTTGTCCTGAATCTGGTTCCAGTTCTGGTTCCGGATTTTACTCAACCCAAATTAACCAGCCTTATTCGATTGGTTAAGGTTCTAGGCTTTGAAGCAAGAGATCCACGTTTCGAATCTGGTTGGCGGCGACTTTCTCCCGCTTCATCGGATGCTACGAACTGCATACTTACCTACACCTTTACTGTATGACTATCGTAATGCATATGTGAACCTGCTACACGAATGCCAAAGTAAGCAGTCCAGTAAACACTGCCACCAACATGGTTCAAATTTTATCAAAAACAATGTCTAAGATGCTCTACTGAAGGAAAGAAATCCAAATTTTAAAGAGATAACAGTTCACTGGAAGTGATATTCCTCCTAAAGCACAAAAAGTTTTCCACAAAAAGTCGACAAATCACCGCCATTATACCTATGTGGTGTACATACGATTTTCTACTAGAAGCGCTGATTATGTTCAACGCGGGTGCTCAATTTCTGAAAGAATTTAGACCTTTTAAAAGAGGTGGAAAAATGGAAGATGTGGAAAAAAACTTTGGTTACCATATTCTTAAGTTTAGCCGTAATAGCAGTGTTTGATGCACTTTTTTATAAAAATTTCACGCTCTACTAGAAATATGACGATCAGTAGTATACGTTATTTCTGTTGAAACTTGAATTTTCTTCCTTCAGCAAAGCATTTTAGCCAATTCTGGAGTCGCTTTTGACAATAAAAACAATAATTTGTCAAATGACGCGAAGCACTAGAAAATTTTGAAATTTTAGCTCTCTAAAACCCATTTTTGCATTACTGAACTTAACTGAAACAAAAACTAACCAAAAATCCATGCAGAAGATGAAGATTTTCAATCGTAATGAAGTTCTAGACCAGATTGTCGATAAAAATCCTGCGATTGGCGCGCGGCGCGCGGCTCAAAGATTAATAGAAAGTAAGAATTAAATGAATTCGGCGCGATGCGCCGAAATATTTTTGAAGTTTTACCTCTCTAAAACGCATTCTAACATTACAAAAATTTTCCACAAATGCCAACCAAGCCCAAAAATTTTCGTCATTTCCCTAAATATCGGTTGACAAATAGAGCAGACAGTAGTGGAAAACAACGGTGCAAGTGCAACCAAATCGTCTGTAAAAGAAATCAGTTTCATTCATGACTCTACTACAGTAAAGATATTGATTTGATTTATTTATGCATTGTTATGTACCTTGGACAAGATTATTAATCATGTCAAATTTTAAATGTCTATCCGACGAAATATGACGCATGGAAATCAATTCTTGCCGCTCAAGCGGATGCCTGCAAACGAGGCTAGTTTTTGAAAAATTTGGACTGCCTACAAAAATGTTTTAAACTAGCGCCGCATCTGTGATATTCTACAGTAAATGGAATGTGGGGAGATGTTTGCCATTGTCAAGCTGCATTACTGTACCAAAATTAAAACTTCTTTTGTAGACGGATTTATGCGGATAAAATTGAAGAGAAAACCTTAAAGATATACTCTAAATCACATAAGGTTGGACATAAATTTTAAGAATTTTTATCGACAGTAAGACAAGGATTACAATAATTACACATCAAATCAATGCTATAATCGCAATCTGTCTGCATATTGTCCGAGGTAGTTTTCAAAACTTATACCCAAACTTGCATGAAAGGGACTATAAATGAAACAGACTATAATTTCGCTCTGTAAAATTTTATTCGCTCAATTTTGTATTCATTGTCCGAGTTTAAATCGCTTCTGTAATATATTAACATTCATTCAGGAATTGTAATCTAGTAGTGCAAGGCTTCGTGCAATAATGTGTAGTAGGTTTATGGGTAGGCAGCAAACCTGGGCCTGGGGGGGTTGGGGGTATGCACCCGCCCCCTCCCCCCAGAAACCAAAACAAACCCCAGAAAGCAAAATACCTGTAACTATGAGAGTTACACGATAGGCGAACTTGCCTTAGCAGTTCGCAATAGCCATCACATAGCCAATACTAGTAGCTATCTACGATAGTGCACTGTGGGCTATGCCTTCGGTCTTCCCACTTTTTTCCCCAAATTTCAATAATAAAAAACATTTAGATACTTGTCCGGTAGCATAGAGTTAAGTGTATGATAATAGTAATTGTTTCATGCTTACCGCTTATATTAATCTAGAACATTCGATCTGAGATGAAAGTGTATCAGTATTACGTTAAATTGATCTTTGTTTGATTTTACTGTAGTGGTCCTTGGAGGCCAGTGTATTTAGCGTGGTTGGCAGTCGATGTGGCTTTGGTACGATTGTACAGTTTGTAACTGCGAGAGTTACACGGTAGGCGAACCTGCCTTAGCAGTTCGCGATAGCCATTACATAGCCAATACTAGTAGCTGTCTATGACGGTGCACTGTGGGCTATGCCTTCGGTCTTCCCATTATTTCCCCAAATTTTCAACAATAAAAAACAATTAGATACTTGTCCGGTATCGTAGAGTTAAGTGTATGATAATAGTAATTGTTTAATGCATACCGCTTACGTGAATCGAGAACATTCGATCTGAGATAAAAGTCATTTCAGTATTATGTTTAATTGATCGTTGTTTTTATTTTACTGTAGGGGCCCTTGAGGCCAGTGTACTGAAGCGTCGTGTTGGAGTCTGGCGTTTTTGCTTTTCGTTTTGCCAGTCGTACGTGTACATATTCCGTACGTTTACGTTTTTCTTTTTGCTTGTTTCCCGGCTATAGGCCGTGTGTTCTTCGTCGAATAAAAATATAGAAAACCAACCCAGTGGTTTTGGTTATACCGAGGGTTAGGTCGGCCACCATCCCTTCGTCGAGGATTTCCACCCGTTTAGTGGACTGATAGGTAAATTCCGTATGATAGTTTATTTTATTCGAAAATCATATTTTATTTCTCAAGCCAAAAATTGATCAAAAATATTATTTAATCTTTAGGGATGATTGATCAGCATAGAGCTCGTTGTTGTTGTTTTCATTGTTCAGCGTGCTACACAAATTAGGAACCAAAAACATTTCTGATCAGGTACTGATTGAAAACAAGTTAAATTACAACTTGAGCTTGAGATAGGTCAACTGACCTCCGCGGCAAATTCCGAGACTAGGTAGGTAGCCTTAGGTCTTAGGGCGTAGCTGCTGAGATCACCCGACGAAAAGCAGCCAGCAATATTAGGGCTGAGGGGATCGAAGCCGTAAGGTCTGTAAGGGTCCAAAGATCGAAAGCCATCCAGAGCCGCGCGATCGGGGCCAGCACTAAGCGCAGACTTAAGTACCTACGTACCTAGGTAAATCTCGAAGGCAAATGTATCCGCCCTGTGCCGATTCTCAGTAGGCATAGACGGCTCTACATTTACATTGGACGTTCCCTCCTTTAGGCTGCTAGCTACAGCCGAGCTGATCAATCATCGTAAAATTATTTTTCGATCCAAAAATTCATCATTTTGGCCATCTAAAAATGTGTAACGTTTCGTTCACCTTTGTTGTTGTATCGACCGCGATCGTGGCAGTGCGCAATTTAAGTAAGCGTCCGTGGTAAAGATTTTGTGTATCGTGGTAAAGTCATCGTTATTTTTCTATTTCCGTCGAAATTTTTATCGACGAAGGCAGCTCTCACGCTCGCATTTTTCTATAAACGTCGACCCACAGGCGACGATTCATCATTTTTTCTCTCTTGACGACGAAATTCCGTCATTTAGGTGTTTACCTACCTGTTTTTCTAACCACGTACACGTTCTTGCGCATTAGGCTTAGTCCTACCTGTTTTCGATCATTTCACGTCTGGTATATCTTACTTCACGTAAGGAAGTACTATTTACGTGGAAAAACCTGTTTTTCGGATCGACAAAGGCCAAATTCGAAACATTTATTTTGGGAAAAATTTCGACGTACTGAAATTTACTTTACCCAAGGTCACATTTTTCGACATTTTTGATATCTAAAAATGGCAGGAAAAAAGGTTTTGCGGACACCGCCCGCTAAATTGAAAAAACCTTCTACGCCACCTACTTCAACTCGCCAATTACCTACCGCGCCTGTTGACTCTAATAGCGCGAGTAATTCTGCGAGTAATGACACAATTACGAAAGACGTAACTACTACGGCGAATAATGATAGATTACCCGCGTCACTAAATGCCGCGAGTAATACACAGTCCGATGATGAATTGTTATTGACAACTGTGCGATCGCGCATTAATCAAACTTCGATAACTAGATCGGACCCTAACATTGATAATTCATCAAGTCATACAATGATTGATAATACGACTACTCATAACACAGCGAATAATCCTGAAACCAGTTCGGAACGCGAAAATCCCGATTCTGACGTCGAAAGTAATCATAGTCACAGCATAAATGCCGACCAAGAGCGTGCTAATGCTAATGCGACTAATGATCTTCTTTTGAAAGCTCTACAAGCTATTCATTTACAATTTTCGGATCTTTCTACGCGCTTTGAACAAGATAAAAAGGCAAATGCGGATGAAATGCGTAAACTGCGTTTGGAGCTAAGCACTATGCTTAAACCCCAACCAGTTCTGAATCGCATAGAGAGTAATCCATCTGAGCGCGTTAACCACTCAATCGATAGCGCAAATTTTTCTGAATTCAATGCACAAACTGCGAATCGTGCGCAAAGTACGCATCGTGCATCCTCACTGTTGTCTACTAGCAACAGAGCGTCAAATTCACGCTCACCTTCGGAAACCGTTCCTGAAAATATAACTCAAAGTTGTACAAATCGCGCGCCTGTGATGTCTAATTTGTCACAGAATCCTTTAAACACGGGTTTGCAACCAGTGCAAAACTCAGGTTTTTCGGAAAATATACCTACGATTGTGCAGCCGTCGGTATCGATTTCGCAGACGTCGCGATCTCGACCTTCGCTGTCTTTAAATCGTAATGCGCCTTCTTTCGTACCTAGCTCTTCTACTACGAACTCGCAGCAGCAATTAAATCCTCCTCCGCTGCAATATTTTCCACCTCAAGGCGAAAATTTACCTAATAGCTATGTACCTAATCCCATAAATGTGGAAATACCACTTAATAATAATATTTTGCATTCTTCCAATATCGAAATGCAACCTGTTGAGATAAATCTATCTGGCATTAACACCGAATCTGCACCTCCACCTGAATCGTCTAGTAGGAAAAAACATGTCAAATTCTCTGACGACAGCTCATCTAGTAGCTATGATCGCCCGCGCAGTCGTCGCTCGCGTCGCAAGGGTCGATCGCGCAGACGACGTCATCGGCATAGTTCAGGTTCTTCATCTGAAAGCTCTCGTGGTGACTCGCGTCTTGCTGATTCCTTGAATCGCGGACCATTTTTGCAGCAAATGCAATTTGCAATTGCTAATAAAAAATTTTTTGATGGCGATAAATCGGATATGAAAGCATATTTTGCGGAATTTGAATCGCTTGCCAATACCTATGATATTGACAAAGCTGATCGTTTAAAATTCGCTACTGGATTTCTTGATCCTTATGCTTTGCGTTTATACCGTTCGTTACCTGCTGACATACAACAATCGTATTCAAAAACGAAACAAGCGCTAATAGCCGAATTTTGTCCAATGGACACCGGTGCGCTCTTTAATCGTTTTTTGTCACACAAACAGCAGCCTAACGAATCGGTAAAAGCTTATTATCTCTCGCTTCGCAGAAGAATTAATTAAGTCGGATCCTTACCTTGAAATTGATTCGCCACATTTCAATAATTTAATGCGACATCAGCTAAAAGAAGGTTTATTACCACACATTTCGAAAGAGGCATATCACAAAAAACCTAGAGCATCATTAGCTGAATTTTTGGATAATGCGCTAAGCGCTGAATTTGCTAACAAAGAATTTGAGGATAAAAAGGCAGTAACGCCTTATGTATCGGTAACAGCTGCTCCAGTAGGCAGCGCAGTACCTAAAGATACTCCTCGCGTATCTAACCAAACTGATTCAAATCGCTCACGTTATAAAACGTTTCATCGCTCATCGCGTGCTGAGAAACCAGAAAGTTCTTCTCGTAAATATTGCACCTTTTGCAAGCGCATAGGTCACATTTATGAGGAATGTTTCACGCGTCAAAGGCAAGAAGTAACTAATAATACTAATCAGAACAATCAAGCAGAGCGAAATAATAATTCTATGGCTCGCAATCGCAGCCAATCGCGTTCTTTTTCGCGTCAAAATCGTTCGCCATTGCGTTCGAATTCGCAAAATAGACATCGATCTCAATCACGATATCGTAACCCTAGTCAACATCGCTCATTTAACTATGCAAATAATGATAATCGCTTTGAATCAAAGCAATCACGATCGAATTTTCGGCAAAATCGTAATGATTATTACCAAAATTCGCGTGCTAATTATCAAAATTCGCGTTACGACAATCGCTATAATAATCAATCGCGCCAAAATACACCTTTCGTGCAATTTCCAAATGAACAACGTGGGACATACTATAACTCGAACTATCGCAACGACAATAATTTTAATCGCCCTTATGTTACATATACCGCAGATAACCAGCCCACCATGAATGCGCCCCCACCGCAGCCAACCCCTACATCTCCTCATGATGTAAACACGGTTACTGCGAAAGGGCCAGAATCTAGCGCGCGTCCTAATTTATTCGCGTCGCAAGAATTTCTCGAAGAGTACGAACGTTTACAACGTCGTCTTGCAACTTACGAGAAAATAAATCTACCTCCGTCTAAGATCTTAGATCCTAATATTCCTATTGTAAGTCACGCTGGAACTAATTTACCCACTATTCTCGTCAAAGTTCATGGCGTTGAGGTACCTGCTCTCATAGATACAGGTTCACAGGTCACCATGATGACCACATCTGCATTCTTGCGTCTTGGTTTTAATTTACCACCTAAACAAGTTTCGCAAGTTGTGCATGGTGTAGGCGAAATTACTGCAGTCGTTCGCTATAAAGTAAATATGACTCTAACCATCGCGGAACAATCTATTACTACCTCAGTTGCTATAATTGATCATTTGCCGGAAGACATGCTTTTAGGATATGATTTTTGCGAATCCGCACTCATGTGGGTTAATCCTATTGAGCGTTGTGCTTTTATAAACGGCATAAAGGTTAATTTACTCTCATCTCATGAAAAATTGCAATTTCAGCACGAAACCCAACGCAACCACCTCTGGTGTTGTGTGTGTGCATGTTTCGTTGCCCGAGCCTGTTATAATACAACCTAGGCATGAATTAATTACACCTGGCTATATAAGTCATGGTTCTTGCAATTTTGATTTCGCACTATTCGAACCAAATCCTGATTTTATGGAGAAAACATCACTTTTTGTTGCTCCATCTATAGTCGATGCTTCACAACCTTTAATACCTGTTCGCGTCTGTAACATCTCTAAAGCGCCAATTCGCATTGACTCTGGTGACATAATAGGTTCTTTAACCACTGATGCCGAGGTTGTGTCACATGTTTCATCTTTGGATGATAGGACACCAGAACTTTTCGCATCAATAAATAAAGCTTTAAACGGCTCCGCCGTTGATTCTAGACAACAGCAACAAATTCGTGAATTATGTCTAAAATACGACTCAATTTTTGCACTAAAAAACGAACCTCTCGGTCGTACCCCCTTGATGAAACATCATATCGATACAGGGGATAATCCACCCGTTGTGGGAAAAACTTATCGTGTCGAACATTCTAGAAGGGAATCTATGCAGAAAATTATAAATGAAATGCTTGCGGATAAAATTATTCGACCTACAACTAGCCCATGGGCAAGTCCATTATTTCTCATTGGAAAAAAGGACGGTTCCCTAAGGCCAGTCGTCGATTATCGACGGTTAAATGACGTTACTAAAACACAAGTTTATCCTCTTCCGCAACTAGACGATTATTTTGATACTTTAGGCAGTGCTGCATATTTTAGCACACTAGATTTGAAATCTGGATACTGGCAAATCCCACTCGATAATAAATCTCGCGAAAAAACAGCATTTATATGTCCTGTTGGTCATTATGAATTTGAAGTTTTACCTTTTGGGTTAAAGAATGCGCCCGCAGATTTTCAAAGACTAATGGAGCTCGTGCTCGCAGGTCTAAATTGGAAATCTTGTCTCGTTTACATCGATGACATAATTATCTTTTCACGCACTTTCAAAGAACATTTAAAAGATCTCGAAAATGTCTTTATTGCTCTTAAAAAGGCAAACTTACGTGTAAAGCCTGATAAGTGCCATCTTGCGCATGCAGAGGTAAAATTTCTTGGCCATAGCATAAGTGCAATGGGCATCGCTCCTGACATGTCCAAAGTCGCGGATTTAATCTCGTTTCCCGTACCAAAAACCGTAAAATCCTTGCAGAAATTCCTTGGTTTAGTCCAATGGTTTAAGAAATTCGTTAAAGATCTCGCTAAAATTGCTAAACCGCTATTCCATCTTCTGCGTAAAGATGTCGAATTTTGCTGGAAGGCTGAACACCAAACCGCCTTTGAGCTTCTGAAGAAAGCATTTACGTCCCCACCTATTTTACAATTACCGAAATTCGATGATGAGCACCAATTTATTTTAACAACTGACGCAAGTAACTATGCGTTAGGTGCTATTTTGACACAAAAACACTTACCATCAAAAAATCGTTTTATTCTTAGCTACGCTAGTCGCGTACTAAATTCTGCCAAATGTAATTATGCTACTTCGGAAAAAGAAGCGTTAGCGGTAGTGTGGGCCATCAAGCATTATCGACATTATCTTTACGGTAAAAAATTCATTGTCGAAACTGATCATCAAGCGTTAACCTGGCTAGTAAACGTAAAAGACCCATCGAGTCGATTACGCCGTTGGGGTCTCAAATTACAGGAATACGAATATGATATCGTTTACGTTCCTGGTGCATATAATTGCGCAGCTGATCTTCTCTCACGTCATCCTAAATATGATCATGCAGAACGAAAATATAAAGTCGAGCGCAAAAATATCGTTAACATCGCAAATTTAGAATCAGAAGATTCTGAGTCAGATGATGAATCGGTTCCACCTGACCGATCGCGCGATAACGCGCCTACTGCACCAATTAATCATCCAAATGCGCAAAATAATGTTCCTACTGCGCAAACCGATCCTACTAATTCTAAACCACCTACATTTCGCGAACGCTTGTTACTTACCGATGCCGAAAAAGCTGAAATGCTAACACCTGCGCGTTTACTCGCTGAGCAACGTGCAGATGACGAATTGCATAAAATTCGCATCGCATTGAACGACTTAACAACGAAAAAATATCGTGACGAATTTTTTCTCGTAAACGATGTACTTTTTTGTCGTTTCCAACCTAAGCGCTCACCAACTGTCGTTCATCAAATAGTCATACCCAAATCTTTGCGTCGCTTCATATTAACGGAATTTCATGACTCTATTTTCGGAGCTCATTTTTCATCGCGCAAAATCTTGCCCGCCATTCAAATGCGTTATTGGTGGCCGCGCATGGAAAATGATGTGATCGCGTGGTGTCGGAATTGTGATGTGTGCTTACAACGTAAGGTCGCATTAAATTCCACATCCGTTCCGCTGCAACCAATCGAAGTATCCGCACCCTTTGAACTCATTGCGTGCGATTGTTTGCATATGCCGCGATCCCCCTCCGGAAATGACCAAATTGTAGTTTTTATGGATTATTTCACAAAATACGTGGAAGCTTTTGCTGTTTCTGATATCAAAGCAACAACTATCGCAAATTTATTATTACGAGAAATTATACCACGTTATGGAGTCCCCAAGAAATTTTTAACAGATCAGGGGTCAAATTTTACATCTACCCTTATTTCGGAAGTCTGTAAATTATTAAACGTTCAAAAAATATTTACAACCCCATATCACCCCCAGTGTGATGGGTTGGTGGAACGTTATAATCGAACTTTGATTGATGGTTTGTCGAAGCTGAGTGCGCGTTCCCAGTATGATTGGGAGCAATTTTTACCTTTTGCATTATTTGCATACCGCGCAACTCCGCAATCATCGACTAATATATCTCCTTTCGAAATGCTTTATGGTCGCGAACCAGCATTTCCTCTTGACACTTTACTAATAAATGACTTCGTGATAAATCCGAATTTACCTTCCGTTGCGGAAAAATATGTCATTGATTTAAAGCTGACTTTACAAGACTTGCATGAAATCGCATCTCAAAATTTAACGCAAGCGCGTAAGCAGCAGAAATCACAATATGACAAGTCCGTAACGCAAACAAATTTTTCTCTTTCGGATATAGTCTATCTTAATAATACCTCAGTCATTCAACCTGAAATAGGTAAATTATCACCCAAGCGTGTGGGTCCATACCGAATTATTGACTTACCTACGCCTGAAACTGCGAAAATCGCATATGTCTATAACCCTCTTATCGTTCATCACGTTCATAGGAATAGACTTCTGCCTGAGCCTAAACTACCTTATTCTGACTTAATTGTGGAAAAACACGCGTACGTCCCTGGCGATTTTGTGTTGGTAAAATTACCACATCGCCCTCTTGCCCCGGCAGTTGTCATAAGTTTTGAGGATTTACCGGGCAGGGAACAAAAAGCTAAGGACTGCGCGCCTATACGTTTATTAAATGGCTCTAAAACAGCACATGCCGTACCATTATCTAATGTTTTTCCTTTTGCAGACCCATGGCTGCAGAAGGCACCCCAAGCAAAGAGGCATTGCTGGAGGCAGCTGGTCGCCGATGCAAATTCGAAGGGCGTGATCCCGCGTCCTTAGATGAGTTTCGTTCGGCGTTGACCAGTATGGCTTTAGAGCGGGGTTTGGTTGTACCAGACCCGCTGCCACAAAACGACGATAGTCGTGTTAGCGGTTTACAAGCATTCACTGCTAGATGGGTTAAGCACAAAGCAGCACATAAAATTAAAAATCATACCAAGCGTATAAACGATCAACAGCTCTGGTGGGAGAATAGATTTCGTAGATTTCCTTTGGTAACCCCTCGCGTACCAAGGAACAGGCCTATGCCTACGGTCATAGTCTCCGACGACCAGAAGTCGTTTGCCGCCATTTTGGCGTTAACTCAACCATCAAATTTGACTAATGGCACACTATTTTTAGGCTACGATTCTGAATTTGTTAATGACAGGAAAGGCAGACACTATAAGACCTGGGACTTGCGTTTTCAGCAATTATGTCCCACCTACCAGGACCTCCATGGCCCATTCGTACGCTACGTCCAAGTTGCGAGCGCGAACGGTCATGTGTTCTGCTGGGACCTGGCGAAGTTCCCGCAACCTCCGTTCGGGCTTCACCAGTTGCTCGAAACACGTTTGCCAAATGTATATATGGTTTGTTACGATCCTACGCAAGATCGACTTGCGTATTTTCACGTATACGGTCCAACTTTTGAGGAAATTTTGGCAATCCCAGATGCAGAAATTCGCAATCAACTGCACTGGAAGGATCCATTCATCGCTAATTTTATCGATATTCAGCCATTAGCGAGAGAATTTACTCGTCGTTTTCGCATTACAGCGCGTTCACACACATTGAAGCGCTTGGCTGAGTTCCTATTTGACATGTATCTTGACCCGAACGCGCCTGATAACTTCGGACAGGCGTGGAGCTTACCGTTAACTCGGGACATGCAGAATTATTTAGTGATGGACGCCCTTATAACTATCGATGTTTTTATATTGATAGAAGGGACATCGCAAAATAATCGCATTACTGACGATAGAAAGCCTATGTCAGTCTCATTTGTAGGCGATGAATTGCACATTAAGGCCACTGGCCCAAAAGCCAGAGTGCGTATACCATTGTCGACTAGCAAACCACCGCAAGGGCAGTCGACCAGCACAGCTGCTGAAGCTGAAGTAGAAGTTGACTCGAATGGCGAAGAATTAATTAGAGTTGAGGACTTCTATGGCCCGGTTCCGCAACTTCCAGCGGCCATAGCAGCAGCCACCACCGTTGCCTCAGTAACGGAAGCGTTGGCTCACACTAATGTCTTTGACAATCCTGACCTACAAGTTCAGGATTCGCAGGCCGTTGCCGACTCAGTTTCGGGCCCGGCTTATGCACCTGATACCGAACCAAAATCTAAACCAACCAGTTCGAGTACACCTGCATCTGCGTTTTCTGCGCAAACGGACATTCCATATGATTCACCTATGGTCGATGTAGAACCGATCTCCACTGAAGACGATGATTTATCTCCTAAGCGTTTAGTTATGGCGTTATCCGACACTGAGGCGGAAAGACAAGCTAATTTGTCACCACCGCGTTCTACACACGTGGCATTGGCTAGAAAAGGGGCTGTTACCGTTTCGCAGCCGATTGTCTCGCAATTGCTTGCGGCGGACCAACAAGCGCCCTTGGGCATCAGTTCGCTCGGACCTTTGCCGAGCTTCGCCAGCCGGGTTGGGTAGAGCGTGATTCTGAGCCCAATGTGATCATGACTGAGATTATCGGTTTTCCGCCGGTGACACGACAAATTTTACCCGCGCACGAAGTACCACAAGTGGCATTGTATACGCAAGTTCGCGACTCATTTCCGCGCCACAAGGTGTGTCGGCACCAGATGCTCGTTTTATGGCTCCTATGGCCATGACGGGTGTGTCGAGTACTGTGGCGACTATTCACCCACAGGCAACTCAAAGTCAGTCATCAAATAGGGAAGTCGCCGTACCCCCAATCATGCAAGCTATTCGCAATCGTATGGCCGCGAATGAAAGTGCGAGAGTGCAAAGCCGCTCATGCTACGTTCAGCATTTTTTCACCATGATGGAAAATGTGACGCGAGAACCTCCGTGCACTGTTGCACCAGTTGTATTGCACGAGTTACATGACAGTTTGGGTGAGGTTGAAGGAACGCGTGTATATGATCAGCTGGTTGAAGCTGCACAAGTGTACTTCGACCGAGTATGTGCAATCCATTTGCAGCACGCGACTTCAACTGATTCCCCTTCGCGTCCATTAGTGTGGCCCTTGACCGCACAGTCTTTGGCTGATGTGGATTGTCCACCCGCACCTCGATTTATCAGCAAATTGAGTGTGTTTAACCGATTGTTTTATCCCAATCAATATTTTGTGCGCGTACGTTTCTTTATTACAACGGGAATGATGTTGTACGAAGTGCCGTTAGAGTATTTGGTGGTGCACCCGCACCTTGATGCACCGACTGAAGTGTCTGATGGTGTTGCTCATCAGGTTCGCCCGGAGTTACATCCACACAGGATGTCTCCAGCGCCAGATCATATGGCACCCATCTTAATATCGGCACGCCAGATGGTCGATATTTTTCGATACTTTCTGAGAATTTCAAGCATTATATGATTCGGAGTATCGACACATGACGGTCTTTTCTTCCATAGACGTCATGCGTGCTACAGCACTTCTGGAATTCCTGGACAGGAAGTTCCACTTCTTTGCGTACGCCTACGGAAATCCCAGAATAGGCTGGCGCATGGTGGAGCAGTTACGTCGCATGTTGCGCGTAGCGTTCCTTGGCGAATCTTATACACCTTCGCCAAGTGAGGCTTTTCCAGGAATTCCCGGATTTAACAGCACAAATTGAAAGTCCTCATGTTTTACATAACATGATTTGGCAAATTCGGCTGGCAACCAATCCGCCGCTCGAAGTTCCGGCGCAATTCAATCGTTTTAGAGGTCAACAAAAATCGCGTCTTTTTCTTAAAACATCGAATTCAAGGCGAATTAGAAAAAATTCGCAGACAAAGGCGACAGGCATCCTCGCAGGACCCTAGTAGATCCGCAGCAAGCCTTGAATTGCCAGAAGTCGACCTTTCCTTGGAAGCACAAATCGAAATGCGTAGAACACGCATGACGATCGAGAAACGCGATTGTGAGAATTTGGCTACGGAAATGCCACGGCGTGTGACAAATTACGCACCGCCGGTTCTCTTACTGAAGCTTCCGAGGTTCGTCATATGCCAGAAGACGAACATAAGGCGAAATTGAATAAGATTTTATGACACAAAGTCCGAACACGCTTTGCGTCGACTGAAAAATTTGGAAAAGCAACGAGTCAGAAGACTCGTTCAAGCTGAAGTTGCAGCTAAATTAAAAGCGCGTTTAGGCCCAAAGGGATCGAGGCGGCAAGAACCGCAATCATCCCGGCAACGCTATGCTGCAACGCATCACCGTTCACAATCGCAAGCACAACAGCAAACGCAAGTAAACCGCATATACAGCAATATACAAGACCGCAAACCCAACCGCGGCAACAACAGCATTTGACGGAATTGCGTGAGCGTTCCAGGCGCTATTCACAGGCCAATGCTGGTCATCTGTCGCGCTCGCGACAGCAGCAGCCTTACAAATATTGCCGCCAACCACAGTCAAACCGCGTGAACTCATCAGGACCGGTCACAATCCCGTCAACAGCAGCAATGGGATCAATTGTATTGCTCTCCGTTGGAACAAAGCCAACCAGCCACCGGGGTTATCAGCCACAACGTTGACCGGGTCCACTTTTGCCAAAACCGTGGCCTGTTAATCAACAACAACAGCGTCCACGCAAACCTTCTCGTCAACAAACTTACGGTTTTACGCCGGAGCAATTATTTACTCCGACGCTCGCCCATACCGCGTTGTTAAGCTGACGACTACGAGGACGATGACGATTTTGAGGACGACGATCGACCCATCGATCCGCACCAACGCTTACGCCAACACATGTACGGGCGTAGGCAATCGCCATATCAATATCGTGAGCGTTCAAATACGCATCGCAAACCGGAATCGGATCAGGAATATTTTCAACGACAACGACGTCGCGGAAAATCGTATGGCTCGAGCCAATTACCGCGATCAATATTAATTTTCAAGTTCGACGTACTGAACTTTTGGAACTCTGCGTTTGGCGTCGAATTCGACCAGCACCTTTTCGTCAATTTTTTCGTTTTTCGTCCTGATGTGGATTCCAGGACTTCGTGTATTGTTTATTTCCTGTGTATTTTTTCTCTTGTCATTTTCTCTTGCTGTAAAAATTTTTTTCCTTGACAGTGCTCGTATTTTTCCCCGTAATCTTGCATAATTTGCCATTTTTCTCGTTTTTTTCTCGTTATCTCTTATTTTAATTCGTCAGTGTCTTTAATGTTTGCTCAGCATAATTTTGCCTAATCATTCCGTGTCTTAATTTTTTTCTTCTTGCTCAAATAGCGGTGTTACTATTATGGTACCTTAACTCTTTAACGGACAAGGGGTTAATTTATACCCAATCTGCGAAATTTTTCAATTCAAAATTTTTTTCTCATTACCCGGGGACTGAAGGAGGCTTCTTGGGCAGCGAGATCAAATATTATGCTATGCTGTCAAGACTGGAGTTCATCATTGCTGGGCATCAATATAGTTCCCTAGCGCCATTGCCAGTGTTGCTCGAAGAGATTTCCTGAGTGCGAACGAGGGTCATGCGTTGGCCGTTACCGGTTATCGATATTTGTTATATTTTTTGTTCTTTTTATTTTTTTTCGTTTTTCACGTTTGCTCAGGATTAGGCGTTGCGGACGCCAGGGGATTGAGCACGTTGCCGAACGCGCAGAAGACCGGAAGTTGTACTGAGACGTTGCCGACAGCTAGTGTTGATGGTGTACCCCCCCGAAAATTCTTCACTTTGTGTCAGAATTTTTTTTCTATACATGAGGGAGTGTAACTGCGAGAGTTACTGCGGTAGGCAAACCTGCCTTAGCAGTTCCGCGATAGCCATTGCATAGCCAATACTAGTAGCTGTCTATGACGGTGCACTGTGGGCTATGCCTTTGGTTTTCCCATTATTTCCCCAAATTTTCAACAATAAAAAACAATTAGATACTTGTCCGGTATCGTAGAGTTAAGTGTATGATAATAGTAATTGTTTAATGCATACCACACTCGTGTAATCGATAACATTCGATCTGAGATAAAAGTCATTTCAGTATTATGTTTAATTGATCGTTGTTTTATTTTACTGTAGGGGCCCTTGGGGGCCAGTGTATGAAAACTCAAGGATTCTAGTCTGGCGTTTTTGCATTTGTTTTGCCAGTTGTACGTGTACATATTCACGTCATTTACGCTTTTTGTTATGTTTGTTTCCCCGGCTATAGGCCGTGTGTTCTTAAGTCAATAAAAATATAGAAAGCCCAACCCAGTGGTTTTGGTTGTACGCAAAGGAGTTAGGTCATGCACCGTCCCTTCGTCGAGGATTTCACACCGTTTAGTGGACTGATAGGTAAATTCCGTATGATAGCTTATCTTATTCGAAAATCTACATATTTTATTTCTCAAGCCAAAAAATTGATGGTCAAAAATATTATTTAATCTTTAGAGATGAGTTGATCAGCATGGAAGCTCATGTTGTTGTTGTTTTCATTGTAGTATAACGTGCTACCACAAATTAGGAACCAAAACACATTTCTGATCAGGTTACACTGATTGAAAACAAGGATCAAGTACAACTTGTAGGCTCGAGACGCGGTCAGCTGACCTCCGCGGCTAAGTCTGAGACTGGGTAGGTAGCCTTAGGTCTTAGGGCGTAGCTGCTGAGATCACCCGCTGAGCAGCAGCCAGCAATATTACGGAGCTGAGGGGATCGAAGCCCGTTAAGGTCTGTAGCGTCCAAAGATCGAAAGCCTTAGAGCCGCGCGATCGAGGAGCCAGCTCTTAGCGCAGATTTAAGTACCTACGTACCTAGGTAGATCTCGAAGGCAAATGTATCCGCCCTGTGCCGATTCTCAGTAGGCATAGACGGCTCTGCATTTACAAGTTGCGTATATTTCCGTTTTTCGTTTTGCTTGGTTTTTGATCCGGCTACAGGCCGTGGATTCACAGTTGGAAGTAAAATAGAGAAAAGTCCTGCAGAGGTCGTTGATCTTTTACTCGCAGGGAATGGAGTCCGAACATTCTGCCACCGTCGAGGGATCTCGACTCACCTTCATGGTTACTGTTAGGGTAATGTCCATATGATTACTATTTTTCATTCAAAAGTCTTATATCTTTTTCTCAAACTAAAAATTAATCTGAAAATATTATTTAATCTTTAGAGATGATTGATCAGTGTAGAGCTCAACGTTGTTGTATTCATAGTCCATTGTGCTACACATATTAGGAACCACAAAACATTTCTGTCAGAATCGAACTTTAAAAATAAGCTAAATATTCAGCTTGAGCCGCAGAGATAGGATCCACGGCAAATTCTGAGATTAGGTACAGTCAAGACCACAAGTCGCGTCTCTCAAGCCGCCCAGGCATGACAGGCAACAGGCGCCAGTGACACCTGCCTGTGAATCGGCCCAAGAATTTTATATTGGTAAACTTGTCGCGTCAAAAGAAAATTGCCTGTCGCGATGCCTGTCACTTTGACTGCCGGTGGCCTGTGGGACATGCGCTTGGCGATGTTACTTGTGGTCTTGACATGTCAGTGGTCTGTAGTGTCATTAGCTGCGTAGCAGATCACTCACGCCGACACAAAAGCGGCCAGCAATATTAGGGCTGAAAGGGGATTGAAGCCGTAAGGTTTATGTGAAGCCCCAAGGTCGAAAGCTATCCAGGGCTTGCGCAATCGAGGCAGCGCTAGCGGAGCACCTCTGTACCTACGTGCCTGAGTAATTCTGCAGAAGGCAAATACACCCCATTCCTTGTCGCTTCAGTAGACATGGACGGGCCCTGTATTTACATTGGATGTTCCCTCATTTAGGCTGCTGCAGCTACAGCCGGAGCTGATCAATCATCGTAAAATTATTTTTCGATTCAAAAATCATTATTTTGGCCATCTAAAAGTAGTATGCGCGTTTCGTTCACCTTTGTTGTTGTACTGACCGCGATGCGTTGGCAGTGCGCCGAATTTAAGTAAGCGATCCGTTAGGCAAAGATTTTGCGTAGCCGTGGTAAAGTCATCGTTATTTTTCTATTTCCGTCGAGACGCTATCGTCGAAGGCAGCTCTCACGCTTGCATTTTTCTATAAATGTCTGACCCGCTGGCGACGGTTTATCCATTTTCTCTCTCCTGACAAAGAAATTCCGTCAGTGAGAGAATCTTTACCTACCTGTTTTTCTTACCACGTACATTTTCTTGTGCTTTAGGCTTAGTCCACCACCTGTTTTCGATCATTTCACGTTAGAGCTGCACACTTTGCAAATTTAACTACCCGGGTACCCGGCTATTTCATTACCCAGGTACCCAGGATGAACTCGGGTACCGGGTATCACCCGGGTATACCCAGGTAGGACCTTAGATAAAAGAGAATGCAGTGAACATTGTTTATATTTTCGGTTGACAGCGGTGATCGTACAGGGTCAGATCTTCACCCCGAGTTGGGGTTGAATTCAGGGTCGGGGTTGAAGATTAACAATTAACATTGCATGATTACATACCAATTTAAAAAGGATAGATACTTTACTTACTTATAGAATAATAATAAGGCTGGTTAAGTTCAAGATTTTATTTTCATTCAAAGTTCAAACATGGTTTTAGCAATTTTAGCATTACTTTCAATTTTAATCACTAATCGCTCTCACTTTTCGCATTCTTCCACAGTTTTCTTACTGATCATTCTATGAGCACTGATTGTGAGGAACCAGCCGTGCACGCATAAAAATTTTCGAAATTTTACCGTTTTCATGTAAGAATATACGGCCTTTTTATTGACAAACTGTTCGAAAATCATAAGTGGCGTTCAACTATCAAAATTTAGTCATTTTTACTGCCTTAACATGTTGTATAGATATATGAATACTTAGTCTGACAGAGCAGAACAGGAAAACTACGAATTATTAACTTAGTGAGAAGATATTTTGACTGATCCAGGCTTTTAAACGCAATGCTGGAGCTTAACAAGAAGAAAGACAATCATGGGCGGTGCTATGCGCAGGAAAATTTTGACGTTTTTACTCTTTCAACTCAATTGTATACCGCTTTAATCATACAGAAAAGATAAACTAATCGCGCGCGAAGCGCCAGAAATTTTTAAAAATTCCCAATCCTTTTACCTTTTCTGTCCTCCTCACACATTCCCATAGGAGGGGGGTGAGGGGGGCATTACCCCCACCTCAGGGTCCGATACTTGAATCACTGTCAGCCGATTTTGAGCTATCAAACGTTTTCTGCAATGATTTTTGGGTACAAAAGCAGCACAGATGTCAACGCCGACTAGTATTATACGTTACTCTTTATTTACCCATAAAATACCTAGAATGAAGTTAAAATAATCTGAAAAAGTCGAAATTTTCGATGAATTCTTATATTTTTTACTTACAAGAGTGACGAAAGTAGTCAAAATGGGACAAAAAGTAGTTAAAAATGCAGTTTTTCACATTAAAAAACATGCTATATAAGATGTTTTAAGCGTTTTTGCATATTTGACCTGCAAAAAAGGCTAGCAATCTAAATTTAGTGGTCTCAAGTTTTGGGATTTCACCGCCCTCTAAACTTTCGACCTTGGGAAGCTATGGTCCTCCTAAATATCTTTGCACGTATAAAACGAGATAGCATGGCTGGGAGTCTGGGGTGGCGCGCTCAAGCGCCCCCAATGGGGTCCGGGCAGAACCCCGGAAGAATTTTGTAAAAAAGCACTATAATTTATTAGTAACGTTGAAATTTTCGTAAATCGGCAAAATCTCGGTTCTGGATTAAGCCCAAAAAAACTTAAAATTGCGTTTTTCGACCTTTGCTTAGTGAGAGCAGCAACGGGTCGCAACCAATAAGTCATTGAAAGATGTATCAATGAGAATTTTGTTCTTACCGTTTTCAGGCCCATTTGTGGCCTTCTTATTAAATAGTTCAGAAAACAGAAAATGCGCAAAAACACAAGGAAATTTGGCCTTTCCTTTCATTTAAATAGAATTATGCGTCCTTGTAAACAAAGATAAACAAAGCAGAGATGGTACGCAAACATTTTCGCACTTTTACTATTATGTTCAACAAGCATGTGCAGTTTCATTCAATGAACTAATAGTGCATTAAATAACTAAAGTGATGCGAAGTTTTGGATTATTTTAGCTGATTCAAGCTTTTAAATTCATTGGATCTACATAGCAATAAATAATAATGACTTGGCGCGAAGCGCCGGAAAAATTTTGACGTTTTTGGTCTTTTTGAACTCAATTTTCTGGACACACATTAGTCCAACAAAAAAATCAACAATATCTTGGAAATTTTGGGGCTACGCCTATGGCTGACTGCATTTGGAACATCGATAGGCTTCGAATCAGGTCTAACTAAAACAGTTGCGCGCACGATGTGAATAAAAGTTGCAGTCTAAATTTATATAATGGTCACAGAAGTAAATGCATTAGAAAAAGCGTCGTTAGCAGATAAATTCTTGTTTAAATTTGTTTACAATAGAGAATAAGAAGAATTCGGCACAAATAAAATAATTTAAGTAAAGACCTGAATGATGGAATTTGCCTAAACCGTATAATGCGATATACTGTGACAATAGGAAATATTAACAGACTCGCTTATTTAACAATATACGGTTGATTATATCATATCACATTTACATTGTGATTCAATCGCACTAGAAGCAATACGTTTCTAGGTTTCTAATTCGATTCTTAGCACCATACGTGGGCAGCAAGAAATTTCTGGGGGGGGTGCAAGATTTTTTTGAAGGTCAAAAAATGGCCTTATAAATGGTGGTATGGTGATAAAAACACTATTTTTCGATGTTTCTCATCGAGCACTATCCATTGGCATCAAAAAATTGCGAAAAAGCGAAAAATTTTCAAAAATTGAATTCTGGGGGGGGGGTATTTCGATTTCTGGGGGGGGGTATTTTGATTTCTGGGGGGCATGCATACCCCCCAACCCCCCACGCCCCAGGTGTGCTTAGCACATATTGCATAACTGCAGTGCTAATTTTCCATTTATGTTAGGGGATTGGGTGCCGGGTAGTACAACTATTTTCTGGCCGGGTACCCGAACCACGTTCTTGGATACCGTGCAGCTCTATTCCACGTCCGTTGTATCTTACTACGTGGCAAATACTATTCACGTGAAAAACCTGTTTTTCGGATCGACAAAAGGCCTAATACGAAACATTTATTTTGGGCAAAATTTCGACGTACTGAAATTTATTTTTACCCAAGGCCATATTTTTCGACATTTTTGATACCTAAAAAATGGCAGGAAAAAAGGTTTTGCGGACACCGCCCAGCTAAATTGAAAAAAACCTTCTACGCCACCTACGTCATCTCGACAATTACCACACCGCGCATGTTGACTCTAATAGCGTGAGTAATTCTGCGAGTAATGACACAAATATGAAAGACGTATCCAGCAAGGCGAATAATGATAAATTACCCGCGTCACTAAATGCCGCGAGCAATACACAGTCGGAAGATGAACTGTTATTGACTACCGTGCGATCATGCATTAATCAAACTTCGATAACTAGATCGGACCCTAACATTGACAATTCATCTAATCATACAATGATTGATAATACGACTACTACTTAGCACGGCAAATAATCCTGAAACCAGTTCGGAGAGCGAAAATCCCGATTCTGACGTAGAAAGTAATCATAGTCATAGCAGAAATGCCGACAAAGATTGTGCTAGTGCTAATGTGACTAATGATCTTATCTTGAAAGCGTTACAAGCTATTCATTTGCAATTTTCGGACCTTTCTGCGCTGTTAATCAAGATAAAAAGGAAAACGCGGATGAAATGCGTAAACTGCATCTGGAGCTAAGCACTTATGCTTAAACCCCAACCAGTTTCGAATCGCATTGAAAAAAATCCGTCTGAGCGCGTTAACCACTCAATCGATAGCGCAAATTTTTCTGAATTTAATGTGCAAAGTGCGAATCGTGCGCAAAGTACGCGTCGTGCATCTTCATTGTTGTCCACTGGCAGCAGTGCCTCAAATTCACGCTCACCTTGGGAAACTGTTCTGAAAATATCGTTCAAAATTGTACAAACCGCGCACCTGAGTTATCTAATTTGTCACAAAATCCTTTAAACACGGGTTTGCAACAAATGCAAAACTCGGTTTCCAGGGAAGATATACCTACGATTTCGCAGCCGTCGGTAACGATTTTGCAGGCGTCGCGATCTCAGCCTTCACTGTCTTTAAATCGTAATCAGCCTTCCTTTGTACCTAATTCTTTGAATGCGAACTCTCAGCAGCAAGAAAATCCACCACACGCTGCAATACTTTCACCTCAAGGAGAAATTTTCCAAATACTTCTGTACCTAATCCTGTGAATGTGGAAATACCAATTAATAATCCTATTTTGCATTCATCTAATACGAAATGCAACCTTTTGAGATAAATTTATCTAACATTAATAACGAACATGCAAATTTGCAAAATGAACTGCGCCTCTTCCTGAATCATCTAGTAGGAGACGTCATGTAAAATTTTCTGACAAAAGCTCATCTAATAGCTATGATTGCTTGGCCATTCGTCATTGTGTCGCAGAAGTAGATCGCAACGGCGACGCTCATCGTTATAGTTCAGATTCTTCATCTGAAAGCTCGCAGAAGGTAGATCGCATCTGTCGCTGATTCCTTGAATTGCGGACATTTTTGACGCAAATGCAAATTGCAATTGCTAACAAAAAATTTTTGATGGAGATAAAACAGGATAGAAAAGCATATTTTGCAGAATTTGAATCGGCTTGCCGATACTGCTATTATCAACAAAGCTGATCGTTTAAAATTCGTGACTGGATTTCTTGATCCCTATGCTATGCTTAATACCGTTAGATTACCTGCTGACGCCAAACAATCTTATTCAAAACGAAACAAGCGCTAATAACCGAATTTGTCCAATGGACACTGGTGCGCTCTTTACTCGTTTTTGACACATAAACAACAGCCTAACGAATCGGTTAAATCATATTATCTCGCTTTGCACAAAAATTAATAAAATCTGACCCTTATCTTGCAGTTGACTTGCACCATTTCAAATTTGATGCGACATCAATTAAAAGAAGGTTTATTGCCACTTATTTCAAAAGAGGCATATCACAAAGCCTACGAGCATCATTAGCTGAATTTTTGGACAATGTACTGGCGTTGAATTTGCTAATAAGGAATTTGAGGAGAAAAAGCATTAACACCATATGTATCGGTAACAGCTGCTCCTTAGGCAGCGTAAGTACCTAAAGATACTCTTCATAGCGTCTAACCAAAATGACTCGGATCGTTCGCGTCATAGAATGTTCCATCAGCTCATCGCATGCAGAAAAGCCAGAAAGTTCCTCTTGCTAAATATTGTACCTTTTGCAAGCGCATAGGTCACATTTATCAGGAATGTTTTACGGCGTCAGAGACAAGAAGCGTCTAATAATGCTAATTATAATACCCAATCTGATCGAAATTACAATTCTAGGGCTTGCAATTGCAGCCAGTCGCGTTCTTTTTGCACCAAAATTGTTCGCCATCGCGTTCAAATTCGCAAAATAGACATCGATCTCAATCACGATATCGTAACTCTAGTCAACATCGTTCAAACACGATCGAATTTTAGGCAAAATCGAAGCGATTATTACCAAAATTCGCGTGCTAATTATCAAAATTCGCGTTTTGGCGCTTTTTAGTAAAAGCCGTGCTTTCAGATTTTGAAGATTTTCCGAATAGTATACAAGACCTCCAAACCGAGCCATTTTACAGCAGTTTCGTTGATAAAATCCATATTCTCTATGATTTTTATGACTCACTCCTAGATGCTCTAAATGAAAGCGAATTAAGGGAAGAAATAGAAAACGCTAATAATTTTTACCGGTATACATTAAAATTTGGAAAAAAGGAAGCTGATGAGACAGCTTGGGCCAGTCGAAAATACATGTTTAAAAAATTGATTCGCAAAAAATGCCGATCTATTTGAGGATGAGCAGATGAAACGAGAAGACAATAATGAAGTTGTCACATCTGTTGAAGAGTCTAGCAGTGCTCTGCTAGACTATCCAAATCGGATAAAAATGCTCAGAATATAATCAGTACACTATTCTAAAGAATTTTTACCCGAAATTTGGTGCTCGTGCCTACAAGGGCGGAGTTTCTATGTTCAAGCGTTCAAGCCGTTTTATGATGTTTTATGCGTCGTACTAATGTGTTGTGTTGTAGGAATTTGTATTGAGCACTTGCCATATGTTGTGCTGCCTGGCTAATTCTCTGTAAATTTTTATTTGGCTTGTTTTTTCTGATTTTGATTAATTAAGGCGTTGTATTATTGTTGTATAGCCTGATGTCCAAATTCGATGCTTATGTTTATTTATTTATTTATTTATATTTATTTATTTTTTTTTATTTTTTTGGAAAAAGAGTAGAAATTAATAAATTACTTTTCAACCATATACCCTACTCACTACCCCACATGAGCTTAAGTGCAACAGATGAGAATGAATAACATAAGTTTTGTCTCATAAGATGTAGAACCTACATGTCTCGAAGTTTGAAAAACATGCAAGAATAGAACAGCGTGCCAATGCTTCAACGTGCAGTGAGTTGATGATGTGAATTAAAATTAGAGCAGTAGCTACTTATGCAAATTAACATTAATTGGTTCCGCCCGTCCTGGATAACCGACTGTGAAAAGTTGCGCTCACGCCAGGTGTAGTAGTAGGGCCAACATTCGGCGATTCAAGCGGCTGAGTGCAAGTGTGCTAAGAGCGTGCGTGGTCCAAATGGAACTCTATGCTTAAGCATGCTATGCTTAAGTACAGGGGCTTAGTGCCACCCGTACTACTGCTGCTGATTGCTTTGAACTCTCGTTATCGATGTTAAAGGTGCTTTGAATAGACACGTAACGCGAATTTTGATAATTAGCACGTAATAATTAAAATCTGGCCCTTACCTTGAAGTTGACTCGCATCATTTCAATAATTTAATGCGACATCAATTAAACAAGGTTTATTACCGCACATTTCG
>JAVLUZ010000154.1:4161124-4186987 GCA_036768485.1 Mermis nigrescens | reverse complement strand
GAACATCATATTGATACAGGGGATAATCCGCTCGTTGTTGGAAAACTTTACCGTCGAACATTCTAGAAGAGAATCTATGCAGAAAATTATAAACGAAATGCTTGCAGATAAAATTATTTGTCCTACAACCAGCCCCTGGGCAAGTCCACTATTTCTCATAGCAAAAAAGGACGGTTCCCTTAGGCCGGTCGTCGACATCGACAGTTAAATGACGTTACTAAAACGCAGTTTATCCTTCCACAATTAGACGATTATTTCGATACTTTAGGCAATGCTGCATATTTTAGCACACTCGATTTAAAATCTGGATACTGGCAAATTCCACTCGATAATAAATTCATGAAAACGGCATTCATATGTCCTGTTGGTCATTACGAATTTGAAGTTTTACCTTTTGGTTTAAAATGCGCCCGCAGATTTCAAAGGCTAATGGAGCTTGTGCTTGCAGGTCTAAATTGGAAATCTTGTCTCGTTTACATCGATGACATAATTATTTTTTTGCGCACTTTCAAAGAACATTTAAAAGATCTTGAAAATGTCTTTATTGCTCTTGCGCAAACTTACGTGTAAAGCCTGATAAATGCCATCTTGCGCATGTAGAGGTTAAATTTCTTGGCCACAGCATAAGTGCAATGGGCATCGCTCCTGATATGTCCAAAGTCGCAGATTTAATCTCATTTCCCGTACCGAAAACCGTTAAATCTTTGCAGAAATTCCTTGGCTTAGTCCAATGGTTTAAAAATTGCTAAAGATCTTGCTAAATTGCTAAACCATTATTCCATCTTCTTTGTAAAGATGTCGAATTTTGCTGGAAGGCCGAACACCAAACCGCCTTTGAGTTTGAAGAAAGCATTACATCCCCACCTATTTTGGTAACTACCAAGATTCGATAATGAGCACCAGTTTATTTTAACAACTGACGCAAGTAATTATGCTGCTAGGTGCTATTTTGACACAAAAACATTTACCATCCAAAAATCGTTTATTTCAGCCACGCTTAGTCGCTTGCCAAATTCTGCCAAATGCAACTGTGCGTTACTTCGGAAAAGAAGCTTAGCGGTAGTGTGGGCCATCAAGCATTATTGACACTATCTTCACGGGTAAAAAATTTATTGTCGAAACTGGATCATCAAGCATTAACATGGCTAGTAAATGTTAAAGACCCATCGAGTCGTTTACGCCATTGGGGTCTCAAATTACAAGAATATGAATATGACATCGCTATGTTCCTGGTGCATATAACCGCGCAGCTGATCTTCTTTCAATTACATCCTAAATATGATCATGCAGAACGCAAATATAAATTAGAGCGCAAAAATGTTGTTAACATCGCAAATTTAGAATTGGAAGATTCTGAGTCAGATGATGAATCGGTTCCACCTGACCGATCGCGCGATAATGCGCCTACTGCACCAATTAATCATCCAAATGCGCAAAATAATAATCCTACTGCGCAAATCGATCCTACCAATACAAAACCACCTACATTTTGTGAACGCTTGTTACTTACCGATGCTGAAAAAGCCAAAATGCTAACACCTGCGCGTTTACTCGCAGAGCAACGTGCAGATGACGAATTGCATAAAATTCGCATTGCATTAAATGATTTAACAACGAAAAAATATCGTGACGAATTTTTTCTCGTAAACGATGTACTTTTTCGTAGATTCCAACCTAAACGTTCACCAACAGTCGTTCATCAAATTGTCATACCCAAATCTTTACGTCGCTTCATATTAACGGAATTTCATGATTCTATTTTCGGAGCTCATTTTTCATCGCGCAAAATCTTGCCCGCCATACAAATGCGTTATTGGTGGCCGCGCATGGAAAATGATGTGATCGCGTGGTGTAGGAATTGTGATGTGTGCTTACAACGTAAGGTCGCATTAAATTCCACATCCGTTCCATTGCAACCAATCGAAGTATCCGCGCCCTTTGAACTAATTGCGTGTGATTGTTTGCATATGCCGCGATCTCCCTCCGGAAATGACCAAATTGTAGTTTTTATGGATTATTTTACCAAATACGTGGAAGCTTTTGCTGTTTCTGACATAAAAGCAACAACAATTGCAAATTTATTATTAAGAGAAATTATCCCACGTTATGGAGTTCCTAAGAAATTTTTGACAGATCAGGGGTCAAACTTTACATCTACCCTAATTTCGGAAGTTTGTAAACTATTAAACGTTCAAAAAATATTTACAACCCCATATCACCCCCAGTGTGATGGGTTGGTGGAACGTTATAATCGCACATTGATTGATGGTTTGTCTAAGCTGAGCGCGCGTTCCCAGTATGATTGGGAGCAATTTCTACCTTTTGCGTTATTTGCATATCGCGCGACTCCGCAATCATCAACTAATATATCTCCTTTTGAAATGCTTTATGGTCGCGAACCAGCATTTCCACTTGACACTCTACTCATAAATGACTTTGTGATGAATCCGAATTTACCATCTGTTGCGGAAAAATACGTTATTGATTTAAAGTTAACTTTACAAGATCTACACGAAATCGCGTCTCAAAATCTAGCTCAAGCGCGTAAGCAGCAAAAAGCTCAATATGACAAGTCTGTAACTCAAACAAATTTTTCTCTCTCGGATATAGTTTACCTTAATAATACCTCAGTAATTCAACCTGAAATCGGTAAACTATCACCCAAACGTGTTGGACCATATAGAATTATTGACTTACCTACGCCTGAAACTGCGAAAATCGCGTATGTCTATAATCCTCTAATCACTCATCTCGTTCACCGGAATAGACTTCTGCCTGAGCCCAAATTACCGTACTCAGATTTAATTGTGGAAAAACACGCGTATGTCCCTGGCGATTTTGTTTTGGTAAAATTACCACATCGCCCTCTCGCCCCGGCAGTAGTCATAAGTTTTGAGGATTTACCGGGCAGGGAACAAAAAGCTAAGGACTGCGCGCCTATACGTTTATTAAATGGCTCTAAAACAGCACATGCCGTACCATTATCTAATGTTTTCCCTTTTGCAGACCCATGGCTGCTGAAGGTACACCCAACAAGGAGGCATTGCTGGAGGCAGCTGGTCGCCAATGCAAATTTGAGGGGCGTGATCCCGCGTCCCTAGATGAGTTTCGTTTGGCTTTGACTAATATGGCTTTGGAGCGGGGATTGGTTGTACCAGACCCGCTGCCACAAAATGATGCTAGTCGTGTTGGCGGTCTAGAAGCACTTACCGCAAAAATGATACAGCATAAAACATCACATATAGCCACAAATCACAGTAAACGTATAAATGACCAAGAGCTCTGGTGGGAGAACAGATTTGATAGATTCCCTTTGGCTACCCTACGTGTACCAAAGAAGAGACTTCTATCCACTGTTTTAATCACCAATGACCAAGAGTCTTTTGGGGCTATTTTGGCTTTGATTCAGCCATCAAACATGACAAATGGCACTTTATTCTTAGGCTACGATTCGGAATTTGTGAATGACAGAAAAGGCAGAAACTATAACACCTGGGATTTGCGTTTTAAGCAGCTATGTCCCACCTATCAGGACCTCCATGGCCCATTCGTTCGCTATGTCCAAGTTGCTAGCGCGAACGGTCATGTGTTCTGCTGGGACATCGCTGAGTTCCCAACACCTCCGTTTGGGCTTCATCAGCTGCTCGAAACGCGTCTACCGAACGTACATATGGTCTGTTACGACCCTACGCAAGACAGACTTGCGTATTTTCATGTTTACGGCCCAACTTTTGAAGAAATTTTGGCAATTCCTGATGCCGAGATTCGAAATAAACGGCATTGGAAAGATCCGTTTAGTGCAAATTTTATCGATATTCAGCCTTTGGCGAGAGCATTCACTCGCCGTCTCCATATTACAGCGCATTCACACACTTTAAAGCGCTTGGCTGAATTTTTCTTTGACATGGCTATTGATCCCAACGCGCCTGATAATTTCGGACAGGCGTGGAGTTTACCACTAACTCGGGATATGCAACATTATTTAGCAATGGATGCCTTGATAACTATCGATGTTTTCATATTGATAGAAGGCTGCTCGCAAAATAATCGCATTACCGACGATAGAAAGCCTATGCCAATCTCGTTTAAAGGCGACGAATCGCACGTTAAAGCTAACGAACCGAAAACTAGACGGCGTATACCGTTGTCGTCTCGCAAGCCACCACGGGGCCAGTCGACCAGTACGGCGACTGATGTTTCCGTTGATTCCGATGGCGGAGAGCTAATCACAGTAGAGGACTTTTATGGTCCAGCTCCGCAACCGCCAGCGGCCATAGCCGCAGCCACCACCGTTGCCTCTGTAACGGAAGCGTTGGCTCATACTAATGTTTTCGATAATCCTGATCTAAAAGTTCAGGGATCGCAGGCCGTTGCCGACTCAGTCTTGGGCCCGGCTAATGCACCTGACACAGAACCTAAGTCCAAACCAACCAGCTCAAGCACACCAGCTTCTGCGATTTCTTCGCAAACCGATATTCCTTACGATTCTCCTATGGTTGGAATTGAACAATCTGTGTCCACAGAAGACGATGATTTGTCTCCTAAACGTTTAGTAATGGCGTTATCTGACGCTGAGGCGGAAAGGCAAGCAAACTTGTTGCCACCGCGTACCACACGCGCAGCAATGGCTCGAAAAGGGGCTACTACCGTTTCGCAACCGATTGTTTCACAATCGCTTGCGGCGGACCAGCAGGCACCCTTGGGCATCGGTTCGCTCCTACCTTTACCGACTTCTCAGCCGGATTGGGTAGAGCGTCAACCTGAACCCGACGTTATCATGACCAGAAATTATAGGCTTTCCACCGCCACCTCAACGCTCAGTACCCGCACAGGAAGTACAACAAGCAGCGTTATCCACGCAAATCGCGTCACATTCCGCGCCACAAGGCGTGTCGAGTTCAGTGACACCTACTACTCGTTTCACGGCTCCTATGGCCATGACGGGAGTGTCAAATACCGTGGCAAATATTCAACCACAGGTTATTCAAAATCCACCGTCGAATCTAGAAGTCGCAGTACCTGCGCATATTCAAGCCATACGCGAACGCGTATCCGCAGAAGAGAGCGCGAGAGCTCAAAATCGCTCGCGTTATGTGCAACATTTTTTCAACATGATGGAGACCATGACGCGTGAAGCACCGTGCTATATTGCGCCTGACGTATTGCACGAGTTACGCTCTTATCTGGGTGAAGTCGCAGGAACGCGTCTGTACGACCAGTTGGTCGAGTGCGCCCAAGTGCACTTCGACCGGGTGTACGCAGCACATCTGCATTACGCGGCTACGACTGACACACCCTCGCGTCCTTTAGTTTGGTCTACAATTGCACAACCTCTGGCTGATGTCGATCGTGCGCCGGCACCTCGATTTATCAGCAAAATGAGCGTTTTTAACCGATTATTTTACCCAGACCAATATTTTGTGCGCACCCGGTTTTTCATTACAACCGGAATGATGCTGTACGAAGTTCCTTTACAGTACCTGGTAGTCCATCCACACCTTGACGCACCAAGCATGGTGATTGATGGCGTTGCGCACCAGATTCTTCCAGAATTTTATCCGCACAGAATGTCACCAGCGCCAGATCATTTAGCGCCGATCTTAATATTGACGCGTCAAATGGTCGATATTTTTGATACCTTCCGAGAATTTCAATCGTTATACGATTCGGAGTATCGACACATGACAATCTTTTCCACAATAGACATCATGCGCGCTAGAGTGCTATTGGAATTTTTGGACAGAAAGTTCCACTTTTATGCGTATGCCTACGGCAATGCCGCGATAGGCTGGCGCATGGTGGAGCAGCTACGTCGTATGTTGCGCGTAGCTTTCCTTGGTGAATCTTATACACCGTCGCCAAGTGAGGCCTTCCCGGAATTCCCGGAGTTAACGAGGCGAATCGAAAGTCCAAATGTTTTACACAACATGATTCGGCAAATTCGGTTAGCAACCAATCCGCCACTTGAAGTGCCGGTTCAATTTGACCGTTTCCGAGGTCAACAAAAATTGGTGTTTTACCTTAAACACCGAATTCAAGGTGATCTAGAGAAAATTCGAAAAGAGAGACAACAGGCATCCTCGCAGGACCCAAGTGGATCCTCAGCAAGCCTTGATATGCCCGAAGTCGATCTATCTCTGGAGGCACAAATCGAAATGCGTAGAGCACGCATGACGATCGAGCAACGCGATTGTGAAAATCTTGCTACAGAGATGCCAAGGCGTGCGACGAAATTACGCGCCGCCGGCTCTCTTGCTGAATCCTCAGAAGTTCGTCATATGTCGGAAGACGAACATAAGGCTAAATTGAATCGATTTTATGATACAAAATCCGAGCATACCTTGCGTCGGTTAAAAAATTTGGAAAAACAACGAGTCAGAAGACTTGTTCAAGCTGAAGTTGCAGCTAAATTAAGAGCTCGTTTAGGCCAAAAGGGATCTAAGCGGCAAGAACCGCAATCATCCCGGCAACGTTATGCTCAAATGCATCATTGTTCACAATCACAAGTACAATCGCAAACATCAGTAAAACCGCATATACAGCAACATACACGACCGCAGACCCAACCGCGGCAACAGCAATTTACGGAATCGCGTCAGCGTTCCGAGGCATATTCACAGGCCGATGCTGGTCATCTGTCGCGCTCGCAACAGCAGCAGCCTTATGAATATCGCCGCCCGCCTCAGTCAAACCGCGGAACTCATCAGGGCCGGTCACAATCCCGTCAACGGCAACAATGGGACCAATCGTACCGTTCACCGTTGGAACAACGTCAATCAGCCACCGGGGTCTATCAGCCACAACCTCGACCAGGTCCACTTTTGCCTAAACCGTGGCCTGTTACGCAATCACAACAGCGTCCACGCAAATCTTCACGTGAACAAACTTTTGGTTTTACTCCGGAGCAATTATTTACTCCGGTGCAATCTATACCGCGTCGTTACGCGGACGACTACGAGGAAGACGACGATGAGGACGACGATCGTCCAGTTGATCCACATCAACGCTTACGCCAACATATGTACGGGCGTAGGCAATCGCCATACCAGTATCGCGAACGTTCGAGTACACGTCGCGAACCGGAATCGGATCGCGATTATTTTCAACGTCAACGACGTCGCGGAAAACCGCGTGGCTCAAAGGCCTATTATCAGGATCAATATTAATTCATAAGTTCGATGTACAGAACTTTTTGGAACTCTGCGAACGGCGTCAAATTCGACCAGCAGTTTTTTTGTCATTTTTCGTTTTTCGTCCTGATGTGGATTCCAGGACTTCACGTATCGTTTCATTTTCTGTGTAATTTTTCTCTTGTCATTTTTCTTTCTTGCTGTAAATTTTTCTTTGACGGTGCTCGTATTTTCCCCGTTATCTCACATAATTTGCCATTTTTCGTTTTTATCGTTACCTCTTGTTTTAACTCGTCAGTGTCTTTAACTTTGCTCAGCATAATTTTGCCTTATCATTCCGTATCTTAATTTTTCTTTTTGCTCAAATAGCGGTGTTACTATTATGGTATCTTAACTCTTTAACGGACAAGGGGTTAATTCATACCCAATCTTAAAACTTTTTTCAATTCAAAATTTTTCTCATTACCCGGGGACTGAAGGAGGCTAATTGGACAGCATGATCGAATATTATGCTATGTTGTCCAAGACCGGAGTTCATCATTACTCGGGCAACAATATAGTTATACCTAGCGCCATTGAGAGTGTTGCTCGAGAGTTTCCTGAGTGCGAACGAGGTCATGCGTTGGCCGTTATTTGTTATCGCTATTTGTTATTTTTTTCGTTCTTTTATTTTCGTTTTTCACGTTCGCTCAGGATGAGGCGTTGCGGACGCCAGAGTAGAGGCGTTGCGAACGCCGGAGTGCCGAGTTGTAGAAGCGTTGCAGACGCTAGCGTTGATGGTTTACCCCCGAAAAAATTCTCCACTTCGTTTCAAATTTTTTTTCTATACGTGGGGGAGTGTAACTGCGAGAGTTACACGTATAGGCGAACTTGCCTTAGCAGTTCGCGATAGCCATCACATAGCCAATACTAGTAGCTATCTACGATAGTGTACTGTGGGCTATGCCTTCGGTCTTCCCATTTTTCCCCAATTTTCAATAATAAAAAACAATAAGATACTTGTCCGGTAGCATAGAGTTAAGTGTATGATAATAGTAATTGTTTCATGCATACCGCTTGTGTAATCGATAACATTCGATCTGAGATAAAAGTGTATTAGTATTACGTTGATTTGATCTTTGTTTAATTTACTGTAATGGTCCTTGAGGCCAGTGTACTTAGAGTTGCTTTTGAGTTGTGTTGTTGGCAATCTCGTTGGCCATTGTACGTGTGTTTAATCCGTACGTTTTCGTTTTTCTTTTTGCCTTATTTTGTTGTCCGGCTATAGGCCGTGGATTCTTCGTTGGAAATAAAATAGAGAAAAACCTACCCAGGGGTTTTCGGTTATACCGAGGGTTAGGTCGGTTATTGCCCACGTCGAGGATTACAACTCATCAGAGTGGAAGGATAGGTAATATCCGTATGATTGCTATTTTTATTTGGAAATCTTAAATCTTTTCTTAAACCAAAAATTAATCAAAAATATTATCTAATCTTTAGAGATGATTGATCAGGTTAGAGCTCAATGTTGTTGTTTTCATAGTCTATTGTGCTACACGTATTAGGAACCAAAAACATTTCGAATCTGGCACTGATTAGAAAATAAGTTAAATATTCAACTTGAGCTTGAGATAGGTCAACTGACCTCCGCGGCAAATTCCGAGATTAGGTAGGTAGCCTTAGGTCTTAGGGCGTAGCTGCTGAGATCACCCGACAAGAAGCAGCCAGCAATATTAGGGCTGAGGGGATCGAAGCCGTAAGGTCTGTAAGAGCCCAAAGATCGAAAGCTATCCAGGGCTGCGCGATCGGGGCCAGCGCTAAGCGTAGACTTAAGTACCTACGTACCTAAGTAACTCTCGAAGGTAATGTGGCCGGTCTGTGTCGCTCTTGTAGATGCAGGCCCCTCAATTACAATTCCACTCGATCAGTTTCTACCTCTAAGGCTTTCGCATCAGGCTTACCTGTTGCTGCCATTTTAAAACATGCGAATTGGACCCGTAATTCTAGTACTTTTCGCAATTTTTATCAAAAAGAGTTGGAATCTAACTACACACAAATAGTTTTTTACCACTTAAGGTGAGCTTTGAAACAGCACTGAGTTAAGTCTTAGTATAGCAGAGCGTACAATAAGAGACTTTACAAGGCCTCTTGAGGCCGATGTGAAATCATTATTGTACCTCTGCTATACTAAGACTTAACTCTCCCGCCCTCTCCATATTAAAATAAAAGTCTTTCAGACGCCGAAACTTCCCACGTTCCCGTGGCGCCAACCATCGTGGAAGATACGGATGACGATACGATGGTCGAGGACCTCGCAGAGAGATTTTAGGTAAATTGTGAAAGCTTGAACTTATTTTAAAAAAATCAATCGTGACATAATACAACGAATTGCTTGCAGCTTTCAAATTCAAGTTTCAAAATTCCGACTGTTTGCTTATCAAATAATTACTTAATTGAAACAAAAGTACATATGTAATTCTTAATTCTTGATCGGAACTTTGAGCGGATACGCTTGTTTCAAAAAATGATAATGGTAATAATATAAATAAAATGGAAATGAAAAAAATAAAAAGATAAAAAATAAAATAAATCCTTGTTCTGGCTGCTGATCAGATATTGACCTACTCCTAAGTGCCACTCTTAATAGATTTTCCTTTAATGAGTTTCAAATGACGATCATTTGTCTCGTCCTAATCCATTCTAATTATTTTCAGGGCATTGACGATTCTTCACGACGTTCGCCGTTTTGTATATTACCTACCTTTTGATCAGCCGACGTGTACAGCGGTCATTGTTCATTGTCTTTATTCAAAAATAATAATTTTCATGCTTAATAAAATAATAACCTTTCTTGCTTTATTAATTTCGCGTCGCACCTTGTTAAATATGTATTTGTGCAAGCCAGACAACGTCCAGTTGTGTTTTCAGCCTTTTCACAAGTTTTCTGCCAGGAGGTCAGTCATATTCGATCTTTTGTGCGAAAAACGATAGTTTCACGGGTCTGGCTTGCGTTTACGATTCTTTTCATAGATAATACTCGTTCGTATTTTTGATCACAGTATATGGTTTGCGCCCAGCTCAAATCGGCTGCGTTCTACGTTTTTGCACATTTTTTTATTTTTCCGTCAACGTCTTAATGCACTGCATTAAAAAAAAACCGTAAGTACTTGCTCTCGTGAACACTGAAGCAGGTATAGCTAAAAGCTTTTAACGAGCTATAAACCACGCCTACTCGGGGAACAAGCACTGAGTTAAGTCTTAGTATAGCAGAGGTACAATAATGATTTCACATCGGCCTCAAGAGGCCTTGTAAAATCTCTTATTATTCATCAATTACATACCTGCACATCGAAATGTACGGAAAAGAAGTATGTCATGTCCTCGTCCATTTGTCTAATGGACAACTGATGCGGGCATGGAAAAAAAATTTTAGCCCAATGACTGGCAATTCATACTAAAAACTTTTTCGGCCTTTTATCAATTATTAATTGATAACTTTTTGACCCCATCCAGAGCTCAATAATTTCTACTCCGCCCATACATGCCTACACATCAGCCGAGCAGATCACACACGTTACTCACTGGAAAGATGTCTCACATTTCAGCGTGCGTTTTATAACCGGCCGGCACTAGGCGGCCAAATTTGTATTGCATATATCGTCACGTAGCTTCGAAATCCGGCTTAGTTTATCAGGATTTATTAAACAGTCCTCACACACATAGTTGGGCGGCACCAAAGTTCTGGGGGGTGCAAGATTCCTTAAAAGGTCAAAAAATGGCCTTAAAAACGGTGGTATGCCGAAAAATACCATTTTTCAACGTTTCTCATCGAGCACTATCCATTGGCATCACAAAATTGCGAAAAAACAACAATAATTTTCAAAAATGAATTCTGGGGCACATTTTGCTTTTTAGGTGCAGGGGTATTTTGGTGTCTGGGGGTGCATACTCCCCCGAACCCTAACGCTCAGGTATGCTCACAGAACTTTTCTTTTCAATTGAGCATTAGTATTTTCAGGCACTCCATATTTCGACGAAAAGCAATCTTAACACGTAATTACACAAGAAACCTAACGAAACTTTTAGTTCCATATGATAGTACATTCTTGGGCACGGTTCCAATTGATTTCTGGAACGCTTCTCGCGAATCTCGTCTACACACGCCGCATAATCAGAATACGATGTGCATGACCGGTCGACGTCAAAAGGCTGCTCCCGTTCGCGGATCGCGTTTATACGTGTTCTTTGGGGATGCAAGGGGTTCAGGAGGAAAGAGGGCGGATTTGACCCCACAGAATGGCGACAGACTTCACGCTTAATTGCTGTGACCCCCCCCCTTACTCCAGAATTTTTCTCGATTTTTTGTAAAAGTTGGTAAAAGTTGTGAAAAGTTTGCTTTTTTAAGCGTTTTTAGCTCATTTTTGGCTTAAAAATCTCAAATTTCGGTGTCTCGCACCATATGCACATTTTTTAACTATATTTTGTTCAATTTACTCAATTTTTCGAATTTTTTAGATGTATTTTACATTTTCATGCTCTAGAAAGAGTGTAATGCCGTTTTAATTACTTAATTAAACTATATCTCAAAATTCAACTTTATTCTCTTCGCTATTATTTCCAACGTTACTGTATAACATACGCTTTTTGGGATCTCATTGCTTATTCCGATCTCAGCCTTCTACATAAAAACTCGACGCCATTTGACCACCCCAACCTATTCCCTATTTCCATAAACACCGATAAAAATATTCAAAATCGTATTTTTGGTTCGAAACGTCAATCAGTTTTTCCATGTTTGTCCTCCGAAAAAACTCAACCTCAATAGAAAGTACATAAACCTAAATATCGCAAAAACGCTGCTCTCTCACAGATAAGCGAAAATGCATTTAGATAAAATCGTATTTTTGATAGCTAGGCCCGCCAACGCGCCGCCACGTCCACTTTTGGTCATGAGAACTTCTAGGCTCTACAGTATGCTCTAAACCACATCTCTACTCTCAAGCTAATTGAAATGCACGCAACATGTTTTTGATGCTTTTTCTTAGCCCAACCTTCGAACCGCACGTTTAACTTCCGCAGTGCAAACCGCATTTCTATATTCCGGCTATCTAAAACATATTTAGTCCGTTATGGATTTCCGCTGGCCCAACCCCCAAAGTTATTTGAAACGCTCAACACACGTTTTCGATACTTTCCGTTAGTCCAACCCCGAAAATCGCTATTATAAAAATTCGCTGCGCAAGCATTTTTTGAGTTCTTTTCGATTGTCGAGTTTCGTATTGCTCGGAAAATGTAGCTTGTTGTTGGCGCATTGCTTATTTACCGTTCCCACTCCATCGTTCCCACTTTACAAACACTACAGGCCGATTCTTCCCCTCGTTTTGGTTTTTCCTCTTCTCATTCTAGATCTTACTATTTTATTAAATTGAGAGACTCTCGTTTTCCCCTTTTTACTCGTAAATTGTCAATGTTTATGTTGTTGTTTTAACGTAATTAAAATTGAACTATTATCATGTGAAATCACATTTAATTATGAGCAAGCAAGCGGATAGATATCTAATTAGAGCCTTTCCATCGGGTACGCAGAAACCTCCCCACCTTTTCTGTTTTACAAGAGCGAGCATGGTCTTAAACGTCAAAAACAGTGTTTTCGACGGTGCCAATCGTTTTTAGCCGAAAAAAGTCATTTTTTAAAATTTTTGACGCCAAATCGGCAAATTTGATATTTTGGGTGCAACGGTTCCATTCCTGGCTCAACTATAACACACACAATTCTGTATCAGCCGTTTCTATTTAAGTCGTTAACGCATTTTCATATACGCAATTTTTTGACGAAAATAAAGCTTCAACTTACTTTCTATTCGGAATTTTGCGCATTTTGCAAATTGCAAGCAATTTACCTATTTGCTAGTTTTTTATGCAAATTTTTTTAGTTCTCGGACTTGTAAAGAAAATCCGATTGAAATAATCTAGATTTGAATGTAAGCGTGTAAAAATTTATCCACGAATATGTAAGTTTCGGATGAAACGCAAGATCAATCGGCTAGAAATTTAGTCTGATTCGATTAGCGACAAAAGCATGAAATATTTTGAATTACTCAAATTCAACCGCAAAAATCTTCTCCCGTGCATCTAGAACTCATGAACATGGCTGAATTTGCGCAGGCAAAAACAATGTCGACTAATTTGAGACTAAAACCAAAATTTTAGCGATATTCTCCCCATTATAATAAACTAGATGAGCTGCCCGGCGTTGCCCGGGCTGAACTTAGGCCTGATATATAGCTATGTGGAATTGATATGTAAAAAAATCCATAATTTTGATGTTTCTTGGAAAAATCCATAATTTTGATGTTTTTTTTATTAATCCGTAATTTTTGTGTTATTTTAAAAAATCCGTAATTTTGATGTGATTTTAAAAAATCCATAATTTTGATGTCCTTAAAAAAAATCCATAATTTTGATATTTTTTAAAAAATCCATATTTTTTAAAAAGAATCCATAATTTTGATGTTATTTTGAAAAATCCATAATTCTGATGTTTTTTTAAAAAAATCCATAATTTTGATGTTTTTTAAAAAATCCATAATTTTGATGTTTCAAAAAAATTTCCATAATGTTGGTGTTTCATCGTGCCTTATCTTATAGCGTTGAGTATGCTATAGCATTGGGTACTTTATACCGTGTCATATCTTATAGCATTGGGTATGTTATAGCATTAGGTATCTTATAGCATTGGGTATGCTATACCGTATCCTATCTTGTAGCATAGTTGAGCTGCCCGGCGTTGCCTGGGCTGAACTTAGGCCTGATAGCTATATGGAATTAATATGTCTCTTGTATTTTTTATTTTTCAAGACTTTTGATGTTTTTGGGATATTTCTAAAAAAATTGTTGGTACAAACCATATTTTATTTTTTGGATTTTTTTAAAATGTCTTTTGTCAACCATTTTTTTGATCAAATCCATATTTTCGACGTTACAGAATGGTTTTGAAAATTGTTTAGCCATAATCATATTTTTGATGTTCTGGGGTGTTCTGGAAATTTTTTTAATAAAACCCATATTGTTGATGTTTTGTTATGTTTTGGAAAATTTTTTTCGTCAAACCATATTTTTGATGTTTTAGGATGTTTTGGAAAATTTTTTTAATCAAACCCATATTTTTGATGTTTTGGGATGTTTTGGAAAATTTTTTCGTCAAACCATATTTTTGATGTTTTAGGATGTTTTGAAAAATTTTTTCGGTCAAACCATATTTTTGATGTTTTAAAATTTTTTTTTTGTTGTAGCAGAGGGTATCATATATAACGTGATATGTTATAGCTGATGGTATCTCCTATCTTATATCACTGCATGTTATGGCACAGACAGGGTATCTATACCAAACCTATCTTATAGAATTGCCTATCTCGTAGCACAGGGTATCTTATATCCCATACTATCTTATAACATTGCCTATCTTGCAGCTCGGGGTATCTTATATCACTTCCTATCTTATAGCATTGCCTATCTTGTAGCACGGGGTATCTTTTATAACGTTCTATCTTATAGCATTGCCTATCTTGTAGCACGGGGTGTCTTATATCAAGTCCTATCTTATAGTATTGCCTATCCTGTAGCACAGAGTATCTTATATCACGTCCTATCTTATAGCGTTGCTTATCTTGTTGCACATAGTATCTCATACCATGCCTATCTTATAAGCCATCTATGTTATAGCATCATTTGGTTAAACCTGTATTTTGATGTTTCACAGTGCCGACCAATGCTATAACATATAACAATGTATATAGTGTCGCCAGGCATGCTCCTCTTGGCCGGGATATCCCTATACAAACAGTATAAACTAATTTTTGAAAAAAATAGCAAAAAATCGGTCATCTCCCGAAATCGTGGAGGCTTATAGCACAGGGGCCAAACCCTGCTCCCTCCCTGCCCAGGGCCAATGGGTGCGTTTGACGAAATTTAAAGATCGCTACGGCTCCTTCCCCCATTGGACCGACCTCGGCCCAAAATATCAGCCCACCAAATTTCATTGGGCCGGAGCCAACCCGGCACAAACATACGAACATATTAACATACATACATACAAACAAACAAACTTTCAAAAATATATAGTAGATAAATGGATCCTGACAAGGTTGTGGTTAATTTAAGTAACCGAGTTTTGACAGCTCATGAGAAGCTTGTCTTGTCTTATGGTATGAAGTACTCTATTACACCTAGGAAGATCGAATATGGTGATTATTTGCTGCCTTTTGAGAAACTGATGGGTTTCCTCAATAAACAAACTGCCTTTAAGTGTGATAATGTAAAAATGCAAATGATCAAGAATCAATTGCGTGACATTGCTCTTAGCTCATACTTTAATTATGATAAGAAGCATTGTGATAATCTATCAAAGCGTGACTATGAAATCCTCAGTAATCTGTCAAAAGACAAGAATATCATTGTCCTAAAAGCAGATAAGGGTAACCAAGTTGTAATTTTGAACAAAGATGACTACATCAGGAAGTTGAATGATGTCTTGAATGATATCTCAAAGTTCAAAGTCATTGACTGTAATCCTTGTCAGTTTATACGCTCAGTTCAGAAACGCATATCAGCCCGTATACTGAAGGTTCATAAGCAAAATGGACTATCTACTGATGTGTATAAAAGTATAAATCCTGTAGGATGCAGTTATGGCAGACTCTATGGCTTACCTAAGACCCATAAGAGAGATGTACCTCTAAGACCGATCTTGTCAGCCATCAACACTCCAACTTATAAGTTGGCTAAGTATTTTGTGCCGATCCTGCAAGACATAAGTACAAATGAATACACTTTATGTGACACTGGTAGTTTCCTGACAAGACTTAAGGCTTTTACATTCAAAAGCCATCATTTTATGGCTAGTCTTGATGTTCAAAGCTTGTTCACTAATATTCCACTCAATGAGACTATTGATATATGTATTAGGAAACTATTTGATGATCAAAATGTAATGTTAGTAAATAACATGAATTGTCATCAATTCAAACTGCTTCTAGAACTTGCAGTTAAAGAGTGTTACTTTACGTGTAATGGTAAAATCTATCAACAGATAGATGGTGTTGCTATGGGTAATCCGCTTGGCCCAGTTCTTGCCAACATTTTCTTGAGCTATCATGAAACAAAGTGGCTCAGAGACTGCAATATAAAGATCAGACCCAAGTTTTATGTACGTTATGTTGATGACACATTTGTAGTGTTTTCTGACAGAAATCAACCTACTAAGTTCTGTGATTACATGAATCAGCAACATCCTAATATGAAGTTTACATTTGAAACTGAATGTGACAAGAAATTAAATTTCCTTGATGTTCTTGTTGAAAGGAAGTCCGAAGATATTGTGACATCATCATATCAGAAACCTACATTTTCTGGCCTTTATACCAAATTGTCTAGCTTCATTCCTTTTGCCTATAAAGTTGGTTTAATAAGGACACTTGTGAGTCGCATTTACATGATTTGTAACTCATATCAGACTTTTGTCTCTGATATTGACAAGCTGAAGCAGACTCTACTGCAAAATGAGTATCCCCTTGGCTTGATTGATAAGGTCATATCAGACTTTATGACAAAGGTGTATAATAAGAGTGATGAAATAAAAGTCGGTTGTGATAAATTATGCTATTCTCTTGTTTTGCCTTATACTGGTGTGCATGGCTACAAAGTACGCAGCAGAATTCTAAAGCTTATATCTGCATTTTACCCTCAGATTAGAGTAAGGTTTGTTTACAAACCTGTCATGTGTATAAGCCGGTTTTTCAAGAACAAAGATGCTGTACCTGCTAAGCTACTCTCAAATTTAGTATATAAGTATACGTGTTCTAGCTGTATGGCTAGTTACATTGGCGAAACTCGCCGACATTTTGGGAGTAGAATTGCAGAACATACTGGCATCTCATTTGCTACAGGAAAGCCAATTCAGGGTGATAGCTTATCTGCTATTCACAAACATGTCTCAAACAGCAATCATTCAATTACATCAGATTGCTTCAAGGTTATTAGTCGAGCATCCAACTCTTTTGATATTTTAATCAAGGAGTCGTTATACATAGCACGTGATCGTCCTATTCTCAACAATAATGTTTCATCATATCCTCTAAATTTGTTTTAATTTACTGAAATCCCACCGTTTTCATTTTCTTCTAGTTTAAAATATTTTATAATTCTCTTCATAATTTAATGGTATGTTTAAACTTTAAGTTTTTCTCTTGGTTTACAACTCTCGCTTAACAAGCTCATTTTTCAAAACTATTACCTAGTGCACAGTCGCTTCTAAAATGGATGACACTTGTAAAATTAGCAATCATAATTAGCTATTTATTAACTGTTTAACAAAATATTTAAATCCGAATAATTTAATGCTTGCCGTTTTTGACGCCCTCCTTTGTTGTTTTGCTAGACCACACTGTTTGATCCGTTTTGTAGTTTTTACTTTTGTATGCTGTGAACAAATGAGTAAAATCTAAACATGCTATTTTAGGCGTGCTTGTAGCGTCTTTAAAGTCAAAAAAGCTATTTTTAAAGAAAATTATAGGTAATCTATAGGTCGCACATTGTAGGCGGAAATAAAAACTGGTAAAGCAGTTATGTCCGCGCCCTTTTAGGTATGGCTGCTGATTTCTTGGTATAACGAGAACCAAACGAGGACTTTTGCTTTGTAAAACCAAGATACGCTTTTTGCTGTTTAATTTCGATCAGGATAAAATTAGAAAAAACAAACATTCGATTTTCAATTTTCAAATTTGTGTAGTGAAATGCAATAACAAATCGAAGGCTCTTGTTTCGCTTTTCGCTTTTTGCTCAGTGCTAACCGAAGCAAATCAAATACTCGTTCTTTCTATTTGGATATTAATTTAGTGTGTCCGATATATCAGTCAAGCGTTCAATTTTTGAATTTTGCCTTTTTTTGTGCGTAAGCAGGTGAATCAAACCTTTGTTTTTTCGCTTTTCAATTTAAGATTACTATAAAATGTAAATGGAACAAATAGTCGGTTTTTGTTTACTGCTTTAAACTCAATTACAGCAAAAGCGATTCGAATACTCGTTTGTATATTATGAAAAACTAATCTGTCGCAAATAATAATTTGGCGCCCAGTAAGCTATCACCATACGTGGGCAGCACAAGTAAATTCTATGGGGGAATAGGATGGGTAGAATTGACAAAAATGTTACTAAAAATAGAATTTTAAGGTCTACAGTAATCTGGGGGTTTAACTTCTGAGGGGTACAAATTCCCCAACCCCCAACGCCAATGTGTAGTCACCGCTATATTTATGCCTAAGCGTAGGAGTCGGACTGGACTGGCCAGTGGCCAAGCCACTCCTTCTAGAACTGTACTAAACTATAGCGTTGCGGTGTCACAGGCAATGGGCGCAAGCTTAGACCACTAGGTAATAAATAGCTATGCTTAAGGTGCCCCTGCTGCCTATTCCTGCCACTACAATTTCCACGTTGATCCAGCCGGCCGAGAAAGTCCAGAAGCAGCCAACGTACAGCATTGGGATGGGGTACTTATATGGGGAATGGCCATTTCGCCTCTTATGCTTATTCACAAGGATCTCGATTCATTAGGCGCCGAACTACATATATTCATTGCAAACATAATAGAAAAATGAGCCATTTGAATTGATCCCGTAAGTACAGAGTAGAAAGCAATAGAGAAAAAACGAGCATTCGATTTCGTTTCATTTGTAGTGATCTGGGATTGAAAAAACAAAGAATAAACATCTAATTCACTTCCGCTAAGCAGGGAGATAAAACGGAATTCAAAAAACAAGCGCTTGATTGATATGACCGGCAGATTGAGTGAAAATTGAGTTTAGAAAAACGAGTATTTCATTTGCTTTGGTTAGCATCTGAGCGAAAAAACGAAAATTGAAAATCGAGCTATCGATATGTTATTCAATTTCATTGAACAGCATCGAAAAATGAAAATCGAATGGTTGCTCTGTTTCTAATTTCATCTTGAACGAAATGAAAGAGCCAAAAATTAACATTAGCTTTATAAAGATCAAAAGCTAGCCGACAAACAAAATAAAGCACAAAATCTCCTTTATTTCTTGTTATACCAAAACATTAGCAGCAGTGCCCAAAAGGGCACGGACACAGTTACATATCATCCGAGCAAGATGTTCAAGCCTTTTTTGTCACGAGCAAAGTTAGAGTAGGTACATCATCCAATTAGATAAGACATAATATAATTTTCATACGATTTAACATATAACAAAATAATCAAAAGGTGACCGGGAGTGCGTCGAATAAAATAAATGTTTAAAACAGGAAAGACTTAGTAAAAGTTAAAACGATTGACACTTTCAATCTGCCCACATAAACCTTTTCCAAAACAGCGTTTTGGAAAAATATTTCTCTTTACTCGTCAAAAAACCTTCCGGAAAGTATTTATGCGATGTATTTAGTAATTCAAAGAGGTGTTCAATATATTTTAACGGAAAATTGCATGTTTCAACATGTTTTAATATATTATTACCATTTTGCGAAACTTTGATAATAAAATGGCCAAACTAAATTTTATTTAATATTAAATTTTCTTCGTCTAATTGAATTCAATTTTCAAATCAAGGTTAAAGATTACTTCACCATTCAATCGGCCGGACTATGAAAAACGAACTGATTATTGCAAAAAACGAAAACAACAAATCTGTAGTTATAGCATTTAAGTTTTTCTAAAGTGCTTTTTAGGTTCCTAGAAGGATTGGCATTTATTAAAAACACCATTTTCTAGCAATCTTAACAAAATTCTCTTTCTCTCTCATGCTAACATTGAGAAAAAGTGACGAAAATTCCTTTGTGCTCTATTGGAATAACACTGTATCTTTTCCTCTATTATAGCCTATAATGATACGTGTAACTTTGTTTTAAAAAGCAAATTAAAAATCTCCGTTTCAATCCTGCAATAAATTAAAACGGGCACATTGTTCTCATATGAAAGCACGCATGACTATGGTAATTTGTCGCACACTAAGGAAGATTTAAGATTTTCTGACGCTAAAATCGTTGGTAATTTTTAAATAATCGCTAATTTTTTTAATTTTTTTCTAAAACGGAATTGAAACTATGCGATTTCCGACACCTTAAAAGCCTCATATTTATATTGAACTAGTTGAGCTGTCCGGCGTTGCCCGGGCTGAACTTAGGCCTGATAGCTATATGGAATTAATATGTCTCTTGTATTTTTTTATTTTTCAAGACTTTTGATGTTTTTGGGATATTTCTGAAAAAATTGTTGGTACAAACCATATTTTATTTTTTGGATTTTTTAAAATGTCTTTTTGTCAACCATTTTTTTGATCAAATCCAAATTTTTGACGTTACAGAATGGTTTTGAAAATTGTTTAGCCATAATCATATTTTTGATGTTCTGGGGTGTTCTGGAAATTTTTTTAATAAAACCCATATTGTTGATGTTTTGTGATGTTTTGGAAAATTTTTTTTCGTCAAACCATATTTTTGATGTTTTAGGATGTTTTGGAAAATTTTTTTAATCAAACCCATATTTTTGATGTTTTGGGATGTTTTGGAAAATTTTTTTCGTCAAACCATATTTTTGATGTTTTAGGATGTTTTGAAAAATTTTTTCGGTCAAACCATATTTTTGATGTTTTAAAAATTTTTTTGTTTGTTGTAGCAAAGGGTGTCATATATCACGTGATATGTTATAGCTGATGGTATCTCCTATCTTATATCACTGCATGTTATGGCACAGACAGGGTATCTATACCAAACCTATCTTATAGCATTGCCTATCTCGTAGCACAGGGTATCTTATATCCCATACTATCGTATAACATTGCCTATCTTGCAGCTCGGGGTATCTTATATCACTTCCTATCTTATAGCATTGCCCATCTTGTAGCACGGGGTATCTTTTATAACGTTCTATCTCATAGCATTGCCTATCTTGTAGCACGGGGTGTCTTATATCACGTCCTATCTTATAGTATTGCCTATCCTGTAGCACAGAGTATCTTATATCACGTCCTATCTTATAGCATTCCTTATCTTGTTGCACATAGTATCTCATACCATGCCTATCTTATAAAATTGCCTATGTTATAGCATCATTTGGTTAAACCCGTGTTTTGATGCTTCACAGTGCCGACCAATGCTATAACATATAACAATGTACATAGTGTCGCCAGACATGCTCCTCTTGGCCGGGGTGTCCCTATACAACAGTATAAACTAATTTAATAGCAAAAAATAGTGTTTTTATGGTGTTTTTAATAAAAAAATAGCAAAAAATCGGCCATCTCCCTGAAATCGTGGAGGCTTATAGCACAGGGGCCAAACCCTGCTCTTTCCCTGCCCAGGGCCAATGGGTGCGTTTGTCGAAATTTCAAGATCGCTACGGCTCCTTCCCCATTGGACCGACCTCGGCCCAAAATATCAGCCCACAAATTTCATTGGGCCGGAGCCAACCCGGCACAAGCATACGAACATACATACAACCAACAAACTTTCAAAAATATATAGTAGATATTTGATAATAATTGATCCTCTATAATCACGTATGTAATTTAACGTAAACTAACATCAGAGAACACGAGTAAATAATTGAATGCGTAAACGGATAGGTTAAAAATTCTGGGGGGAGGGCGGACGAGTCCATCAGATTTTGATGTTTAAATTGCCAAATAAGTAACAGATGGACAAAAAGGACCAAGTTTCGACTTCTTTCGGTTTAGCTCAATCGTCACCAAAAATCGAGGAGAAACTAAAAATATCGAGTATTCGGTTATCAGGCGAATTTTGAATCATAGTACCTTTTAAATGTCGGGGTCCGAACCAGTAACTAAATTCTGGGGAGTCCGACGAGGCCTAATTGCCAAAAATAGCACCACTAATTTAAATCAAGGGCCATGGTTCTCTAAGGGTCTTCCAGATTTCGGAGTCGGGACCATAGGTGGGCAGCACCGAAATTCTGGGGAAGGGAGTAAAAAATTTTAAAAGGTAAAAAAAAGTCCTAACAATGGTCGTAGGGCAAAAAAACACCATTTTTTTCGACGTTTCTCATCGAGCACTATCCAATGGCATCAAAATAATCGCTATAAAAGCAGGAACAATTTTCAAAATTTGAATTCTGGGGTGGGGGGAATTTTGATTTCTGGGGGGTATTTCAACTTCTAGGGGGGGTGCATACACCCAAACCTCCCACGCCCATGTGTGGTCTAGACTCCCACGCAATATTTAAGCCAAACCAATGCTTCTCCATTCTCGCGTACAGTTTTTTTAACAAGCACCGGCGTTGTTATACGCGATCATGTACGTTTCTACGGCGCTAGCATTACAAAAGCTGGCCAGCTTAGAATAGCCGCAGGCGAAGAAAGCCCTTCGATACTGGACGCAATTCAATTCCTTCACTTCAGTCATACTAAATGGGCCGCCTTGTTTTGTGATTTTGGCGCATTCAACCACCTCCTTTTGCTTATGAGCATTGGCCAGACAAATACTATCCTTTTCCCAATCCGGCGTATTTACCCATTCGCACAGGGGATCGGCGAGTTTCGGCACTGAAGAGTAAGGCAGGTGATTGCATCTGCCCTGTATGCACCTATTTACGCAGACGTTGTACTCCTGTAAAGACCGGGAAGTGCAGAAATTAGGGTTACATTCTTACATGTAGCAGGGGATTAAGGGGATCCCAGCCTCAAATTTCTCGCCCCGATACGTTGAAGTTAGGAAATTTTTCGAACCTCTCCCGGTTTTTACGACAACTCACTTTTTCTAGATATTTTTCGGTGCTTTTTGCTATTTCTGGCCAAAAAATAGTGGTCATTTACCCTCGCCATCTACGAAAAAATATCCAGGGAGGCAACTCCTCGTAAAAGTCAATACGTGTATGATTACATTCATATGTGTACCGCGACTGGATTATAAATGGAGTGGTGCTAGGAAGTCCAAAAAGTACATGCGAGTGTATGGACTGGGAAAAACCCAGGCAAAAATTTTTCTGCGCGGCAATTAACCAAGAAGTTTTTCTTGTTTGTATAAGAAACTATTTACGCCAGTAATTTTCTATTGAATACGGTCTTTGAAAACGTACCAAACTTTCTTGCTAGTAACTTAAGATAGCTTCAATTTTGAGACTTCGTCAGAAATTAAAAAAAAACACTGCTCACACTGGAAAGCCACGTTTGAAAAGTTAAAAACATGAAAAATTGATTTTATTCGTTATTTTCATTTAACTAAAATTTGTTTGTTCGCAAAATAATTAATTCTAAAGCCTTACTCGTATTTAATAAAGCGACATCCTTAGCGTAATGCTTTAGTCCGTTCTTGCCATACTTGTTTGGCAATTTTGAGGGCTTGTCAAAACCAGACATGCACGGGTGGTAAGGGAGTTACGCCTTACCACCCCGTCCCCATATAATAGAAAAATGAAAAATTTTGTGGAAAACATGAGGCAAAATGAAGGCTAAAACGGATGAAAAATGAAAATTTTCGTACTTTTATTGTTCATAAGGTCATTTTGGCCCGAAAAAGCTCGATTTTTTACCCCCCCCCCCAACCCTTCTCGGATTGCCGGGATGGGAATTTACCTACAATTTTATAACCGGCTGAAAGCTGCTGATCAAGCGAGCAATTCTAATTTTTGGAAATCTACAAAAAATGCCTTATTTAGCATATTGCGCAACTTTTGACACAAAACTGCCAATCATTTTGGCGCTTTATCGCAAGTCACCATTGTCGACAACCTTCGGTAGATTTTCTATAAAATTTTGTTGAAATTATTCATCTTTTTCTTCTAAAAAATTGTCGGAAAAAAGGGAAAATTTAGAAAAATTATGGTTTTGACGCTTAGGTATCGTTTTTAAGCCGAAAATGTTCTCTAAAATTTTTTCGAAACAGAACTGACCACTTTCGCCGGCAAAATTTAACGGATTATGATAAAAACACCACTGACGGGGGTTTTAGGCCCGTGAGAATGTCTATAGAAATAACATCATCTCGGAGGAAATTGGCTGGGGGATTTAACCACACCTGGGCGTGGGGGGTTTGGGGGGATACAACTCCCTTCCCCGAGAAACCAAAATTACCCCCATCCCTCCCGCCGGAAAATAAAATACCCCCAGAATTCAATTTTTAAATTTTTCTGTTTTTTTCGCAAGTTTTGATGCCAATGGATAGTGCTTGATGAGAAACATTAAAAAATGGTGTTTTTCCGCCATGCCACTATTTTTAAGGCCACTTTTCGACCTATAAAAATGCTTGCAACTCCTTAGAATTTTGTTGCTGCCCACGCATGGTTTTAACCCCCCTCCCCACCACTCCCCCTCCAGAAACATTTTCACTACACCCAGAAATTGTTTCAACCCTCCTGCCCCCTGCATTCACATTTTTCTAACCTTTTTAAAAATGTCTCGAAAAATCGTGCAAAAGATGCTTTTTTTGAGCGTTTTTTGCTTGTCTATTTGCTCAAAAGTGTCAAATTTTCGGCGCTTCGCGCCACAAACTCATGTTTTGACTATATTTTGTTCAATTTATTAGGTTTTTTCATTTTTAAGAAATATTTCATGTTTTAATGCTGTAGAAAGATATAGCATCCTCAGAGACGCCGAATACGATGTTTTTGACACGTTCCTACCATTTTTGGCCCAAAAATGCATTTTAAAATTTTATCCTCCCCTAGAATTCCTATGCTGTGCATGTCTGCTATAGACCTAATCCTCAGAAATTAGCAGTGACAAATATGCACACTGCACAGCATGGCCACTCTGAGGATCAGACGATTCAGAGTATTAGCTTGCATTCTTGGATCAAGTGAACTTAAAAATAAATGCTGAAATAGCTTTCAGAACTAAATTATTTCACAGTTTCTGGTCAATTTCATGCACTTCTAAAGAATAATTTTCCATATTCAATTTTCGGCGTTTATTTTGTATCATTTTCCCACAAAATTTACCATTTTTTTCGTTATGGTCGTTGAAGAGACCCTGAATACCGCACATGCACACACGGTAGTGGCCTGGCCACCAGTATCATCGATATTCGAAAAAGTTGTTAGAAGTGTTCTGTTTGGCGATCTTACCTCATATTCGTCGCACGTTTTCTTAAAATATTGCACATCATCTTCCGTCAAAACCAATCTAACAGAGGCGTCCAAACCGCCAAAAACGACCGTTGCCCCGGGACTCTGCGCAAAGTCTATCATACATTTATAAATGGCTACTTGTTGCTCGTCAGAACATTGGACCCCTAATTCTTTGATTGCACTTTTTACTTCAGGCTGAGATTGGATCGGATGATTAGAGGCTAACCTATCTTGCGTCGTCGTCAAGTTCAGGCATGGTTTTCCGTACAAAGCTTGCGTAATCAAATCAGTAAATTCCCTGGTCGATTAAAATGGTACTATTATTCTTGATGTTATTATCATTAGCGTTATTATTATTATTATTATTATTATTATTATTATTATTATTATTATTATTATTATTATTATTATTATTATTATTATTATTATTATTATTATTATTATTATTATTAATATTATTATTATTATTATTATTATTACTATAATTAACATTATTATTATTATTCTTATTATTGTTATTGTTGTTGTTATTGTTATTGTTATTGTTATTATTATTATTATTATTATTATTATTATTATTATTTTATTATTATTATTATTATTATTAATATTATTATTATTATTATTATTAATATTTTTATTACTAATATTATTATTATTAATTTC
>JAVLUZ010000154.1:4087330-4161024 GCA_036768485.1 Mermis nigrescens | reverse complement strand
CCCTCAGCTAGCTTCATTGGGGCACGCAAACCCCTCCACTGCGTTATAGTGGCTGCTCATCAGAGGGGATTTTGACAGGAGCAAAGCAAGAGTTTTTTTAATAACTATTTGTCTCTTTGATTTGGATAAGTTGAAAAAACTTCAATATGGCTGCCATTTTCATTACTTTAATAAAATGACTGCATTTTTTACAAATTTAGATTCATAATTTTTTACTGCTTCAAGGTTGTTGGCATTTTTTCTGTAAATAGATAGAAAATTGAAGCTCTTTCTAATGAGATATAATTTAACAATTAGTCTTCAGTAGGTTTTGTGATCTTGGCATTTTGAAGTGAAAAATAATTCATATCACACTGGAAACAACATAATTTACAGTCCAACACAGACCAATATAGGCGAAGGGAGGGGTAAAATCCGAAATGTGGGACCAGTACATAAATTCAATGTTGGGGTCTTATTTTTCAAGTCAACACCAAAAGTGATCAAAATTTTATGAGTGGCTACCGATTCTTGGATTCTGGTCAAGCTTAAAATTCTAATTAACATAAAAAATTAATTCTGCGAGTTTATCGATTTTTTTCTGGGGGTAAGCTGGATTCCTGGGGAAGGAGGATCTAAGCTCCCACACGCACTTGCTATCCAATATGATAAAGTGACAGGTAATTTGGCACAGGGGTCCCCCAAACCTTGCCAAGTTTGGCTGTCCCCCCACCAGACATGCACACCTTGGAAATTCTGGGGTGGATGATGAAATTTCAAAGTGCCTTTTTGGGCTCAAAAAATAGTGGACATGCCTCAAAAACATTGTATTCTTGATGTTTTTGGCAATGTTTGATCTTCTTAAAGCATGAGAACATGAAATATTTTTAAAAAAAATGGACTGATTTAAATCAATTGGATAAATTATAAATTTAAATAAGTTTAAACATAAGCACTTTGAATAAATTATGAATTTGCCTAGATATAAAGGTAAGTAGTTAGAAGGGGGTCCCTGGATCTTATGCTTAAGCATAGGACACATTGTAGCATAGGCAGCGGGGCAGGCCCTGGCTCGCCCAAATTAGTGTACTAAAAATTTGGTAGACTAATAAATAGTTGACTTGAGCGAGCCCAAATTGGTGTACTGAAATTTTGGTGTACTAAAATAATAGTTAGGGACTGGGACCCCCCAAATTTAAGCCTATGTGTAAAGTAAGCCCAAGTTTAAACTAAAATAGTTAACCTGGGAGATGGTAAGCTTGTGGACGGACCCCCAAATCAATGTGTCCAATGCTTAAGTCAAGTAAGCCTGATGTCGGACGCCCTCCTAAGCCAACCCTATAAATTTAAGTTAAGCCTAAGTGTAAACCAGGGTCTCAGTGGGACCCGAGTTAAACTAAGACTAAACTAGTATTAATTGTATCTGTATCTGTTTCATTTTTCAGGTCGATTATCGGATGGAGCGATCGATAATTGTTGTTGTTTTCTATGTATCAAAGACATCATACGTGTATTACAATGTAACATATGTATGTACATACATAATATTTGCTAAAGTGATTTGTGAAACAGACTATAGCCTTTATCCTAGCAGAATTTGATATATGATATGGTCGTTGATACACTTTTCGAAAAAGTTTTCATAAAATTCCTTTGTTTCATCGTTAAATTTGTGCCAAAACTGGCATAACGATTCAAAATCTCTCATTTTAAGGTAATATTCCAATTTGTTAATAAATGACCATTTCTCTCGCTTTTGTCTGTACTCAGGTCTCATTTTCAACCAAAAGTACCTGCCCAACTTTCCTTCTTCCATGTATCCGTACTTTAAAATGTGTGAGACAATGTGCTTGTAAATACCTTCTCCTTTTGACGCCATTTTGATATATTACATTCTGGGTATCGCGTATATTTATAAACAAAGTCTATAAATACTAGCAATATTTTCGAGTATTTTAAAACAAAAATGGAGGAAGTAATGAAAGAGATCCAAAAGCGACCCTTCGCGGAAGTGGAAACTAAAAGGGATGAAGTAATACCAAAAGTAGAGGAAAAGATGACCGAAAAAGTAAAAATTGATGAAAAGCAGCAATTTATGGATGAGGATGTAAAACCTTACGGGAGGGCAATTCGACCCCCTATTGAGTTGTGCGGCAAAAATCTACAAAGGCCGATGTACACGCTTTTGATTCAGTTATGCAAATACTGTCAAAATCGTAGTTCGACTAGAGATGTGTTTGAAACAAATTTGGGGGTACTGTACATACATATAGAAATGTGTCCGAGGTGTACCGAATTTAACAGAGCCATGCAAGAAGCAGGCAAAAGAGTCTTGAAACGTTATCCGTAAAACTTACTTACATACAATCCCTATCTTACCACCAAAAGGTTACAGTACCCGTAAAACTTCTGCTGCGCGTCTACCATATATACTTACGTACTTAGGTAGGTACCTATGTACAGTACTTAAAAATGAAGGTGCAGAATATCGTCAGCAGTGTTGACAGCAAAAAAAGAATCAGTTTACACCGCATTCACAGTGATTATCCTAATGTTAAATACGAACCTCACAAATTTCCAGGTCTAATTTTTCATATGACTAACCCAAAATCAACTTTACTGTTTTTCGAGTCTGGAAAAATCGTATGCGTTGGGTCAAAAACGGTTGAAGAAGCTAAACAGACATTAGAGAAAGGATTAGAAATTATTGATTCAAATACTAATCTCAAAGTCAAAATTCACATGTTTGTCGGTTCTTCATTCAGTTTAAATTCTCCAATTAATCTATCAGACTTTTACAAAAATGTGAATAGAAAGAGCAAATACGAGCCCGAGATTTTCCCGGGTCTCGTCTACAGAATGAGAAACACTACCGCAATTTTGTTTTCAAGCGGCAAAATTATTGTAACTGGTGCAAAATACGTGCAACATCTAAATCAAGCTGAACATATCTTAACAACACTACTAAAATAGCACGTGCCAAATATACACTTCTGTTCATTTACGGCCCTTAAAAGGGCCGTTGGGTCAAAAAATTCAATAAAAAGCGTCACTCGCAAGGGTACGTCATTCTATCCAATCGCAATACGTAGCGCATCTTGGCGTCAAAATCGTACGGCATTTGTCCACTCATGCTCTAGTAATATTAGTGTATCAACTTCACGACCCTACACAATATAAAAATTAGTAGACCAATTTTCGATATTCACTTTAGTGTAAAGTATAAATACATGCATATATGTACAAAAGCAATCGATTTGTATAAATAAAACTAGTATACACAGAAATGAAGATTTTCAAAATAAAGAAAAAACTCAAATTAAATATGCTACCCCGGAGCTATTGGTTAAAATATTCAAGTATTTGGACGGGAGAACGAGACTGAAACTGCAAAGAGTATGTCGAAAATGGTTGGAAATTATAGAAAATTTTAATTTTTGGCCCATTTCTCACAAAATCGTTCTGACAATTTCTGACAGTAACCTTATTCTCACCACCCCGCTTTTTGTAAAAACAAACCCAACATTTGAACAAACTATGAGCGTGTTGAAAATCGTCAATCCGGTCAAGTTGAAAATTTGCGACAAGTTTGATTCGCGTTTTGTCAGAGCTATTGTTGCAAAAATTCGACCGCAAAGCAGCTGCTTCTAAACGCATGTCAACCGGAGCAATTGGCCCAAGGCTAAAATATACGAAATAGATATGATAATAATTAAATGGGTGTACTTAAACGAAAAATACGCAAATTTCTTAAAAGTTATGGATGCCAAGAAAATAATGTTGAAACAGATTATGCTGGAACAGACTTTTCAGTTTTGTCCTGGAAAAAGATTAAACTATTTCTTAGTTAATTTTCTTACGTGCAACAATAAAATGATGTGTCGCACTTTTGTCTTCAATTTATGTAAAACATTAGCAGACAAATCCCAAAAATGTGTTCTAGTGATAAGTATAGGACAATTAAGGTTTTCAATGCATTACGATTTTGAAGATTACGTAATTGAGAAAAACATCTCAGTCAATTACTATACATTCTACATATGCCGACATAAATACGCAATTTGGAAAAAACATATATTCAATAAAAAGTATATAATATCTATATACAATGTGGATAGGAAGGAAGAATTTTATCCTCAATTTATGTTTTAATAAAAAAATAAATAGACTCAGTTAGTCACCTTTGCGTTAGCAAAGGGTCCAACCTGCGCCACGTGGAGGCCGAGTCTTTGCAGGTCGCAATATAAATTTATAACTATAAAGAATAAAATTAAAATAAATAACAAAAATGGATCTTAATTTTACGAGTAGAAATCGAGATTTTCCTCTAAAAGAAATAGAAAAATGTCTCAAAAGAGTTGATTTCAATGGAAGTGTTTCTAACCAAATAATTGGATGTTTAGTTCTTCTGATAATATTACTCTTTTTATTTATTTTCAAACTAATTAAGAAAAAATGTTTTCGTTTAATAACAAATTCAGATGATTCTTCAATATATACTCTCAGTCATGTTTAGACTGCAACGTCGATTTTAATTAAAATAATGAAATACTTTCAGCCATATTCAAGCTTTCAGCCATATTTGGGCTAAAAAAGTCGATTTTTTAATTTTTATTTTCTAATTTTTTTCTGTTGGCATCCAAAATAAATGAAAAACACAATAAAACAAAAATGGAAATGGAAATTTAAAGGAATAAAAAACAACAATATTTTAGCTAGAATATGCAAAAATGACTACCTGTTTATATACAACAATGATGCCTTTTACTTATTTATGGGTATGCGCTACCGCTCCTGGTTTTTACAAATTCTCTAATAAAATAAAAATAATGACGTCTTGTCCGGTCACACCGTTTTTTGGATAGGTACTGGCCAGAGGAACGAAATAAACAAAAAACTTAACCCGTGTTTCGACTACCCACCAGCACTTGCTCTTTTCAGGGAGATCCAGCAGGCAGGCGAGAAAAAAACAAAATAGTAACCATGACCGTCATATGAACAAAACAAAATGACGTCTTGTCCAGTCACACTGTGTTTCAAGACAGGTACTGGTCATAGGAACGAAATAAACAAAAAGATTTACTAAACAAAATAAACAAAAAATGACGGTCAGAGGGTCAAATAATAAAATAAGGCATGGGTAAACCAAAAGATAATTAAAAACCAAACGGTAGCGTACAATAGTTAGGGAAGAGGCATCTTTTGTCGTATACAACCCGATAATCTTTTTTACACATGCTAGTTAAAATATTGTGTTCGCCATCCCTTAAAATTTTCTTTTCCACAATTGTCCGCACGTATTCCTCACCTAAAGTGAATCCAACCACCATTTTTTTCAAATAAGTCAATAGTAATTTCTTGTTTAACAGAATAATTCAAATTGAAACCTTTAGACTTGTGCACCTCGTGCACCATATTCTTTCCATCGGTCGTGACTGCGGTAAGCATAATTTTTTGGTCCGCCCAAAACAAATTTGGAAATGTACGTGCTTTTGCCAAACGCTCGCAATTCGTTTGTCATATTGCCCAAATACGGCCCAATTGGCACCGTATATTGATCTTCTGGCCTGCTTAAATAAATAACCGAGTCTGTATCCATATACAGAACTCGCTCCTGCAACTTTTCTAAATAAGTATATAATTTCAAGCGTGCCTGACAAGTGACATAAGAGGCAATGACAGGATTAGTATTATTAAGAGCTTCCAGAAATTTGTCTTCAACAACATAAGTGCAGCAAATCATATTTTTGCCAATAAACCGCATAGCTCTGACTTCTTTAGTATGATCAAGCATTAAATTAGTAAATTGTTTAGGTTCAGAAATATATTTAGTTTGAGATAAATTATTTCTCTGCCCGAATTTACCCCAGTAAGGAATTTAGCATTAATTTCGCGAGCGCACGCATGCCAGCATTCTTCTCAATTTTACTAGAATCAAGCGCAATACCTTCAATGCGTTCATAATTAGCAATATAATCAGCTTTATCAGTATCAGTTTTACAATTGGAAGGGTAATCCATCTGCTTGCTGCTTTAAGCGCAAGAACATATTTATATGATCAGTAAAAAGACCGCCAGTCTTGCTGGTTGGGTTGTACTTAGCCAAATTTGAGTAATGTCAAATTTTGTGAATTTTAAAATTTTATACCCAAGCTCGAGAGCTTTATAAATTTCTAAACTAACCCAAGCCCCCGTAATCGCGTGCTGCGCAATAATAGACTGATTTTCTTCGTGTCTATAATTATCCGCCAAAATTATGCCTATCGTGTCGGGTTTTTAGAAAAAGTTTTCTAAACACCAAGTTGCACGCGCTGGCTATAGTCAGAGATTTTTCGAAAGGATCTACCGTAGTCTCGGACATGAATATTTCACGAAATTTAAGGCAGCACTGCCTTAAAACCGTGACGTCACTCTCACAATATTTAAGGATTTCTTCTTGGAAATTGAAGATCTAAAAAACACATTAAATTTAGGAAAATTGGGAAATTGAAAAAGCAGAAAAGCGTACTTTTCCTTTTTGATCTTTATACCAATCGTGAAATTTCTGATATTCATCGGGTTTCATTGAAGTCGGAAAATAAAAGCATTGATCGGGCCAAGGACCAACGTACTCCCAATTATCACGCTGTATTAAAACCGTAAGGAAAATAACCCTTACTCAATTCCTCAATGCCAAATGTTTTCGGTAAATTGGCTAATTTCAGTGGTAAGAAATTGAAAGAATCGATTATTCTTACCGTTCCGTATGCTATTGACATGAGCTCAAGGCCTGTTTAAAATTAAAAATTAATAAAAGTCAAAATGGTTAAAAAAGCCCTTTTACCCTTGCTTATTATCTTGGGCACCAATCCTTGCTTATAGAAAAACTGCAAAATGAATTGACCATCGAACCCTTTCGCATTATGGGCTATAGCTGTTACGTGCTTCATAGAAAACAGAAATGTACAAAATTCGTCAACGCAATTCTCACCAATAAATATTTTTCTCTTTTCGCCGCAACGATAACACGTAGATAATTCACTGCGACGGCAATTGTCGCACACAATGTGAGCTATGCATAAGTTCGGGACGTGCTCCAACTCGGGCCCGTAAGCCGTGTCTTTTAAAACGCGCTCCTGCGTAGTCTCAAAATCGAAAAAAACGAAACGAGCAACAAATTCCTCCTTTTCACCCTTACTCGGTTTCTCCTCATTCTCACCTTCGCTTTCCTCGTCCTCCTCATTTGCTAGTTTTTGCATATAGCACAAATGATCTTAAAGATACAAAACGTAAGAAAAAATAATTAATATTAAAATTTTAAATTGAAAACCTTTTAAGAGGACTTCTTTCTTGCAAGTTCGACAGTTAAAATATCCGCACTTGTGCTTCTTATTCTTTTTTGTTCGTCTAAAATGTCTACCGCATTGTTTACATCGACGTACGACGTATACAAACAGAACTTTCCATTTGCCCTTTTTTACCATTAGACTTGTAAATTCTCCGATGATTTTCGAAGCATTTACGGTCGTAAAAATAACGGTTACACAATGAGCAAGTCAAAATTTCGTACTTTACGCAAGGCGGAGAATGATAGCATGAGGAGCATTTCTGTTTGCAACGATGGTCTTCCATATGATTATAAGGAACGTTACAATGTTCGCAAAAATAACTCGTTGAGAAGAAACTTTTAATTTTACCAATCACTGTGTAATGACCGTCGTGCAGGTACAAATGCAGAATTTTGTCGCTTTTCGTAGGCCCTTAAATTACAATACATAAAAAATATTTAAATTTAATGAAAATTACAGTATGCAACTCACCCTCGAAGAGCAAATCGTTCAAACGGCCCTTTCCGAACACTTTGATCTGGTACCCCTGCATAGCCTCCTGTAGCTTAATAACTTCGGTAATTCCGCAAGGTCCTGTATGATCCTTTAAACCGGCCAAATTCATTAATTCTATCGCCTTGGTCTTTTGAATCTTATAATGTCTTAAATCGCCGCGTTTAATCGATTCCCAATGGTACGCCGGGTCATCTCTGTGCAAATAAGCCCTCACAACTACCAAGGCCCTCGCCAGGCACAAATCATCCTTATTGTGAGATTTTGATAAAGCATCCGCCGTGCGCTCTACTCAAAAATTGTTCGTGTAAAATTCGTTTTTTATAATGTCCACTACCGGCTGGAGGTGTTACTGTGACGATCTTAATAGTCGAATTCTCGGAATCGATTTTCACCTCTTGATTCGATTGCAAAATTCGCTCAATTTGAGCTAAAATAATTTCACCGGTAATATTCTGTCGATTCCGGAAATGGACTAAAACCGGTTTATCCAAATCGGGATGAGCTAACTGTAAACCCACCAGCGCCATCGGATCCGTTCTAGATAATATAGTATTAATGGCGTGATCGAATATAGCCGGTACGCGTTCGTTGATATTTTCCAATTTGTCCGAATTTATAAAGCGAATTTGGTATTCCGCACCTTCCGTATTAAAGCGCTTTACACGCTGCATAACAGGATCGCTCAACTCGTAGAAACGCTTCGCCGCAAAGTCTCCCCCAATCTGCTCATCATCGGACGCTCGCCACTCATCGACGGTAATCAAGCTGTCAGTTTTGAAGGAATCGGAATCGTCCAAAATATCGTCAATAAATATCGTGTCAGACCGAGGTCGGCAGGATATATTCACTAAGCGACGAATCTGATTCAGAAAAATCGCTGTAATCGAGCGTTAATTCGTAATCGCTCATTTTCTAAACAAAACCAAATTGTTAAAAAATAAAATAATGACAATTATCAGAGTTTTTGTTGTATTTATAGTAAAAAAATAAACCAAGCATTACTCGTTTATAAACTTAAAAATAATATTGTTATTACAAGCGTACGGTTTAAAATTATTTAAAATTATATATTAAAATAACGTAATCACATTTTTAAAACACAACCGAATTGACAAAAAAAGTAAAATAATGACAATTATTCAAGTTTTTGTCGTATATATAGTAAAAATAAGCGGGCATCGCTCGTTTATAATACAAATCAGCAAACGACAAAGTAAATTTAAAAAAACCGTAGCTGACCTAAGATTTTATCAACATCGGTACGAGGTTATAAACGCAGGCGTATGGCTTGCAATCATAATCTAATAACTCTAAAAAAATTTTGCGATATTTACGATAGTTTTTCTTATCTTTTTTCGCTCACAAAAAATTCGTGACCCAAAAACTTTTTTATATTCCAACAATCATACAAGTATACCTAATAATGCTGAATTTTTATAAATACGTCATTTTTCCATCTTCTTATCTTTTTTCTTCATGCGCGTAATTATACATTGAAACTAAAAAATCGTGACCCAGATTCCAAAAAATTTTTTTTAAATTACACGTTTACGTCAGTTTTTCGAATTTCTAATCTCTCTAGGTCAGAGTACATAAAAAACGAATAAGCGTGACCTATAAAACTTTTTTTGTCAAATTGCATGTTCTTTTTTAATTTTGGTAAGCTTCAAAGAGTAATCAAGTAACCCTAATATTTACGCTATTTTTTCTTATCGTTTTTTGCTCACAAAAATTCGTGACCCAAAAACTTTTTTTATATTCCAACAAGCATTAAAGAATACCTAATAACGTTGAATTTTCCTAAATACATCATTTTTCCATTTTCTTATCTTTTTTTCTTCATGCGCGTAATTATACATTGAAACCAAAAAATCGTCACCCAGATTCCAAAAATTTTTTTAAAAAATAACACGTTTACGTCAGTTTTTAGATTTTCTTATCTCTATAGGTCAGAGTACATAAAAAAGAATGAACGTGACTTATGAAACTTTTTCGTCAGATTGCATGTTCTTTTTTAATTTTGGTAAGCTTAAAAGAGTAATCAAGTAAGCCTCTGAAATTTTTTTCACCAATTACGTCAGTTTTTTCGATCCTCTTATTTATCTTATTTTATGTAATATAAGGCGTGGCTTCAAATTTTGCTTTTCTAGGTAAACAAAAACTTTATATTGATGCTTGACCCTCATTTTTTCAGTAGTACTACTCGACGTTTTTTATTAAACAACTGTATTAGTCAAAAAGTGTAGTAATTCATAAATTTGTTATTTTTCATGATGAATAATTATCTATAATTAATTTGTACATGTAGGCATTAAAACTCAACGCTATCCTTCTCAATATTTTATTGCTCGTACCAATACATTTATTCAACACGTATAATCTACTTTTCTTTGGCATTACGTGTTTTGTTATCTTCTTATCTAAATGATAGTATGTTACATACGCATATGTGAATGTAAAAGGTTAAAAATTATTAAAAGGGCGACCTATTTACGTACTAAATAAACAGATATCTTTCAGCATAGAGAAAGCTTATCGTCAATTATTAAGTTCAGTTTTGTTTCTATAAACAGTTACACCATTAAAAATTTGCTTTTCTTTACGACAATGGAATTTCGAGTTTTTCAAGCTTTGTTTTACGCTATTCACAACATTGTCAAAGGTTAAAATCGTTTGAATGTTTTCAAAGTTTCTACGTTTTATGCATTATAGTATTATACCAATTAACATTACTTATATATTCAAACTTTTTGTTTACTCCGCTTGCTATACCTGTTATTTAAGATTTAATCTTCGCTTTCTCGTAATTAATCTTCCTTCATTTGAAAAATTGAAAGAAACATGAGTTTATGCCATACCTAATAGTCTTCAAAATGTTCAGTCTCATAATTATATTTTTTATAAAATTAAGCTTTGATGCCGATTTTTTTTGATTAACTAAAATTCAAAATCTCTGTCATCTTGGAATTCTAAATCATTTTTTTATTAGAAAATTTGAAAAACCTAATTGTTCGTTGTACTTTACACAATTATAAATTTTTGCTTTTTCACATTTCTAATTTGCATCTGTTTAAGAGGTGAAATAATTATTGTTTTGTTTTGCCTAGAATATTTAAATTCCGTACTTTGGTAATATAAATTACATATTGTTTGAAATTCTTCATTTGTTTGTAATTTTGATCTTTCTTTTTTTATTAAAAAATTCTAAAAAAGAATAGTAAATACTTAAAACTTTCGCGTTTTTTAGTAACTTTATATCTATTTTCGTTTTAGAAATTTTTATGTGTTTTATATTTGATTTTTGTTATAATCTGTCAAATTTCTTTGTACTTAACTTTCTAATAATTTAAAACTGTGTCAATTTTTTAGATATCAACTTTGACGGCGTAAAAAAGTCTACACTCGCAGACATTTATTGGTCGAAAATGAATGAAAGATCGAAAGTTAATTATCGAATAACCTCTTCATTCGAAAACAAATTGTACAATCTGAAAGGGAAGAAAAAAAAGCATGGATTTTGGATTTTTGCGTGCGAGCTGACGACTGAACTGACGAAAAGTGATCTATCAGATGAATATATTTTAAATCTATACAACGCCATCAAAACTGAAGAACTCCAGTTCGAGATTTTTGAAATTTTCCTAAAAAGCAAATGCACATTTCTGAATTAAAGTTTAGCTAAAATATAAATTGCGCGTGTGCACTGATCAGTAGTCAAACCGTGCTGTAGTGTATTTTTACGTAGTTTTTATTGTATAGAAATAGATATAACAACGAAGCACGTATTAATCAATCGCAAACATGTACGGAGTATGATCACTTCTCTTTGCTCCCTTTTTCGGTAAAAGACCCAGATGATTTAATTTTTATCCAAATTGGGGGGTGCGCAGATAATTAGTCGCAAAGCATCATGCGTACATAATTTTAGCGCACTTTGACCGTAGAATTGATTTATCAAATAATCCGGGGGCCAAAATATTTAGTGGTCATTTAAGAAATACGTACATAATTTTAGCACACTGTGATCGATTTATCCGATAATTCATGGGCAAGAAGCTTGGTGGTCTTTAAACGTGTATGCGTACATAATTTTAGCGTGGTTTATCCGTTAATCCTGATCCACGGGTAGATTTATGGACCCCCTGGATATGCTAATTTGGGGCTAGAAGGGGCGCATAGCCGCTTAATGTAGGTACCTTAGCTCGCCTGCGGGGGTATAATGGCGTCAGGTTGCTTGCTTGATCGTAATACGTCATAATTTCGTATCTAGTGCATGTGCACTTAGCAGGCATCCTTCATCATATACCCGCAGGGTAGCGCTAGTTACTACTTGTATGTATCTTGTGGAGTCTGTAGCAACTATTATTGATCAAGGACGATCAAAGCTAAGGGGGAGCTTTAGAGGTATGCACCCCCAGAAACCAAAATACCACCCCCAGAATTCAATTCTTAAAATTTTCTTCCGTTTTTTCGCATTTATTTGATGCCAATGGATAGTGCTCGATGAGAAACGTCGAAAAATTGTGTTTTTCGTCATACCACCACTTTTAAGGCCATTTTTTGACCTTTGAAAAATCTTGCACCCCCAGAATTTTCTTGCTGCCCACGTATGGTCAGTGCTAATAAATGCTGCTAGTTGTTCTACCTAGCAGCACCGGTTTTATATATGTGCAAGTATGAACAATAATATAGCTGCATGATTCTGACAAGACCGCGATGGTGACTATAAACGAACATACAGTCAAGACCACAAGTAACGTCACTCAAGCGCAGGCACGACAGGCAACAGGCGCCTGTGACCTGCCTGTGAATCGGCCAAAATTTTATATTGAGTAAACACTGTGCGTCAAAAGAAAAATTGCCTGCGCGATGCCTGTCACTTTGACTGCCAGGCGCCTGTTTGACATGTGCTTGAGCGACGTTACTTGTGGTCTTGACTGTATGGTCAGCCAATTAGGTGGTCCGAGTATGTATATTGACCTAAGGATAATTGATTGAACTTGATGGTCATGAACAAAGACACACAGAGTGTATTACTAAAATGAATATGATTACAAGACTCAACAGACATAAATACACAGAGTGACCATACTATAATGAATATATTACATTCACCACTACTAGGCATGACTCATGTATTACAAGCTATAGGTAGGTACTTAGGTACCTATGAAAATATTAAGGGCAGATGCATAACCTATGTACTAGTCTAGAATTGATAATCAGGCAAGTGCTTGCACACATCATCCCCAGGATTTGGTTGCCAAAAACATGACCACTTCTATATGAAATAAATGTAGGTATCTCTGTGAAACCCTTTATATAAATTAATAGGTTGAAGCAACAAGTCAGCCAAAATTCTTTAAATAAAACTGCAAGGCTGAAATCCCTTTGTTTGCATGCCTATTGATTAAATTTTAAATGACCCTTGCTATTTGCACACTCAAAGTTCTATTACCTCATTTCTTGATCTCTTAGAACTTCGATTTGTATGTTTGTTGAAGTTCTATAAAAGATCTGTCGAACTTCGATTTGCTCACTATCAAAGTTCTATAAAAGGTTTGTCAAACTTAGGCCGAACCAATTTCCACAACATCAAAGTTCTATTAGAGATTTGTCGCCCTTTGCCTCAATGTTTGACGAACTTTGATGTGATCAAAGGTCTATTGAAAATTTATCAAACTTTGATTAGCATTTTATTAAAGTTCGACAGCCTTCTATAGAACTTTAATGAAAGTTATTTATCAAACTTCTATAGAACTTCTTCAAATTTCTCTAGAACTTCTTCAAAGTTTGACAGTCTTCTATAGAACTTCAATCAAAGTTATTTATCGAACTCATATAGAAACTTCTTCAAAGTTCTTTATCAAACTTCTATATAACTTCTTTGAAGTTCTTTACTGAACCATGAATTAATACAAGACGCCTAACATAGGTGCATTATGTAGATATAGGCGTTTCATTGACAATAACCCCAATCTGTCATTTTTATGACACTGAAAAAGGACATAATGTTGCAAGTCATTATATTGGTTAATAAAATATACCATTCACTCAAAATAATCAAGTTCAAAGTAAGTACAGCTAGGGTCGGAAGCTAACAACTCAACAAAAACACATTCTCCTATAGTGCAGCAATGAGGGCTAAGGTCAATTTCAAGTGTTTGGTTGTCATCGGCTGAATCATGGTCCAATTTCATACAAGATGGCAGAAGAGAACCATTCAGTTTGATTGAACTTGTCTTGGGTTCCTTCAAGCTCTTGATTTTCAGTTTGATCATAACTTTTTGATGAAGACCAATCAGTTGATTATCATTTGTTTGCTCACCGTTTTGTTTTTGCTTATCTAGAAATCGTTGCTTGTAAACTTTTACGAAATGTTCACCCATACAATGACTCATCAACTGTGAGTGATTAGAGAATTCAGTCTGATCTTGACAAATTGGGCAGCAAATGCATGGGAGAGCACTTGGAACCTTCAATAAGCAACAAAAGTTAGTGAACAAACTTGCTACAAGGGTTTGCATATAGGTACCTCAAAGTTATAAAAATAAAGCACAAACCATCAAAAATAATTTCAGTACAAGAGCAAAGTTATTTGCTCTCCCAGAATTTCAACTTTATACAAGTACAACTTTTTTGCAGAGCCTGATTAACATAACTTCATGCATAACGTTTAAAAACTATCTCTGACTATACATTGGCAGATCGGAAGTATTGCAATAACTTTATATATTATTATTGTAATTTGTGGATAAACATTTTTGAAATTTATACAGGAAGTTAGGTGAAATAGACTATAGGTGTCTTTGACAATATTATGTTCAATTACAATTTTCTAGACATTTGCTTATTTTTTGGTGGTCAGAAAAGAAAGCACATCATCAGAAATATCACCCAAGTAAACCCACCTTGGAAAGTCAGTAGCTTCCTGCCCCTGAATTTCCATGCTATGGATACATGTAAACCAAGCTGATTGCATGTAGTACAGCACAGTGCAAATATGGTACCTTTTTGCATTTTCTCATGCTATCACAAATGAAAAATGCTCCTTAGCAAGTTGTCTCAAAAGCATGTGGAAGAAAAAGAAAATCAGAATGAGTTATAGGGAAGAAGTGGGTAGTTTACTTACTAACTACCATAAATTGGCAGTGAGAAAATTCAGAGGGAGACTGGTTCGGTGAAATTGCCAAAAATGATACAACAAAAAATGTTGATTTTTCTTATTCATTTAATGGTAAGGAAATTATGCTGAGTTTGAATGACTTAAACAATACCACATCTTTAGCACAGAAACAAACTATAAAAATTTGATATTTGAATTGATTAGTATTCTTGAACAAATCATGTGCACACATCCTTAAAATCGACCAGCTTGACCTTGGGAGAGAACTGGAGATTTTTACATGAAATTAGATATGTTTTAGCCATATTACCCAACACAAAAGCCAGTGCATGGAGCTAGTGGTAGATGCAAGGTTTTCCTCAAGGACTTGATACCATAACTTTTCTAAAAATAAAGAATAATGTGTCCAAAAATTTGCCAATCACGCTAATAATAGCATTTTGCAGCGTTTTATTTTGTCTAGTTTTATTCCAAATCACTTTTAGTGCAAAATAAGTTCTAAAAATTTTAAAATTTTCAACAAAATTGGGCAAAAAAAGCTTTTAATTTTGGCGATTTAAGCAGATATCTGGACCGATGCATCTAAAATTTTGTAAAACATGGGTGGGATGGGAAGCACACATGGGCGTGGGGGAGGGGTTTTAGGGGGTATGCATCCCCAGAAGTTGAAATATCCCCCTCCAGAAATCAAAATACCCCCCAAGATTTCAATTTTTGAAATTTTTCTTCTTTTTCAGCAATTTTTTGATGCCATTGGATAGTGCTCAATGAGAAACGTCGAAAAATGCTGTTTTGCGCCATACAACCACTTTTAAAGACCATTTTTTGACCTTTGAAAATTTTTTTATCCCCCCGTGCCAGAATTTCGGTGCTGCCCACCTATGGTGAGAAGATGTTAAGAAGCTTGATTTACTGCTCAATTTATGGTATTTGTATTATCTGATGTGGAACACCAGAAACTCAAATTTATCACTTAAAATAAAGCTACCTCTGCAAAATAGCTGTTTGTGCTCTTAATCATTTTGAAACTTAATGAATGAGCAAAAATGGCTGTCAGGCCATCTTAAAGTAAATAAATATCATAATATAGCTTTAGTCAGCACAAAGCGCCAGAAATATTTGATAAATTCTTATCACTGATGGTCAAAAATCATGACAGGCTGTTTGGTCCATATTGTATTACATATCTTTTACATTATATTACATTACATATCTCAAGCAAGCATGTATAAGGTGGAGGCGTAGCCAGGATTTTGCTTCAGCAGGGAGGGATGGCCGGAACACACAAAAATTTGCATTTTGCATTATGCTTTGATAGTATATAACGCATTATGTATAGTAAAACTTAATTTTTCGACCTTTAGTAGTGTAGCCGAGCTAATTTATGGGTTTCTGACGACCAGAAACACAAAAAGTTTGCAGCAGTGCAAATAGCTGAGAAATTAAGATGTTTGTTTTCAAACAGAACTTAGGGCCATTTTATTGACAAATATTTAGAAAATTGTCTAGCGCAGAGTGCCAGGAAATATAGACATTTTATACCACTTTTAACAGTTTAATGTGTCCTTGCAAAGGAAGACAAACAAAGCGGAGAAGAGACAAAGTGGTGCAAAATCATTTTTGCAGTATGATGCTGAACAAGCGTGTGCAGTTTCAGTGGCAGATCTAGGGTTTTCCAACTTCTACAGAAACCAGTCAAAAATTCGGCCAAATATTTGTCTTCACATGCAAAATAGCTTTTTTCGCGTTTTATGTCATCTACTTTTATTAAAAACACCTTTTAATGCACCTTTTATCTGAAAAATTTGAAATTCTTAACAATTTTTGAACAAAAGCCATCAAATTTAAATGATTCTAGCAAAAATCCGGCGCGAAAACTTGTGAAATGAGGCAGATGGATGTTTAAAAGCCTGTTATACTGCTTGATTTCCTGTATGTATAGCATTTGATGCAGAACATCGACAATTTTTAAACGGTACACTTATAAATAAAATAAATCTATGCTAGAATAGCTGTTTCTGCTCTGAAATAATTTACTAATCTAGTTCATGAGCAGAAAATGGCTTCTAGGTGGCCAAGAAGGTAAATACATGTCATTAGTACGTGTTACCTAGCGCAAAGCGCCTCAAAAAATCGATAAATGATGATCATTGACGGCCAAAAGTCTCTGCTAATTTTATATCCATTTTTTGTCTTGCCATTTATTTTGGGCCAATAGGGAGAGGGCGGCCCCCACTTAAATCGACCCCTGCACAGCTTCATTCAACAAACAAATACATAGTTTTGATAACCAACTTGATGTGAAGCGCTGGATAATTTTAGCTAATTCAAGCCTAATCATTGCAAGTGTATAACAATATGTAATAATGACTCATTGTGAAGTGCCAAAGAATTGGCGTCTTGGCGTTTTTAAACTCACTTTTCACAATGCCATTGTTGCACCGGAAAAATCAACAAAAATTTTGAAAGATTTTGGGGACATGTGCTCCCTGTACCCCCTGGCAATGCCCGTGGCATACGGTCAAAAATTCTGGCAAAGAGGAGAGAGGGGTTAACAAAAATTTTTGGGAGTAGGGGCAGTGGCGGATCCAGGATTTTGTGACGAGGGGGAGGAGCGGAACCCATAATTTTCCAAATAGGGCCCAAATTATTCACAAAACCCATCAATCATGCCTAAAGTAGCAAATTTTTGCAGTCTGTTGAAAGACAGTATCATTTAAGATCCGAAGAGTCAAAAATTTCCGAAAATTTCCAGGTTAAAACGCTCAAAATTAGAGGTAAAAATTGACATGAAGCGCTCAAAAATACTCAAAAAATCATGTTAAAACTGAAAAACTCTTGATCCATACTTGAACCATTCTTTTGACGTAAAATACATGTTTAGAGGGTTAAGAAAGTGCGTAAATGTCATCAATGTGTGCTATCTGGCGCAAAGTGCTGGAAATTTGGAAAAATCGTGAAAATAATGAAAAATCATAATAAGAAGTGGCCAGTAGAGAATAAAATGTATTTTGTTGATGACTTTAAGAGCTTGTACCGTGATCTTTCAAGATTTTCTGGCGCTTTCTTGGCGCTCTAAAAAACCTTATTTTTACGTCAAAAGAGTAGTCTAAATGCAGAACAGATGTTTTACTTGATGAAATGTTTTCTCTAGTATTTTTCGGTGCTCTGCGCCAGTTTTTGCACGAATATTGTTCGTTTTTTGGGAAAAAAATATTGAAAATTTCAGCATATTATCGGATAAAAAATGATTATGTGTATTAGGGATGAGCCCATACAACTTTTTTAAATTGACCAATTCCGATTCAATACAGGGGCGGATTTAGGGGGGGCGCCCCCATTGGCCCAAAATAATGTGCAAAATTAAGGATTTTTGAGCGATTTTCGGGTTGAAACGGCTAATTTTTCCGCCCAATGCCAAATCTGATGTCGAATCTTCAGAACTCAGAATCACCGATAGATTCTAAAATAATAGGAGTGCACTGCATTTTATCATTTTATGAATATAATGATCAGTTTTTGCTCGATCAGATGTTTTGTTTTGTTAAATATTTAAAACTAGACAAAGCATTCAGCATTTAGCTTTGATTTATCTTGAAATTCAATTCTTATGGCAAGCTCGCTTAAATTCATATCTGTAATGCATGTTCATTCGCATCAGTTGATGTGTACGACGAGTAAATTTGTACTTTGCTAATCCAGTTAGAATAAGAGAATTTTGATTATTATTATATTATATTATATTATTATTATTATTATATTATATTATTATTATATTATATTATTATCATGTTATATTATTATATTATAAGCCTTTTATGCGCACTAATAAATTTTTATGGTCTGTCAGTAGCCAATCCAATCCAGCAAATGATAAAATTTTCCTTCCCATTTGAGTAAGATAAGATGTTTTTTTGCAATCCGAACAATTGATCAGCTAGATAGAATTTAGATCTCTAACATACTGAAAACATTTTCTGTCAGACAAACTTCCATTTTGCCACTGGAGAGAATAATTTTAAAGAAATTTAATTGTTTGCATGGCTGAATTGAGGAATTTAACATTGTATTCTGGGCGTCATGTAAGGGAACACTCTAATTTTTAACTCTATAGACCGGAACTGTGATTGCCTAAAGAATGGTGATGTCAGAAAGGCACAAAAATCTGGTGGATAATTCTATGAATGCTTGAGTGTTAGAAAATGCGGAGCTTTAGGAAAAATGTTGATCCGGTTGAATGGCCGAGAGGCTCATAGGTGACACAGAAAGCAATATATTCAAGTTACATCTGGCGTGAAGCGCCGAAAAAATCGAAGAAATCACTATTAATGATGGACCGCCCAGTCCTCAACAGTAGTGAGCGAAGTTTTCTAACCTATGTAACTATGCCTGCTTCTACTATTCTCTCATTATTGCTGTATTAGGAGTACATATATACAATTAAATCTATCAATAAGTTAATTATCAGGATTTGCATTCTGTTTCAATCAGACAAACACAAAATTAAATTTTTAGGACAAATTAAATCTATCAATAAGTTGATTATCAGGATTTGCATTCTGCCTCAATCAGACAAACACAAAATTGAATTTTTAGGACAATTTAAAAATAATTTTCATTCTACAACTTTTTACTTTTAGTGATAATTTTCAAAAGAAAGGAATCGAAAATTTGTGTATTTTTAGCCAATTCAGATTCTCTAAAAATCAAGAATGACGATTTCGATGCCGATTCCATAAATTTTGTGATCACCGATTCCGATTCCTATTCGATTTCATGAAAAACGATTGATTCTTACCAATACCGATTCCGATTATTCGTAACATGCCTAATGTGTATCAAAGGAGAGCAAATTTTTTGACACTATTTGAAAAATTTGGGGTTTAATCCCTTGGCAGAAGATCCCAAGTCTACCACTGACCCGCCCCTTATAATCGCCCTTAGGTAGGTATGAATGAGTAATTTCGGTATTATTTAATATAAAACTTCGATACTTAGATCATTGCATTTTATTCTTCATGAATATTTATAGTTAAATAATGGCTTGTAACTTCAAATACATAATCGAAATAATGTAAGAAAAGTGTCCCCAAGAATGAATTGTATAATCTACTCGTATTGCTAGAAAAAGTTAAAACACCTAAGTATTTAAAATTTAGGACTTTAGACATTGTCAACTTTTGTCATTGTTTAAGCAACAGCTCTTGGCATACGTGGACAGCAAGAGAATTCTGGGGGCTGCAAGATTTTTTGAAGGTCAAAAAATGGCCTTAAAAATGGTGGTATGGCGATAAAAACACCATTTTTCGACGTTTCTCACCAAGCACTATCCATTGGTATCAAAAAATTGCGAAAAAAACGAAAAAAAATTTCAAAAAATTGAATTCTGGGGGGTATTTTGATTTCTGGGGGGGTATTTTGGTTTCTGGGGGTGCATACCCACCAAACCCAGGTGTGGCTCTTGGCCCGAAAGTGGTTTAAGTGCAAGCGCGGATTGAGATGGCGCCAGGGGGCAGTTGCATTACCCCCTGTTGTCAAAAATAGTTAGGCGCAATAGAGAATAATATGTATTGCTCGATGACTCTAGCCAATTTTTATCACAATTTGTTAATTTTCTGGCACTTTGCGCTGAGTGTACACATTAATGGCATTTAATGGCTTTCTTTGAGCTCTACAAACTATATTTTTCCCGTCAGAAAAGTGGTTTTTGTACAGTACAGGGATTTTCTAGTTCTTCCAATGATCAAACGAGTATTTTTCAGTGCTTTGCATTGATTTTCGCACTAATTTTGCGCGTTTTTAGTAAAAAACACTGACATATTTCAAAGTTTTTTCGGACTAAAATGATTCTGCCTATCAAAAGACGGCAAGAACTCGATTACTTACCCATAATGGGCGGAATTTTTCGGCAATTTCCGTCACTATTTAGAAAATTCTGGTTTGCACCCCTTTCAGGAAACCCTGGATCCGCCATTAAAAAGGTTAAGGTTAAAGGAACGGCTTTTCACCCACAGTGGGTATTACCTGCACATCAGAGGCGTGTTTCTCGCTGAGATACCGCAAGGGGTCGCGAATCCCAAGGGCTTTAACCCCCGCCACACAAGTGCAGCTTCCCATTCATCGACCCCCGAGGGATGAAAGGCTGGGTTGGCCTGCCGAAAAGAACAGCGTCAACGTGGTTTCGAACCTAGAACCTTGCGATCCGTAGGTTTAAGTGTCGGCGTCTCTCCGCCATTGCATGAGGGAATATGCATTCCAGAAGTCCTGGTAGGAAATGCCCCCTCATACCTGCCCCGGTGTGCATGTATGATGACAAGCAAAGCAATCCTTAACAAACTTAAGGGAGGGGATGGTAAAGTGTTCAATATAAACGACGATTATTCTAAGACTTCCTTGAAAAGTCATAATGTAGAAATTGGCCACAGTGGAATCATTCTGAAAGTGTTGCATAACAAAATCAATGGCTGAAAAAGTTCGTTTAAAAGTAAGGTAATCAGGGGCGGATTTAGGGGGGCGGCCGCCGCCCCCATTGCTAAAATAGTGCGCAAAATTAAGGATTTTTGAGCGTTTTTCGGCGATTTTTGGGTTAAAATGGCTAATTTTTCCGTCCAAGTCAGGGTTCCGCCCCCCCCCCCCTTATGAAAATCCTGGATCCGCCACAGAAGGTAATGATGGATACAAATTTGAATATATGCACCTTATCTCCTGCTCTCAGTGAATCTGCGTGCACAACAGCTAATTCAGCTAATTCTGGATGAAATTTGGCAATGTGCCGATTGAGCTGGGTGCGCTGACTAAATTCCTGTTGCTTGTACACGTCACAAACTAGGCATCTAAAAAAGTAGCCATAGCCGTGTTTAGCCGCTAAATGGTTGTGCAATTCGGTTTTACGCCTAAACGCCAGGAAACAATGGCGGCAAACAAAATTTCTCAGTCCATTGTGAAAATCCAAATGATTGACATAAAGACGTTGATTGTCGAATTTTGCTTCACAATACCTTAAATAAAAGAAAGAATAATTTTTCACTAAAAATTAGCAAAATGGCTGAAATGGAACCAAAAAGAATAAAACTCCAACAATGTTTGTTTGCAGTTAAAAACGAAATATTTTTTTACTAATGATTTGACAACCAGCTGAATTAAGCTACAAAGTGTGTTTTTCAGTGTTGGAAAATCAGGTACTGTCAGGCAATTTTTGTATTCGGCAAAGATTTTCCCCGATGTACAAAGACTTTTGGCAACTGTCTTTTTACATCTACATACATTTTTGGGATTAATACAGTGCAAAAAAAGGTTTAAAATTTGCAAAAATTTCCGGCGCTCCAGGCCGAAATGAGTAATTGTGTGTTGTATGCATCTTTATAATGTCAGAAATTGAATTTCGAATGGAAAAATAATAGATTTTTCGGCGCTTCGCGCCATTTTGAGAATAATTATTAGTGATTTTTATCGTGAGAAACCCAGAAATTAGCTAAAATACACTAGCAAAGGTCGAACAACTCTGTTTGCCACACGGTTTTTTTGTATTCGGCAAAGATTTTTTTGCGATGTACAAAGACTTTTTGGGGGCCGTTACAAAGATTTTTGGAAGACAAAAACTGCAAAAAAGGTTAGAAATTCGCATAAATTCCGGGCGTTCCGCACCGAAATGAGCAATTCTGTGTTCTATATATCTTTATAATTTCAGAAATTGCATTTTGAAAGGAAAAATGCCAAATTTTTTGGCGCCTCAGCGTACGCTTTTGAGACGATTATTACTGATTTTTGCCCTCAGAAACTTAGAAATTGCTAAAAAACGTAACCAAAGGTCGAACAACTCTGTTTTTGCCACACTAAAATCGCTCATGTACCATATTAGAGTACCCAAAAATTTGTGTGTACGAAATGTACAAAGACTTTTAGGGACCATCTTTGTACATGTACAAACGGACCTTGTACAAAGAAAAACACATGTTTGCCACACTAAAATCACTACTGTACCATACTATATTACCCAACATTTGTGTGTACAAAGTGTACAAAGACTTTTAGGGACCATCTTTGTACATGTACAAAAGGACCTTGTACAAAAAAAAACACAAGTTTGCCACACTAAAATCACTACTATACCATACTATATTACCCAACATTTGTGTGTACAAAGTGTACAAAGACTTTTAGGGACCATCTTTGTACATGTACAAGCGGACCTTGTACAAAAAGCACTGTGCAGCAGGCAATTTTTGAGACTACTACGGAAAAAAAGGTCAAAAAAACTGCCTGAGAGAAAAAAAATCCAAATTTTACGGCGCTTTGCGCCGTATTGATATTTTTGTATTTTTTAATCGCTAGAAACCCATTAATTGGCTAAACTTTACTAAGAAGCGTCAAGAAACCCAGTTTGCTGCATATAACATGCTGCTGTACCATTTGCATTGACTTTGGGGGACCGTCTTAGTGCATGTGCGAAGAGACCATGTATAAAAACAAATATCACAATTTACTACATGAATATTCTTGGATTTCAACCCCACTCTGACCACCTTGCCCATGTATGATACAAAAAATAATCTCTTCAGTCAAAAATAGGTCCACAAACCCCAGATTCACATGCAAAATAACGTTTTTCCGCAATTGAGCATAGTATTTACAATTTATGTTGAAAAAATAGAAGAAAACTATGAAAGTTGGTTTCAGGCGACCGAGAAAACAAGCAAGTATAGCTATTGAGTATTATTTGGGGCTAACAAGAGAGAAAATTTAGAAATCACTAGCTTATTGGGATGCAGCCAGTGATCGGACCAAGGGTACTTTTGGACCCTCTGAAGTCCAGTCTATGATATGTCTCATCAAGCACTATCCATTAGCATCAAGAAATTGCGTTTTTTTCGCAATTTTTTGATGCTAATGGGCAGTGCTTGATGACACACGTCAAAAAATTGTGTCTTTATAGCCATACAACCATTTTGAGGCCATTTTTTGACCTTCAAAAAATCTTGCATCCCCAGAATTTTCTTGCTGCCCACATATGGTGTCACGCCAGAGCGAAAGTGTTTTTTTCGAAAAAACCTCAGAATCCAAGGCAATCGAATGACCGGGTTATGTATAACTATGTAACCTAACTCGTAAAAAAGGGACCGCCCTATCCTAAATATGGAAAGAAAATTTCTTTCATAGAGATTATCTAGAGGAAAATATGAAAAATTCTAGTAGGCCATCTAAAACTCAGCCAAAAAAAATTTTAGGGTACTTTTAAGCTACTACTTGCAAAATTTTCCGGCTCGATTGCCTGATTCATTTGATAATGTACATGCATCTACTTTTTGTCAACTAAACTGCTCGTAAAAGCTCAAATATGAGTTAAGCATAGAGAGCAAGCCAAATTATTCTGTCGCCACGCGCTGAATTATTCATTTCCATGTTGTTTTTCTTCGCAAAGCACAAAGATGGATTACAAAGGACAGTGGCGGATCCAGGATTTTCCTAAGGGGAGGGGGCGGTATCCCTAAGGGGGAGGGCGGAACCCTGACTTGGGCGGAAAAATTAGCCGTTTTAACCCGAAAATCGCTCAAAAATCCATAATTTAGAAGATCAGAAATCAGTTGTTTAGATAGCTTTAACGATTTATTTCTTACATGTGAGTGTGAATAAGTGGAAAATTTTTAACTTTTTTCGAAATTCCTCAGCATTGTATAGAGCTTGTCGAGAAATGCTCAAAGATGCATTTTTTGTTGATCTCGAGTGGTTTTCAAGATATCTGACTTCAAATTTTCAAACCCCCCACCAAAAGAAAATTTCCTCGATTTGCTAGTGGGCAAAAACTTAGGAATGCATTAGCTGTGGCGGATCCAGGATTTTCCTAGGGGGCAGTACCCCTAAGGAGGGGGCGGAATCCTAACTTGGGTGGGAAAATTAGCCGTTTTAACCCGAAAATCGCTAAAAATCGCACAAAAATGCTTAATTTTGCGCACTATTTTGGGCCAATGGGGAAGGACGGCCGCCCCCCGCCTGCCTAAATCCTCCCCATTTCATCAGTGTCCAGTTTCGGCCTTACGACTCACATGTTGACAAATCAGATGTGAAGTTAGTTTCATTATAGATTTTTATTTCCGATTAAGAAAGTAAGCGTGAAATCTTGATTTATTTGCAGTCATTCTTTCTCATTGCCAATTTCTTGCAAAGATGTGCTAAAAATGCTATTACATATTACTGCGTATTAGTGATGTCCTAGGCACCGGAACGGGCGCCTAAGCACTGGCACCGGACCGGTGCTAGGCTGGTATCGGCGCCGGTGCTGGTGCTAAATGAAAGAGAAAAAATAAATGCATTCTAACAGATACAGAATGCAAATTGCTGATTAAGTATGACGAACTATAATATTTTGACTAATTCAAGCTTTTAAACTCAACGCTGAGCAGGCACGCAGCTGGCTCTCCTATTTTTGGGGGGCCAACATGAATTTTGGGGGTCTAAGGCAAAAATAGCACAAAATAACGTGTAAAAAGTCCTATTTTTCCGGTTTTTCGGAATTTTAGGGGTCCGGACACCCCAGTTCCCCCACAGCTGTGTGCCTGATGCTGAGGGTAAAGAGAAATAGGCAACACGTTGTTGCATTATAATATAGCATTGCAACCAGGCCCGCATCCAGGATTTAATTTCAGGTAAGGGAGAGGGCAATTTTTAAAAACACAAGAGGGATCAAAGGTTGAATTCTTAGCATACAAATTTTGCTTCCCGGGTACCTTGGATACAAAAGAATTTAATCAAAGCCATCTCTTTTAGGGCTGATGGGGGGGGGGTCTGGGGTGGCGCGCTCAAGCATCTCCCAGGAGCAGAGAAGAGCACTTCAATATCACGAGCAAAATTGCCAAAAATAGCTCAAAAAGTTTTATTCTGAGAATCTGCCGGTTTTCGTGGAGAGGGTTCGCCAGATTCTCGGAGGGAATCCAGCCAGACCCACACACTCCCATGTGCAGTTGCAATGCATTCTGAACTTGTTTGGTAAAACTGACTTTCTTGTCCTGTAGCTGTGTATTGTTGTCTAATGAATTTCTGGCTTTCTGCCAGTGGCAGATAGGTACAAAAAAGTGACAATACTGTTCGAAGCACCAAAAAATTTCGATATTTTTCTATCATTTTCAAGCAAAATTCGCGGCCTTCTCATTGATAAATATTTGAGAAACCGCAATAGGCACAAAGCGCCAAAAAATTTAGTGATCGCCAATGTCTTAAATTTAATTTTAAAACTTATACGCCGACGAATAAAATAGAAAATCATTAGTTTGTACAAGAAATATTGATATACATATGTATTCACTGAGATAAGTCATGCAAATTGAATTGTAAGTGGCGCAAAGCGTCCACGTGTTAATAGTTGTGCTATTTTTACTGAATATTTACCATTATAAATGCAACCATTGGGGGTTTTTCTGAATTGTGGGGGTTCCAACCCACCCCCACCCCAAAATTCAGAAAAATCGGAAAAGTAGGGCTTTTTAAACGTTATCATGTGCTATTTTTGGCCTTTTTGGATTTACTCCCCCAAAAATTGGTGTTGGTTTCCACAAATAGGACGGCCAGCTGTGCGCCTGAGCATAGGTGGGCGGCACCAAGTTCTGTAAGGCACAAGATTTTTTCAATGGTCAAAAAATGGCCTTAAAAATTATAGTATGACGACAAAACACCATTTTTCAACGTTTCTCATTGAGCACTATCAATTGGCATCCAAAAATTGCAAGAAAAAAATTTCAAAAATGCAATTCTGGGCGGGGTGGAGTATGTTAGTTTCTGAGGGGGAGTATTTTGATTTCTGGGGGTGCATACCCCCAAGCACTTACGCCCAAGCATGATGATAACCTGCGTAACGCACCAAAAATTTTCGATTCTCGTTGAATGAAAATAAGCAAAAAACGTTAAAATCACGAGTGTTGATAATCAAAATGCTTCAACATTGTGACCACAACTTCGCCCCATTTTGCAGCATCCATTTTAGGTTGGCTAATCGATTTCTGCAAAAAAAGTAGCCGCATTTTCATTAAATTTATTTAGGTATTGCTAACTACTGTTTTTGTGATAGAAAATGTTTCCTGGAGAAGAATCAGGATAATGATTTTTGAAAATTATCTTAGTCTCTCCCAATTCAGCCATTTTTACAGTAAATTGACTGATATCTACTGGAGCTTGTCTCACGAAGGACATTGACGTTATTAGACAAGAATATTATTCTCCATAGGCACGGGATAAAACAAAGCCCCCAATCTAGAGACTCTTCGGTCCGTTGCAGAATTGACCGGACCCATCGCAGTGAAAATGCATGCCCAATGGAAAATTTCGCATGATTTACGCTCTGAGAGTTAATGCTAGAGCTAAAAAATGAGATATAACTGCAAAAATCGGAGGAAAGCGCCTATGAATTTTGATATTTTTGCCCTTATAAGTCAGCAATCCTAGCTTTTTCGCCTTAAAAATTTCAACTCATGGAGAAATTCTTGGTTTTTTCCCCGGCATTTCCAGATGCTGAAAAAATTCTGAAATACCTAAATCAAAATACCCCCAGAATTCAATTTTTGAATTTTTTTTTGTTTTTTTCGCAATTTTTTGATACCAAAGGATAGTGCTTGATGAGAAAGGTCGAAAAATAGTGTTTTTATCGTCACACCACCATTTTTAAGGCCACTTTTGACCTGCGAAAAATCTTGCACCCCTAAAATTTTCTTACTGCCCACGTATGGTGGGCCACTCTAATATTTGATGTTACAGGTCATTCCATAGCCAGTCATAAATATTGATCAAGAATAAAATACCTGCAACGAAATAAGTACAAAATTTTGACATCGAATAGGTCAAAATATGAAATGTTGAAACGTGCTCAGAAAAAATTTTTGCTAATTTCTGGCAAATTCTCCCTTTTATACCAATGCACATTGAGTGACATATATGTACCTGCATTTGTATTTATTATCTGCAAAGGCATGAACTGCATTGACATGCCTCAATAGCTCCCATTCAGTATTAAAGTGCTTTGGGCAATGCAAGCAAGCATGACCAGCAGCTTGCTGCTTGCTATGAACCGTGAGCTGGTGCCGTTTAAGGTGAGCCTTCTGAACAAACCGACTATCACATTCTGAGCAAATAAATCCTCTGATGTCCAGATGATGCATAACATGGCGCTTGAATTCGGATGGTTTTGCAAAATTTTTTGGACAATGAGGACACTGATGCAAAAGTTCACCATTTTGATAAGTCTTTTCTGCGCAATCGCTCAAATGTATATCTAGGTCACGCTCTCGAGCGAATGTTTTTGAACAAGTGTGACACTTAAACAGCATAGTAGTCAATCCTAAAAAATGAACAAGCTGGATTTTTATAAAAAATTTAGTACATCATACATAAAATAGGTAGCGCAGCATTAGTGCGATTTGTAATAACTTATATGTCCCATCATGCACAGCAATGACGACACATATCTAGGGGTGCAATTTTTTAATGCATAATTTTTTTACTTATAGGTTTGTTCATAGATGAGGGACCAGTCATTCGACTCAGTTAACTAAGTTTTGCTTGCAATTTTGGTTGTTAGGCTATTCAAACAGTAAAAAATCTGAGGCTTAAGCACAATTTGGCATAATTTTTGCCTCTTGTCTCAGTACATACAGAGGTGTAAAAAGGATTTTTTAAGGAGGCTCGGAATTGGCCTACATTTCAGGATACATTCATCATGGCACCAAAACGAAGTTATATATTTTCTGACATTTCTGAACATTTTCTATCCGTTAAGTTCATGAAAATCTGAGTAGGTATTCAAAAAAAATTTAATTTCTTCGAAAAGCTATATAAAATGACGTTTTTTTGTTGCGCTTGGGCTTAAATTAACAAAGCAATGATTCTACAGCGCTAAATGCAAAAATGTTGAGGTTTTTAGCTAAAGAGATACCAATTTTCTTTATTTAATACGCTTTATTCTACCTATTTAAAATAAGGCTGTAAAAGGAGAGAACTAGGGAAATGCTACAAATGCAGGCCCGTGAGCAGAACTTCATTTTGAGGGAGCGGGCGAAATTTTTGAGGCCAAATATCTCGAGAACATTAGGAGATAGGCGAAAATAAAGGCACTTTTGAGCGTATCTTAGCGAGCTTTATACGATGGTAAAGGAGCATTTCGGAAAAATTTTTAAATTTTTTTACCTTATTTCATATTGATATACAGCAAATTTATCATTTAGGCTGATTTCTCATCACTTAATCGACGAATTATTTCTTATCTCTTGCCTTGGTACTTAATCATTGCGCTTTACAGAGAAAAACCAATTCAGATAATGGATAATTTGGCGCCAAGCCCTGAAAAAAATTGACATATTCTGCATGTCAAGCTTAAATTTGAGCGGTTTTGAGCGGGCTAGAAGACAAAAAACATATATAAACATTTAATATGGCGCGAAACGCCGGAAATTTTCATGTTTCCCAAGTCTTAACTCAAATTTGAGCTGTTTTGAGTTAGCCAGAAGGCAAAAACTAAGGCTGAATAATGAATATGGCTCGCCGGAAAAAAATTGACAAGCTCTCTATCAGGCACGAAGGTGGACGTCCTATTTTGAAGGGGACCAACACCAATTTTTGGGATCAAGCCGAAAAAGGCCCACAATAGCACAAAATAACATTTAAAAAGACCTGTCTCCAATTTTTCTGAATTTTGGGGGGTCTGGACCCCATTCCTCCCGAGTATGTGCCTGCTCTCTATGTCCAATGCAAATTTTAGTTATCTTTAGCGGTTTGGGAGACAAAGCTATACATAAACAATAAATCCAGAGCGAAGCGTCTGAAAATTTTGAGTTTAATAGCTCAAAAGTACACTAAAACCTGTTTTAGCGGTGTTTCAGACACGCTTCGCCAATTTTCAATTTTTCCCTTTGGCGAGACCCTTGGGAGGAACACAAATTTTTTTCCCATGTTTAGGGACTGCTGCTCCCCGCTTCCCCTGGTTACAGGCCTCTACCTATGTATATGCCTAGTCACAAAATCCGTTAAAATAAGACATTCTCTAAGCAACGCCGAAAATCGAAGTATATTCTGTGGCCGGCAGGTAAACATAACCTTCTGAACCAAAAAACCAGTGGCGGATATAGGATTTTCCTAAGAGGGCGGTACCCTCAAGAGGCGGTACCCCTAAGGGGGCGGTGACCCCTAAGGGGGGCGGAACCCTGACTTGGGCGGAAAAATTAGCCGTTTTATTCCAAAAATCGCTCAAAAATGCTTAATTTTGCGCACTATTTTGGGCCAATGGGGGGGGCGGCCGCCGCCCCGCCCCCCTAAATCCGCCCCTGCAAAAAGCCGATTAAAAAAGCAGCAAGTTAGCTATGCAGTATCTATGGGAAATTAGATGGAGTCAACTAGGAGAGGTTTTGCAAGCCAATTGAATGAAATAACAAATATCAATGAATTCAAGACTATCTAGGAAATAGTTGGTTTTGAACAATAGGAAACTGCGTAAGCTTACGTGAAACAGACTTCATGTAGGTATACTTGCATGCCCGCAACGATTTTGTGCCCTATGTATGAGGTCTAGTCTACGATATGTCAAAGGTAGCATAAGCGAGTCATAATTTAAATTATGATGTTGCAAGTGTCCACAAGTGAAAAATAAGGTTAGATTCAATAAAGTTAGAGAAATCATTCTGTGACTTTTAACTGATATATTTAGTGAATATGATTGCGTTGATGCACTACATCATTTGCATTTGTATAGTAGGCCCTGAAGCCAGATTTAGAAATCTGAGATCTGTAGTTTGTGGATCAATTTAATTGTTTCAAATGAAACAGAACAATAAAAAGTTTCATAATTGAATAACTAAAATGAAATAAAGATGAATAAACTACATTAAGATTAGAGCTGTACTAGGGACTGGCCCTGAAAGACGGGCCTGAAAATGTCAATTGTTGTTAAATGCAAATTGTTGCATTGATTGATTGAAGTGAGTTAACTCAGCGCTTAGGTAATGAGTGAAAACTGAGGCGTTCCATCAGTCACTTTTATTTCGCTAGAGTAGTCAATGAAAAGATCAATTAATTCTTTTGAGACAAAACTGCTGGAAATCATATTTAGTTCGATCAATCAAGTTAACAAATTTGCACCTTAAAGCAGTAATTGTCGTATGACATACAGTTATAACCATTTATGCACAGCATGGGGATCCTGGGAGAGGGGGTGAAATTAAAAAGTGCCCTTTTAGGGGTCCAAAAATAGTGGAAACACGTCAAAAACGTCATTTTTCAGCATTTGTGACAATGCTCTATCTTTCTAGAATATAAAAAGATGAAAAAATCTGGAAAAAATGAAAAAAGTTGGAGAAATATGAAGAATATATAGTCAAAACCTGAGTATAATGGCGCAAAGCGCCAAACATTTGGCACTGTTGAGCGAATAGATAACAAGAAATGCTTAGAAAAGCATCTTTTCTACAAGTTTCCAGTCAAAGTTGCATGTGCTATCTGGGGTCCGCCTGTCCTGGGGGTCATAAAGATTTTTTGAGCAAATGTGATATTAAAAATGGATATACAGTGGTCGCCATGAAAGATGATGCACTATCATCCTCAGAATCATGATAGAGGATGCGTGGCCGCATGTTACGTCCATCATGCACTATCATATCTTTTTTTCTATTAAGCGCCATTAACCTCTATCATCCCATTAATCTGGCAATGCAGAAGCGCCAACAAGAAGGAAGCGCACCAGCATTCACGTGTGCACTTCCTTGTTGGCCCTATTAATAGCTAAATTGTGCCGTCTGCATTGCCAGATTAATGGGATGATAGAGGTTAATTGACGCTTAATAGAAAAAGAGTTGATAGCGCATGATGGACGTATCGCTGCAACGCATCCTCTATCATAATTCTAAGGATGATAGCGCGTCATCCTTCATGGCGACCACTGTAAGGTTTAAACAGCATATAAATTCTTGGGTTCTGGCCGATCTCAATCATTCTTAGCCTTAACTATTGCTCGTTTCTGGCTTTAATCCTCTTACATTCACCATAAAACTTTCCCTCAAACCCCTACGTTCATATCTGCTCCCTACTTGAAAATTAGATTGTTTTCATACAACGTCTTGTGAAACGTCTTGTGTAAGTTTAATTTCAAGGGCATTCAATTTCTTATATAAAAAGCTGAAAAACTTAGTGTATAAAGCAAGGATGCTACATATCATAAACAACATACAAACATTCAGTATGAGAAAGAAATAATTAACTAAATATAGCATTATCTTGATTGGAGCAATGGGTCATAGTTATTATTATTTTTATTCATTATTTTATTTTTTCACTATAATTATGGAACAAATAAGAGCTGCGAAACATATATATATATATATATATATACACAATTAATTACATAAGAAATGTCAGTTTGGAGTAGGGCTCCCACATACTTTATGCCAGAAAAAAGAACATTTTTTGCAAAGTCTAAATTGACAAATGTGTACCGAAATCATACACAACTAAGTTGATACAAGACCAATACAATGAGATCAATGAACATACATATTGCTAGATTAAATTTGTCTAAGTAAGTTATCGTTCTGAATGCAGCATGAAAAGTTTAACACCCTACTTTTTATGGCAAAATGAGCAGTTCGGAATAATGCAAAATTACGGTGGAAATAAATGAGTACAGTAAATAAAACTATATTAGCCTGAAAGAAAAATAGTTAGTCTAGAAAACGTCCATCATATAAGTGCAATGCTCATAATAACGGTACTAACATTAATTTAAAACAAAATCCTTCACGAATGGCCAGTCACCCGACACAACGGTAATGTGTAGAGATTTTTCAGGCTAAGTATTGAAAAAAAGGACAAAAAAGGACAGGTTTTAAAAAGGACACTGATGCAAATAAAAGGACTATCCCCTTAAAAAAGGACATATGGGAGCCCTAGTTTGAAGAAGTCATTTGACACATGATATAGTATGTTTACAAGCCCGGCTATGGTACAGCTCTAGTTAAAATTAAACCGTTATTACAGTTTTGACGTTTTCGGTATAATACCTATGATGGCTAAAGTTTTACTGCACTTTTAAGACAAAGTATCCTTATCATCGATGCACAGCATAACCAATTTGGGGGTCAGCCGGTCTAAGGGGATCAAGAATTGAGCTTTTTGTCCAAAGTGATCTCAAAAACTGGTATGAGGGCTATAATAGCATTCTAAACTAGTATCTGCACAGTTTCTAGTCAATTAAAAGCATTTTTAACGGAAATTTTCAATTTTCATCTGTTTTTTGGCTTAATTCCGCCTCATTTTTCAGAGAAAATTTCCAATTTTTCCATTCTGGAAGGTCTACCCTCCTCCGCATGCATTTCTGCTCGGATTTGGCGGATTTAGGATATCTAGACACGAGACTGCGCTCAGAATTTTTCCAAAAGTGTTTGAATAAGTCTCAAAAACGTATGCGCAGAATAATTTTTCTCGTTTCATTGTCTATAAAATCATTTTCCTTTCAGAAATTTAGCTTAAATCTTGAGATTTATTCAAAAACTACATAGGTAGTTCATCAACATGTCATCAAATAGCGTTTAAGCTAGTTTCTGGCAAAAAATGCAAAGAAAAGCACAATCTAAGGCAAGTGAAACTGCTACAGAAATTTTCTAACTTCAGCTAAATTTTGTAGCCTCCCTTTAAGATAAACAATAGCTGGCGCAGAGGGCCAAAAATTTTCGATATTTTTATTATTTTATGCTAATTCTTGCAGTTTTTCTGAATAAACGCAATGTAGTAATATCCAGCGCAAAGCGCCAAAAAAGCGTTCAAAATAGGTATCATTTTGAGCTCAATTTTGCAACTTTCTGAAGATAAGCATTGCAGAAATTATTTGTCATGCAAAGTGCTAAAAATATTTGACTTCTTGATCCTTTTATGCTCAATGCTGCACGTGTTTGGACACAAGCAAAGCAGGACAGCATTCCGAACATAGCTGAGCAATGCAGAAAACTTCATTTGTCAAAAAATCACTGGAAAAAGAAATAAAATGAAGTCTGTAAAATTACAAGATCAGAAATGACTACAATGACTGTGGTCATACCTGGGGAATGGATCTTGGTTCTGTGGGTACCGGAACCCCTTTTGTTGAAGTTGGTTGGTTGGTCAATGAAGAGGTTGTTTGTGAGAAGGTTGATATACATCTCGGGAACCGTAAGGATATACTCGCTAGACAAAAATAGAGGCAGTTTTGAGCCTATCTTGGTGAGCTCTAAACAATAGAGAAAATTTAAAAATTTTTAATTTTATCCTACATTGATACAGTTTGCGCCTGGAATTTTGCATGCGCAGTCTGCATTAACTTTCTGTTGCAGTCGGATTTTAGCGAGCGGACCTCAGTGGCCATTAGTGGGCCGCTGTTAAGCACTCGCAGCCGATTGACGGACTGCTATCGAACTACTGCGGCCGTTCGTGGACTGCAGTGGCCGTTGGATGCTGACTGCAGTTACTTTACTGTAAGTACGGAAACATGCATAGTATGGCTGCTAGCATATTGCGTTATTTGTCGCATCACAAGTGTGTGTTTCAAAAGTGTGTGCGTGACAGCAGGTCCAGTCTGAGAAAAAAAGGTAAAAATAGATTGGAATTTTCAGCATATCATTATAATTCTTGTTTCCTCCATTGGAATCTCATCTAAAAGATTATGGGCATAAAAATTAAAGAGAATAGTATTTCCTGTGTGCGATCGATTGCATATTTGCTCTGCAGCAAAAGAGCATTTAGGCTGAGAGCATTCCGCGTTTTAAAAAACATTCATGGCCAATAAATAGTAAAAGATTTAAAAATCATCAGCCCGAAATTTCTTTTGCCATTAGTTAAATGATTTTGAAAAGCGCATCTTTTCAACTAAATCAAAATTAGAAATAAAATCAAAGCAAATGCTCTCATTTTTTAGGAGGAAAAGTTTTTTTCAAGAGAGTATTGTCCGTCTTATGAAAACCATATTTTTCACTCTTATATTGCAAAATTGGGAAGATAGAATGAATAGTGACTGTGAGGTCTAAGCCAGGGGGCGGAAGCAGGAGGGGGAAGCAAAGGGGAGACCCTTTGCTTTTTTCTTCAGGTGAACATGAAACGGATTGTGGACAGCCATAATGCGTTTGCGTTTTCAGCACACTTTTTAGCTTTTAAACTCAAAATTTTCAGGCGCTTCGCGCCGGATTTCTTATGTTCTATCTTTTTCTTTCCTTATAAGCCCAGATTTTACTTAAAAATAGCGAATTTGTCAAAAAATTTTGACGCTTCGCGCCGGATTTCTTATGCTCTATCTTTTTTCTTAGCTTAGACGCCCAGATTTTACTTGAAACTAGCAAATTTAACAAAAATTTTCAGTGCTTCGCGCCAGATTTCTTTTGCTCTATCTTTTTCTTACCTTAGACGCCCTGATTTTACTTAAATATAGCGAATTTGTCAAAAACTTTTGGTGCTTTGCGCCGATTTATTATTTTCTGTATTAGTTTTCTTAACAAAAATGCAAAATTAAATGCAAAGAAAAGAATTTCGAAATGTTTTGGAGTCAAGCTTTTATTTGATATTGAGAAATTCGTCATACCGTTAGGTTAAAAGATAGATTTTAATAAATATGAAATGGTAGATATGCATATAAAGTGCTTTAATTGAACAAGAAAAATTGCGAAGGAAGTTGGGTGGTCAGAATAAAATTTGCGCGAAATAATAGAACAGGAAATATTTTTTTAACTAGATGCTCGCCTGAGGAGACAGACATTATATGATGTATTTCGCTTCTGAACTGAATATATTATTGATGTGCATATCGTAAATAAATGAAAAAAGCGAAAATACAAAATATCTTGGAAAGCGGATAATCAGGAGCTTTTTATCAATTTTGTATTTTAAAAGCATTATGATATTTATTGTTTAGCTTATTTTAATAAAAATTTTCTGATGTACAATTAATTTGCAAAACTATTTGTCATCTGTATTTCACTATTTTGTTAAATTTTATATTTAGCTTAGACCTTACAGTCACTATTCATTCTCTCTTCCCAATTTTGCAATATAAGAGTGAAAAATATGGTTTTTTAGAAGAAGGAAAATACCCTTTTGAAAAACCTTTGCCTCCAAAAGATAAGAGCAATTTCCTTTGATTTTATTGCTAATTTTGAATAAGTCAAAAAGATGCGCTTTCTAAAATCATATACAGTGGTCGCCATGAAAGATGACACGCCGTCACCCTCAGAATTATAAAGGATGGTGCGTCGCGAGCGCCGCATTACGTCCATCATGCGCCATCATCTCTTTTTTCTATTAAGCGCCATTATTCTCCATCATCCCGTTAATCTGGCGATGCGGACGGCGCAATTTAGCTATTTATAGCACCAACAAGAAGGAAGCGCGTCAGCATTCACGTACACGCTTCCTTGTTGGCGCTATTAATAGCTAAATTGCGCTGTCCGCATCACCAGATTAACGGGATGATGGAGGTTAATGGCGCTTAATAGAAAAAAGAGATGATGGCACATGATGGACGTAACGCTGCGCTCGCGACGCACCATCCATTATAATTCTGAGGGTGATGGCGCGTCATCTTTCATGGCAACCACTGTAACTAATGGCAAAAGAAATTTCGTGCTTATGATTTTTAAATCCTTTACTCTTTATTGGCCATGAATTTGTTTCAAAACAGAGAACGCTCTCAGCCTGAAATTAATTTTAAAATGCTCTTTTGCTGCAGAGCAATATGCAATCAATCGCACACGGGAAATACTATTCTCTTTAATTTTTATGCCCATAATCTCTTAGATGAGATTCCAATGGAGGAAACGAGAATGATAATGATATGCACGAAAATTCCAATCTATTTTTACCTTTTTTTCTCGGACTGGACCTGCTGCACGCACACACTTTTGAAAACGCACGCATGTGGTGCAACAAATAACGCAATATGCTAGCAGCCATACTATACATGTTTCCGTACTTACAGTAAAGTAACTGCAGTCAGCATCCAACGGCCACTCCAGTCCACGAACGGCCGCAGTAGTTCAATAGCAGTCCGTCAATTGGCTGCAAGTGCTTAACAGCGGCCCATTAATGGCCACTGAGGTCCACCCACTAAAATCCGACTGCAACAAAAGTTAATGCAGACTGCGCATGCAAAATTCCAGGCGCGTACTGTAAACATTAGTGAGGAACGTACTTATAGAAACAATAGAATATGGTATTAGTGAAAATCTCTTGAACACAAGTTTGGTCTTTTACTTATCTTAGTAAAGCCTTAACGCATTTGATCAAGTACCTTCCTTTATGAAAATTATCTAATCACAAATAATACTGTATCACAGAAATCAATCTACTTTCTATATTCACAACAGGCGAGGATCAGATTGGACAACATTTAAGAGGCTGACATGCGATAGGTAGGAAAAAGCGCAAAACTTTGTTTTTTTAGACTTCTGCTAAATCCGTCAACAGCAAATCAAATTGATTCGTGCTAAATTTTCCAGCATGACTGGAAAATTACCTATAAAAAGGGGATGCAATGCTCCTGCGCGCATTGTTAACTTTTATTCAATGTACGTACTGACGGGTGAATATGTAAGGAATCGCTATGTGGTGGGCACAGGTATCAGTGAAGAAGCGGAAGGCACCAATGGCCAGGACGAGTTTGAATGTGCTTTTGCCAGCATGCATTCTTTGAGAATTCGAGAATTCGAGTATACCCATATAGAAAGTCCTTGGATTCGTCAATTTCGGCTGATACCACTAATTCTGCTGCCCCTTAACTATATCATATTTTCAACAGATTAGCAGCTAGAACGTTCCGGTTCTTTTATCCGCGCCCAAAAATCTATACTACTACTGATTTTCACTCATCTTGATGCTCCAATTGCACTTTGCTAATTGATTATTGTGACAAAGGCCCAACAAACTGGAGGATTAGAATAGTGAGTGGTGTAAACAACATGTTTTCTAAGCATTAAGTTGAGCTCAGCGCCTCAAACGGCACTTTTTGGGCTTCTAATCATCATGAGCAGCGCGATGAACTCAAAGACTAGCCATTGAGCAAGTTTGCAATATGCTAATTAGCCTAATTTGCATACAATGCTAATTAGGCTAATTTGCATATGAAAAACTGGCTTCCGCGGCCAGTTTTGGGTTTTTAGCAATGCTTGTGATGATTAGAAACCTGAAAAACTGCTGTTTTGTAAGAAATTGAAAAATCAGTAATAACGAATATATTCCTAGAGCGCCTGTGTTGAAAAATCAGTGTTTTCAAGTGAAAAATTTTATGTACACATGCAATAGCGGTGTTTGATGCACTTTTTGTATAAAAATTTCCGCGCTCTACAAGAATATCACGATCAGTAACGTTATTTATGTTGAAACTTGAATTTCCTTCCTTCAGTAAAGCATTTTTAGCCAATTCTGAAGTCGTTTTTGACAATTAAAACTATAATTTATCAAATGGCGCGAAGCGCTAGAAAATTTTGAAATTTTAGCTCTCTAGATCATTTTTGCATTTCAAAAACTGTGCAGAAGGTAAGGATTTTCAATAGTAGTGGAGTTCTAGGACCAGATTATTGATAAAAAATGCTGCAATTGGCGCCGCGCAGCTTAAACATCAATAACAAGTAAGAATTAAATCAGCCGAAAATTTTTTGTAGTTTCACCTCTCTGAAACGTATTTTTGCATTACAAAAACTAACCGATTCCGTGCAGAAGATAAGGATTTTCAATCGTAGTAAAGTTCTAGACCACCAGATTGTCGATAAAAATGCTGCAATTGGCGCGGCGCGGCTTAAGGATTACTAATAAGTAAGAATTTAATCAATTCGGCGCAAAGCGCCGAAAAATTTTTGAATTTTTAACTCTCTAAAACGCATTTTTAATATTACAAAAAGTTTCCACAAATGCCAACCAAGCCCAAAAATTTTTTCCATTTCCCAAAATTTCGGTTGACAAATAGACCAAAAAGTGGAAAAAACGGTGTTTGCAAAATGCAAACGTCTATGAAACTGATAAAAACAATTAGAAAGCTATGTATTTCTGCACTTCGTGATATTAAGTGAATAAATAAATGAATGAATGAATGATTTACTACGGAAGCACGAAACTTATTTGGATATAGTTATAACTTAACACTTAGGTCTTAACTATGAACAGAAATAAATTCTTAATGTGAAAGATCTCTAATTATAAAATTATATACAACTAACTGACTACAGTAAGTACAGTAAGAAGCTTAATGTATGATAATCATTATAACTTGCTGTTTAAGTTTTGAAAATTCACCTGAATTCTCCTAGATTTTCAGGATTCCACTGAATTCTCCTGACATTCTAAAATTCTCCTGCATTCTCCTGCATGTTTTTCAAAAACCACATTAAGGGTAATTTAATAATGTCTAGCGCCAAACATAATTACCAAAGCTATTCACTTAGTAATCTGCCTAAGGCATTAAGAGAAGTTAAATCTGGAAAATTGAGCCTCAGAAAAGCAACAAAATTATTCGACATTCCACTGACCACACTGCATGCACATTTAAAATCACCCTACACTAAATAAGGGCTCGACGCGTCGTCATTGTCAAGTTACGATAATTGATCACCGGCTTGTCTTATTATTATTACAATACACATTATGGGCGGTAAAAATCGTCGGATCAAAAATTTACGTCAACAATCAACACTCTAAATCACCACCGCAACGAACGGGAAATTTTACTCTCCTTAATACAGAAGATGACAATAATAGTCTTTGTGTCATTTGCGCGGAGACAGTTACGGATAGTCATATTTCGGCTGTTCAATGTGGACTATGTCATAAGTGGGCACATGCTGAGTGCCTTAATCTACCATCAGCACTTATTTCATATTTCAATAGTTCGTCCTATATTGACGCTTCTCACTCTTTTCCATTCGTTTGCTCCTTGTGTAAACCCCTGTTCGAAAATTTCGCTTCTTTACCGGCTAAGATGGCTACTTTAGAATCTTGTCTAAACTCAATTGAATCAAAAATCAGGCGCTTCTACGTCACCCAGCATCGTAGATATAGGCTTATTAATTCAAGATGGTCTAGAACGTGAATCAAAAAAGTCGAATGCGGTCGTATTTGGTTTAGCCAAATCTAACGATGACCTTGTTTCGGTTAAATCTTTAATTGATGATTATAATAAAGACTCTGATTTTTCATCTGCCGATATAACGCAGGTATTTAGAGACGGTCCCAAATATTCAGACAAACCTCAGTTTCTGAAAGTTTGTCTTTCTTCGTCACGTGCTCAACGTCGCTTTATTGGTCTTATCAACAAAGTTGTCCGCCCTGCAAATCCAACAAACGTCTACTCAAAATTACGTGTGCGACCGGATTTGTCGTTTCTTCAGCGAAAACGTCAGCGTGAACTTAACGACGAGTTGCACCAACGACTGGACGCAGGCGAGACTAATCTATATATCGACTTTAGGGATGACTGTGTGAAGAAGAAAACTGTACGAGTCTATGATCCTCGTTCTACAGCCCCTAAACCATCTAATCCCAAATTTTGTGCTCAACATGGTCAACACGCGTCTAATATTTAGGTAAATTCGCCCCGTTATTTTGTTAATATTAAATGTTTGCTATGTAATTCTCGTAGTATTGTGAATAAGTTAGGGGAACTTCACTTTCTGTTAAATACTGCAAAATTCGATATATTATTTTTTTGTGAAACCTGGTTAAATGAATCTATTTCCGACAGTCTATTATGTCCGTTAAAAAATTATATTATTCTCTGATCAGATCGTAAGAATAAGCGGGGAGGTGGAGTTTTAATTTTTGCTAAACCTCATCTTTATGCTCGATGCGTTAAAGTTCCTGCTTCTCTGTTTGTGTCTGATACTTTAGTAGTTGAAATTTTAAAAGGTGGAGATGTTATAAGATGTTTGTTAGTTTATAGACCTCCTCAGTATGATTTTGATACTGCACTTCGGATATGTAATTTAATTGAATGGGCTACTAATAGTTGTCATCCCGTTATTATAGTAGGGGATCTAAATTTGCCTAAAATTGATTGGTTTCATGGTACTTTTACATTTAATCCATTAAACGAATTATTTTTTGATTACTTATCAGCTAGTGGTCTGCAACAGTTAGTTAAAGAAAATACTCACGATAATACTTTGATTGATGTAGTATTTGCTGCATATAACGTTTTTAATATCCAGGTTCTTCCTCCTTTTTCAACAAGCGACCATAATTCGATTTCTTTTGAAATTTTAACTAGAACTTTTCAAGATGGAGATAAACCTAGCTTAAATTTCAATAAAGCGGACTACGAGAGTATAGCTACTTTTTTATCCTCTGTTTCTTGGCCTGACATTTTTTCTACATGCTCAACAGTTAATGACATGTATAATGTTTTTTTAAGTATATTAAATCCTCTTATTTTTAGTTTTGTACCTACTTTTAGGGCTAAATTAAAATTTAAATACCCTAAAAGCTTACATAAATTATTTCTTAAAAAACGTTCTCTATGGGATAAGTATAAAAGGTGTAAAACTCCAGGAACTAAAGTTAAATATCGAAATCATTGTAAGGCTCTACGTAGAACTATTCATAATTATTTCTCTTCTCAAGAAAACAAATTGCTCAAGAATAATAATCCTAAAGCTTTCTATACTTTTGTAAATAATAGGTTAAAAAGTCGCAGTGAAATTCCTCCTCTAAAATTTTCTGATAATAATGTTATAACCGATTCATTACGCAAGGCTAACATTTTTAATGATTATTTCGCTTCAGTGTTTTCTAGTGACATTACTAACGCGAATTTTCTTTTTCAGAAGCGCTGTGATTTTTCGCTTTCTGACATTATTTTTAGTGAGGATCGCGTATTGGAAGCCATTAACCATCTAAATACGTCTATTGCAGTTGGCCCCGATGGCATATGTAATCTTTTTATTAAAAAATTGTCGTTTCAAATGATAAAGCCGTTAGTTAGTATTTTCACTGTATCTTTTCTGTCTGGAAATATTCCCGAGCTTTGGAGCATGGCACATGTTATTCCAATATTAAAAAAGGGGGATCCAGCATTAGTGGATAATTACAGGCCCGTTTCTCTTTGTTGTTCTATTGCCAAAATTATAGAAAGAATTATTAATAGTCAATTGTTAGACTTTCTTAAGGTTAATAAACTAATATCTCCTTTTCAATTTGGTTTTCAAAAGAATAAATCTTGTGAAACACAATTGTTAAAGTGTAAATTTTCATGGATTCAGTCGTTAGCTAAAAAAGAAACTGTTGATATAATATATTTAGATTTCTCTAAAGCTTTTGATAAAGTAAATATGGAAAAACTTCTTATTAAGTTAAACGGATATGGAATAAGCGGTAATTTGTATGCATGGTTAAAGGCCTATTTGTTTAATCGTTCTCAATGTGTTCAGCGTTAATCAGTCTTTTCAGATTATGTGCCTGTTACCAGCGGTGTCGTCCAAGGAAGTGTCCTTGGACCTACGCTCTTTTCGATTTTTATAAATGATATATGTGATAATATTTGTAGTACGGTTTATATGTTCGCAGATGATATCAAAATTTTCAATATTAGTCGTAACTGTAAATTATTACAGTCTGATTTAGATGAGATTATTGACTGGGCAATTGCATGGGATTTACCTATTTCTCGAACCAAAAGTCAAGTTCTATATTTGGGTAATAATAATCAAAAAGCTGTTTATAGACTAAATGGGGAAATCATTTCTAGTGATCCGTTTGTCCGTGATTTAGGAGTTTTGATTCCTCGAAATTTAAAATTTAAGGAACATTATAATTCTTTGATTAAAAAAGCTTTCTTTAGATGTATTTTAATACGCAAATCATTTTTTTCGCGTGATAAAGGTAATCTTGTTAAAGCTTATAGTTGTTATGTTAGACCTTTATTAGAGTATTGTTGCAGTGTATGGAACCCCTCTTATCATAAGGATATAGATAGATTGGAAGCTGTTCAACGTAGATTCACTAAATATATTTTTGGCTATAATAATATTTTTTCTTACGAGGATCGTTTAACACAACTTAAATTGTGCAGACTTGAATTAAGACGCTTGCAGATTTGTCTGTGTATGATGTATCAAATTATTTGTCATAAATCATGTTTGGAAGCTGATGATTTTTTTGTATTCAATCATAATATTACCCGTAGCATTAATAGATTTAAATTAGTCATACCTACTGTACATTCTAATTTAGAAAAGTTTGATTTCTTTTACAAATACATCGCAGTTTGGAACGATCTTCCTGACTTCATTGTTTCTTCCCCTAACCTAAAAATATTTAAATCTAGATTAGCAAACTTTGATTTATCTAGATATCTTGTGGGGCGCGCGTAAAACTTGTCATTCCATTGACTCGCATGTCCCTTTACTAATTTGTAATTGCATTTATTATATATCTTGTCATTTCGTATTTTAACTGTTGGTATTAGTAATAAAATTTTCTTTCTTCTTCAACTTCTCCTGAAATTTCTCCTGAAAAGCCCATTCTCCTGCTCCTGCTCCTGAAAATTTAAGATTCTCCTGAATTCAGGAGAATTCTCCTGCACATGGCAACCCTGGTAAACAATCGTTTTCTTTTCTTGTCTTGTATTACAGTAAAACTTGAAGGCGTTTAAATGTATTTCACATCAAACCTGCATAAGGGATCACATAATAACTCATGTATAATACTCTACCTTTTTTGCAAGATAAATTTCTATCGAAAAGATAAAGATAAAGATGGCCTGTGATTTTTCAACAGATAAAGGTAAAGATAAAGATAAAAAATCGTAAAGATAAAGATAAAAATAACTTTATCTATATCTTGCTAAAAAGATAAAGATAAAGATATCTTTTACAACACTATTGAAGACAATAATTTCGAAATGTTTTTGTCAGTGAAGTTTGGACTTCATATTGAGAAATTAGTCATACAGATAGATTGTACGATAGATTTCTTATATCTAAGTTTGCAGTGAAAAAAATTATGGATTTTTTTGAATTTTTTCTTCACCTTTGTATAGATCTTGTTGAGAAAAATGCTTGGCATATTGATCCCCACTTTACCAAATAAAGTGGTTGTGCTTTTTATTAGAGCCTATTACAAACGCAAGAAAGCGCTTTAGTTTGAGTAGTTAAGCGGCTCCCCCTAGGTAGCAACACAAAGTATAGCCAGTGCTTAAGCATAGGCTATGTTGAAGCATGGTCCTGTGTTGAAGCATAGGCTATATGTTTTGTATTGCTACCTAGGGGATGACGTCACACTATAGTTAACCTTAACTATGGGTATACTGGAGACTATTTTAAATTTGCGGATCAAATCAACCAGGTATACTTTACACTACAGCAAGAGCAATTTTTTAATGCAGGGGGGATATACGAAAAATGGGGGAAGCTATCAGAATTTTATTTTTTACGGATAACTATGAACACCGCTTACCATACTAAATGCGTACAATGTTCTAACTTGGGTATCACTTGACCACTTTACACTTTACACTCGAGTAGTTTACACCAAATCATAAAACCGCTGTAAGTCATGAACCAATAGTTGAATCAAGCTGAAATGTTCAGAATGTAAAGACTACATGCCAAAAATAGTGTATATGGAAAATCATGTACCGGCCTACTGTAGCTATGTTATAACACGTATTTTTTTGAACCAATGGCCGGATTGAGCTCAAATTTGGGAAAGCGCATATACGCGAGTCACTTATTCTTTGCACATTGTCTTACTGTAGGTATACTGTAGCTTTCTGGATTTTCTATATCTCACAAACTAACAGTCAAATAAAGCTGAAATTCAACAAATTAGATGTATATGAGTCAAAAATAACGTACATAAGATATAGTGCATGGGGTTACTGTAGGTATGCTACAACACGTATCTTTTAATTCGCTGAGCTGGAAATTTGAGAGATTTAACAAACACGATAGAACAGTACTTAAGGACTACTATGGACAACATTTTGAAACGCATAGTGAGGAAAAAGTGCTTGTGAAAAAGGTTACAAAGGGTCCACAGTCTTGCATAGATCTCCCCCTACCTAAAGATAGAGGATCACTCTGTAGACTGCAGATCTTTTGTATGAACACACTGGAAACGTGCATAATACTTAATAAGATTATGAGACAATAAAACAAGAAGATAAGGGTTTAACAAAAAGATCAGACATATTTTGTAAGATTTGGAAATTATTTTGTGAGATTTAGAAATTATTTTGTAAAATGTGGAAACTTTTTTGTAAAATTTTGAAAATTTTTTTGTAAACTTTGGAAATTATTTTGTAGAATTTGGAAACTTTCTTGTAAAATTTGGAAAGTTTTTTGTAAAATTTGGAAATTATTTTGTAAAATTCGGAAACTTTTTTGTAAAATTTGGAAATTATTTTGTAAAATTTAAAAACATTTTTACGTGCTTAAGCATAGGAATTTTTGTAAAATTTGGAAACTTTTTTGTAAAGTTCGGAAACTTTTTTGTAAAGTTTGGAAATTATTTTGTAAAATTTGGGAATTTTTTGTCAAATTTGGAAATTTTTTTTGTAAAATTTGGAAACTTTCTGTAAGTTGATAAAATTTCTTTCAAACTTTAAGAAATTCCAAGCACAAACCGGAATTCCTCTTGTAGAAATCAAAAAGTTTCTTGCAGAGTTAGTAATTTTCTTGCAGAATTTGAGTATTCTTGCATTGTATCTGAAAAACATTGAGAAATCTGGGGATACAGAGGAGCTTTTGTGAACTTTGAGAAATCTACAAACAATTTTCTCATCCCAACATGGAAAACTTGCAAGATTTCGTAATCTATCATTAGAAAATTAATTAAGGAGGTAAAGGTTTAGCAAGTTTAATAAATATGAAACAAATTGTCCCGTATATTCTTGCAAATGAATAAAATAATTAGTCCTCTTGTTACGGCTATGTGTTACTTTGACCACGATCAAAAACTTTCCTTTCTTTACAACAAATTCATGTAGTTTTTGCTACATAGAGGCCAGAATTTCCTATTTTTAACACTGTCTTGTGCCAAATATAGCTCAGAACATGGGAAATTCTCAATGCAAAAGCCTCGCCTCATATCTGTATATGGAATGTATCTTTCTGTATGTACGAAGGATTTTACCTTTATGCGACTATTTTGCTGTCCAAAACAAATATTTTGTACTTATTTTTCAACAAGTCTCGGCTAAAAACATGTGCTTTTGCTGAAGAAAATGAAACTAAACATAGAAAATGAGCATATTTTGATAGCAATAAAACATGACCAGTTTCTGATAGTAGGGATAGCCACCTTTTCTTTCACCAAAGCATGAAAATAAAGAAAATGTACATGCATTTTTAGGAAATTTTTAAATTTTTCGCAATATTTGAGTGGTTCCACTCTATTGCACAAAATAGTGATTGTTATTAAAACTCTAGAATTTTCCCGCACAGAAAGGTAAACTTTTGAACCCAGCGGAAGTTCTCTAGGAAAAAATAATCGAAAATTTATGCTAAAATAGATATCCTGTATAGCACCGACATAGCAAAAGACAGATAACAGTGTTTCTTAAGAATCAATCTGAACAATTTGGGAAAAGTTTGGTCTCCATGTGCACAGTAGTTCAGGGTTGAGACACATTTTCAGGTAGAAATGATGTGAACTTTCAAGCAAGAAACAGGCAAAAATAATACAAATGGATGCTAAAATGGAAAAATGTCAGTTTTCCTCGGAAAGTTCTTAAGATCAACCAGAAATGGCAACTCAGGTAAATTCTGCACTCTTTTTACAACTCTAGTCAGTTTTTCAGCAATTTCAGCCTTGAAAGGTTTGTAAAATTGACACTTCTCTGACCACTTCACCCTCCCAGACCAAGATCTGCTTTGGGCAAAAATAATGTATAATTAAGGCTAAAAAGATACAAATATTGCAGCTTTGTTGAGAAAGTGCTTGAAATCAGCTGAAAACTGCAAGTAGAGATAACTTTTCGGTTGTTTTTATGAATTTTAGGACCATTTGAGACCCAAAAAAGCTCGAAAAATTTACTTTTTAGACTTTCTCATCCTCCCAGGCCTCCTGGCCAGACACTCACATGAGGGTTTGGGGGTTTAGCTCCAAAAGGGAAGATTTTCTAGGGAAAATGAGGCAAAATAAAAACCAACATTGAATGAAAATTGAAATATTTGTTTAGAAACATCAAACACCGAATGGAAGCTATGGATTGACATGTTTTTTTGCTATTTTAGCTTTAATTATCTTCTAGACCACACCTGGGCGTGGGGGGGTTTGGGGGGAGCATCCCCCCCCCAGAAACCAAAATACCCCCCCAGAAATCAAAATACCCCCCCAGAATTCAATTTTTGAAAATTTTTTTCGTTTTTTTTTCGCAATTTTTTGATGCCAATGGATAGTGCTTGATGAGAAACGTCGAAAAATGGTGTTTTTATCGCCATACCACCATTTTTAAGGCCATTTTTCGACCTTCAAAAAAAATCTTGCACCCCCCCCCCCAGAATTTTCTTGCTGCCCACGTATGTTCTAGACTCAAGGACTGTTTCAGTCAAAAATAATGTAAAATCAAGGCCAAAAACAGACAAAAATCATATATTGTTGCAAAGGTCTTGAAATCAAGCAAAAACTGTCAGTTAAGTTGAAGTTTATGCTATTTTGATGCTCACAGTCAATTTTTGTGGCCATTTCAGCCCCTAAAAAGACTCGAAGAATTAGCTCTCAAGACTGCAAAATCCTTGCAGGCCTCCTGATCTGACAGGCCTGTGGATTTGGGGTCTAGACCACCTCAGAATGGAAGAAAGGGGAATTTTCCAGGGGAATTGAGGCAAGCTGAGGACTAAAACTGAATGAAAATTGAGGAATCTTTCCGAAAATGCCTAAAAGTGATCAAAAACTATAGATTTACATGGTAATGACCTTATTTTAACCTTTACACCCATTTTTTCGGCCATTATTCCAAAAAAGCAGAACTTTTGACCCGCAGAGGGTCCTGCTGTCCATCTATGCTTCCAGACCATGGTGTGCAGTGAGGCAAAGGGTAAAACCATGACATAAATCTTATATTTTCTGATAGGTTCATACGAAAACACAGAATGTACATCCGAATCTCGACTTCAGCCCTTGATTCCGCCATGTAAACGACAAATATAATTGTAATACCTATTTCAAAGATTAATATTCCAATTGTTTTAGAATATAAACATTTATAGTCATGAGTTCAAAAAACCTCCAATCTGAAACATGGGTGATTGGCAGAAAACTGCAAATAAAAAAGCCTGGAAAGTTATGATTTTACACAATATCTCAAATATTTCACAATTAGTCCTTTGCCTCAAGAAGGAAATGAGTATTTTTATGCTCTGCATTTTCAACAATATTGGGCAGAAACCCGCATTTTCAATTTCATGTTTTAATTCGTCTTAGTATTATCGAAATAACTCACTATTAATGCATTTATATTCTGGAAAAAAGGGAGATTATGGCAGAAATATAGCATAAACTTCAACTTAAGTGACAGTTTTTGCTTGATTTCAAGACTTTTGCAACAAAATATGATTTTTGTCTGTTTTTGGCCTTGATTTTACATTATTTTTGACTGAAATAGTCCTTAGTCTCTGAGATGAAATGGCCACAAAAAAACGGGATTTAAAGCTGAAATAGCGAAAAAAACCATGTAAATCCATAGTTTCCATTCGGTGTTTGATGTTTCTAAACAAATATTTCAATTTTCATTCAATGTTGGTTTTTATTTTGCCTCATTTTCCCTAGAAAATCTTCCCTTTTGGAGCTAAACCCCCAAACCCTCATGTGAGTGTCTGGCCAGGAAGCCTGGGAGGATAAGGCAGTCTAAAAGTAAATTTTTCGAGCTTTTTAGGTCTCAAATGGTCCTAAAATTCATAAAAACAACCGAAAAGTTATCTCTACTTGCAGTTTTCACCTGATTTCAAGCACTTTCTCAACAAAGCTGCAATATTTGTATCATTTTGGCCTTAATTATACATTATTTTTGCCCAAAGCAGATCTTGGTCTGGGAGGGTGAAGTGGTTAGAGAAGCGTCAATTTTCCAAAGCTTTCAAGGCTGTAATTGCTGAAAAACTGACTAGAGGTGTAAAAATAGTGCAGAATTTACCTGAGTTGCCATTTCTGGATGATCTTAAGAACTTTCCGAGCAGAACTGACATTTTCTTATTTTAGCATATATTTGCATTATTTTTGCCTGTTTCTTGCTTGAAAGTTCACATCATTTCTACCTGAAAATGTGTCATAACCCTGAACTACTGTGCACATGGAGACCAAACTTTTCCCAAATTGTTCAGATTGATTCTTAAGAAACACCATTATCTGCCTTTTGCTATGTTGGTGCTATACAGGATATCTATTTTAGCATAAATTTTTGATTCTTTTTTCCTATAGAACTTGCGCTGGGTGCAAAAGTTTACCTTTCTGTGCGGGAAAATTCTAGAGTTTTAATAACAATCATTATTTTGTGCAATGGAGTGGAACCACTCAAAAATTGCGAAAAAATTCTGGCCTCTATGTAGCAAAGACTACATGAATTTGTTGTAAAGAAAGGGTAGTTTTTGATCGTGGTCAAAGTAACACATAGCCGTAACAAGAGGACTAATTATTTTATTCATTTGCAAGAATATACAGGACAATTTGTTTCATATTTATCAAACTTGCTAAACCTTTACCTCCTTAATTACATTTTCTAATGATAGATTACGAAATCTTGCAAGTTTTCCATGTTGAGATGAGAAAATTGTTTGTAGATTTCTCAAAGTTCACAAAAAAGCTCCTCTGTATCCCCAGATTTCTCAATGTTTTTCAGATACAATGCAAGAATACTCAAATTCTGCAAGAAAATTACTAACTCTACAAAAAACTTTTTGATTCCTACAAGAGGAATTCCGGTTTGTGCTTGAAATTTCTTAAAGTTTGAAAGAAATTTTCTCAACTTACAGAAAGTTTCCAAATTTTACAAAAAAAATTTCCAAATTTGACAAAAAATTCCCAAATTTTACAAAATAATTTCCAAACTTTACAAAAAAAGTTTCCAAACTTTACAAAAAGGTTTCCAAATTTTACAAAAAAGTTTCCAAACTTTACAGAAAAGTTTCCAAATTTTACAAAAATGCCTATGCTTAAGCACGTAAAAATGTTTCCAAATTTTACAAAATAATTTCCAAATTTTACAAAAAAGTTTCCAAATTTTACAAAATAATTTCAAACTTTACAAAAAAGCTTCCACATTTTACAAAATAATTTCCAAATTTTACAAAATAATTTCCAAATCTTACAAAATATGTCTGATTTTTTTGTTAAACCCTTATCTTCATGTTTTATTGTCTCATAATCTCATTAAGTATTATGCACGTTTTCAGTGAGTTCATACAAAAGATCTGCAGTCTACAGAGTGATCCTCTAGCTTTAGGTTTGGGGGGAGATCTGTGCAAGACTGTGGACCCTTTGTTACCTTTTCGCAACCACGTTTTCCTCACAATGCATTTCAAAATGTTGTCTATAGTAGTCCCTGTGTACTGTTCTATCGTGTTTGTTAAATCTCTCAAATTTCCAGCTCAGCAAATTGAAAGATACGTGCTGTAGCATACCTTCAGTAACCCCATGCACTATATTTTAGGTACATTATTTTTGACTCATATACATATAATTTTTTGAATTTCAGCTTTATTTGACTGTTAGTTTGTGAGATATAGAAAATCCGGGAAAGCTACAGTATACCTACAGTAAGACAATGTGCAAAGAATAAGTGACTCGCGTGTATGCTGTTTCTCAAATTTGAGCTCAATCCGGCCATTGGTTCTTGAGTTATGCAAAAGTATAAACTTATGCTGGTATACTGTAGGTTTCGCGCTAAAATTTTGTACATAGCATACCTAGAATATACTCAACAGACTCTGAGATTTTTAGTCCGATCCGGCCATTGCTTAAAAAAATACGTGTTATAACATAGCTACAGTAATCTGGTAGACGATTTTCCATATACATTATATTTGGCATGTAGTCTTTATATTCTGAACATTTCAGCTCGATTCAACGATTGGTTCATGATTTTTAGCGGTTTTATGATGTGGTGTAAAATACTGGAGTGTAAACTATAAAGTGGTCAAGTGATACGCAAGTTAGAATATCGTACGCATTTAGTATGGCAAGCGGTGTTCATAGTTATCCCCCAAAAAATAAAATTCTGATAGCTTTCCCCTCCCTCCTGCATTAAATAGGTACTCTTTCTGTAGTGTAAAGTATATTTGGTTGACTTGATCCGCAAATTTTAAATAGTCTCCAGTATACCCATTGTTGAGGTTAACTATAGTGTGACGTCGTCCCCTAGATCGCAACACAAAACATATAGCCTATGCTTCAACACAGGAGTATGCTTCAACATAGCCTATGCTTAAGCACTGGCTATACTTTGTGTTGCTACCTAGGGGACTTGCTTAACTTCTAGTTTGAATAATAGTTGTTGAGCTGCTATTCTTTTACACTAAATTGAGCAAAAGTCGTTTTTCTGCCTATTTTGTAAATTTTTTGCTTAAATAAGCTATCTTTACAACAATGTACATAACTCCCTAAGAAAAAGAAATTATTCAACGTGGTTTTGATTGCATGAAGCCAAAATTATTTGTCTACTGCTCTGACTATTTTTATTCTGAGAGCTGCTGTCTATGCAAAACAACCACACCTTTATCACGAGTTGTTGCATTCAAACATTTTTACTTTGATTGCAGTTGCCGATATTGCAACGTTTGATTATGCTTCAATGATTTTGCAGGAACTTTAAATACAGTAAAGATACAGATTTGTACATTCATTTAATTATTAGACTAATTCGTTTTCAAAAAAATTATTATAAATCCATGGCATAATTTCTAGGCTTTGAAGTTTTACTCATTGACATTATTAGGAAAATCACCTTACATTTAAAATCTGACAATAACTTTCATATATATGGAGTCAGTGATATTGCATTTCATGACTGTCCAAACATTGCTAATTAGACAATGACTTTAACTTGATACGTGTATTGTTTCTTTCTCACATCTGATATGGTGTGACATCCCCTAATGCATGGTGGGTGGCAAGATTCAACCCTCTCACAAATGCGTATTCAAGCATGTTGTTCAAAAACATCTTGATTCAGTTCATTTTGAATTTTTTTGTGCTGTAATGATCATTTTTCATGAATTACAAATTATAAAGTCACAATATTTAAAGACGTGTCCTGATATACTAACCCTTATGCACCCTAGGGTGAGTAGAATATACCTCCCAAACGACTCAGGTACTGTCCGCCAATTCTGAGCAGATGTAGCATACTTTCCATGTTTTTAAGGTCAGAAGCAGCAAAATTCTTATCAATTTTCCGGTGTTTTGAGCCAAGAGAGTAGTTTTCTGTATTTTTTAACCAAAGAAGTGCCAGAAATTTGTTAATCTTTAGATTTCTTAAAGTTAATAGAGTATAATTAACTATACATGGTTTAAAAATGCGCAATTACCCCAAAACACGTTTAATGGGTAATTTTCGCCATTTAAGCAAAAGAATTTGTCAACGGCCAACTGTTTCAGATTTTTGAAGTTTTCACTCTCCCCTGCCAGCCCCAACCTTGTGGAGCTATAGATTGTCGGCATTTCAAAGTTAATTTCCTTCCCACCTTTGTAAAACTACGTAGATAAGTCCAGGTTAACTATCTAAATCAGTAAATGCCTGACTAGATGGATTATTTATAGTTTGAAAGAAATCTGAAAGTTCTGCAAAAAATAAATTTGAAAGGAATTCAAAGTTAAGTTCTGCTATATCCTTCAATTATATCTAATTGCGAGCTGTTCATAATTTAGGCCCCTATAGTATCTGTCCTTTATCCCATTAAGACTTTAAGGCTTTGTGGACTTCTATATTTATCTTTGTGATGTCTGGGTGTGCTGAAAATAGGAGGTTAAAAGGTCGTAAATTAATATTGGTTTTGGGGACAGGTAGGTACCTGCTGACATCCTATAATAGTCTAAAAACTTGATGCATATGTAAACAGTTAAGTGATAACTTTTGAAATATGTTCAAAATCTGCTAACCTCCAAATATTAGATAATTTTGCCTAATTGACCTAACAGGTAGTTCTTATTTCCCTAATTTCTCATGTTCTAACTGCCCCCATTATCATCTAAAATTTATACCTTGCAATAGCTGGAGACATCAAAATAGCTTCAAATACATTGCCGCACACATTGTGTGATGAAATTGTATATTTATTTTCTTCATTAGCTATGTAAATTATGATATTACTCAAAATTATAGGAGTATATATATATATAATAATTTCAATTAGGATAATGGAGCAAGCTATAATTCAAAATTTAACTAAGTTCATTGAAGAACTAAGACAATTATATCATGATATAAGAACCAAAGGAAGATTGTCCATAATCTCATCTCAGCACAAATTAGGCGCCTATTTCTGGGACATGGCGTCTCTTCAAGCTAAATTGTGGGCAAATGAGCTGGCGCTTACTGAAAATCATCTGCAGGAAGGAGCTTTTTATACTTACTATTGGAATTTATTTGTGAACACTAGGTTACATTGTTAATTGCGCTAAGGAAAAGTTAGGTGAACATGCTCATTATGTTTGGAAAAACAATTTTTACAGGGCTATCATCGATATTATAAATATCATGAAGCCAGATATTGAAATTGTTTCAAATGATGATGTTTCTTGTGATGATGACAATTGGAACTTTTATTCGGGAAATGCTAAAGCTTAGTAGCTTGTATTAAATCAAATAAATTAATGTAGAACTTATGCGTACAGGTTACTTTTGAAAAACTAAAAATTAAGCACAAAGATTTGAAATTGTGTCCTAATCTCAAATATGGGATATAATATTTGTAAAAAGGGGAGGGTTGAATTATTATTGTTATTATTGATACTTATGAAACTATTAATTAAAAACATTGTAAAAAAGATGTATCTTTACATTATAATTTCTTTCTTTTCCCAAAAAATGGAAGAAAATGTAACTAAAAGCACAAAGGTTTTCTGAAGAGATAAGAGCCTACCATCTAATGATAAAAAGTGATCCCAATTATGATGAAATCAAAGCCAAAGAAAGCTTAGGGAAAGAATTTCGGACCAGGTTGTCTGAAAATGGAAAAGCCCTAATCAGCAACATTGCTTTTTCACAACTTGATATGAAAATTTCATTTTTTGACTACTTATGGACTCTGTGCATTAAATCTGAAGTCCCCATAGCTTATACCACTGACCAAATAACCGAATTTCTGAATTTAGAAGGAAAATCATTATGCAGTTCAATTACTTTGGAAAATATTCTCGATTTAGCAAAATGAATTTCTCCTTGTGCTTAAGAGAGATATCAGATTGATGACTGTGTAGAGCATGATAACTAACTTTGATTGGGTGCTATATGTTTAACTAATTGAAAATATTAATATGACATACTTATATACAGATTGCTATGCCATGGACTTATTAATCAATAAATCCAATTATGTGTATATGTTTTCTTTCATTATAGAAAATGGTTTTCCCCATCATGTGTTACAAATGTGGAAAACTGGGCCACAAAGCAAATGTATGCCAGTCTATAAACAATATGAGATTCAAAATATATCATTGTAAAATATGCAATCAGACCAATCATACTATGGAGAAGTGTTGGCATAGATTTCAAAATAATCATTTTCAACGTCAGTTTTTTATTCCTTTTATTAAGAATCAAGAAATCTTATTCAAACCTCAATGAGGCAAGTCCTACATTCCATATAATGAGAAAAAATATCATGCACCTAATTATATGAATAAAGGAAATAATAGTCCCCGATTCAAAATTTAAAATTGTTGTGAAAAATGTACCAAATTGAATGAGGATAAGAAAATTTCTCAAGAAATAAAAGACAAGATCAAAAAGGTGCAAGAAAAGTTTTATGACAAGCGGAGTATCTATTAAATTTCTCTTTGGGAGAGCATTGCAAACGTCACAAATATATGACATTGTAAATAATATATAACTAGAGTAAGCATATCTGAGGTTACAGTAATTATCTTAATTATTTATTCTTATAACTTTATGAAGTTTGCAAAGTTTGATCTGCTGCAAAGTTTAATCATCATCTTTACTTCTGCAAAGAGTCCTGCAAGAAAGCAGTCTAGCTAAATTATCATAATTGGACTGACTTGAATATAATAGCTTACTAACCGTTTTTGTAATTTTAAATTTCTGCAAAATGCAGTTTGACACAAAATTATCATAAACCTGCAAAAATGAATAAGAAAGTTTGCTCTCTTTTCTTCCATTTTCAATAAACTTGCACTTGACATCATGATCAAAGTTATGGCCAAATTCCCATGAAAGGACCATCATCCCATCATGGTCGATATAATTTTCACTCACAGACAAGGACTTTGGCTTTGGATTTGATTTTTTTGAATATTTACTGTGTGACATTAAATATTTTGAGAGAATATTTCATGAATTATAAATTAGGTACATTTGAATTTTTTCCAAATACCAAATTGTCCTGTGTTTCAGGATTATATATACTTGTGTTTCTTACTGAAACCATTATTCACCGAACCTAATAAATTAGTAATTTGATTTGTCACCCACAAGCAAGACTAGAGACACCCCGTTGTTACGCATCAGCTAGGGATGGTGAGTTGACCATAGTAGAACTTAGTAAAGCTAATACAAGATTTGGGATAATAGAATTCAATTCTATCATAAATTTTATTTGTTGTGAACATTGGAAACAAACCAAAAAATGGTTGAAAATACAGCCAAAAATGAGTCAAAAAATTAAACATTTATGACATAAGTGCTTGGCATCAAAAGCAGCCAACATACAGTATGCATAAACAAGCTTGCAAGATGCACAGTATGAATAAAGTTTTAGTAAGCACCATAGATGATGAGTGGTAGCCAATATTGTCGATTTGCAATAAGTATCTCTTAAACTATATGGACCTTTTTTCTAAAGTTGCATGGTCTATTCCTCTTTAATCTAAAAGCTCAAAGGATGTTTTGAGTGCATTCAAGAAAATTTTAGCTGATGGTAGAAAGCCATATAAATTACAGACAAAGGCAAGGAATTTACAAATGAGAAATCACAAAAAAATTTAAAGACAATTTTTTTCAAACAACACAAAGTGAAATGAAAGCTAGCCTGGCTGAACAATCTCATTGAATGCCAAAAAGCTTTTGTGGTGATACGTTTCAAAAGCAACACATACAGGTGCACCAATATTATAGGCAAATTAGTGGAAATTTATAATTCATCATTTCACCAAACAATAGGTATGGCACTAAAAGATGTCTTGGGATAAATTGAGCAAGAACTTTTGAATAGGGCATTTAGAATAAATGCAAAGAGTATAAAATTTGAAAGCAATACTGGTGATAAGGTGCAAATAAGTAAAGTTAAACGGACTTCCTAAAAGGGATATTGGTCGAACTGGACAGCAGAGTATTTAATTCTGGCAGAGAGGTTCATCAGGAATCCACCCATTTACACCTTAAAAGATCAGATGTATGAAAAATTGGAGGGCATTTTCTCTGAGCTAGAAATGCAGGAAATGAGCATTTCAGCCAATGATTCATTTGTGATTGACAAATACTAAAAACTCATAAAAATAATGGTAAAGCAGATTATTTAGTCAGATGGCGGAGTTATGGTCCAAAATTTGATTCTTGGGTCTCTGGCATAATTAAATTATAAATCTTATTGTTTAGTGAATTAAGATAGAACAAAGATGGATGATCTTGCCACAAGACCTTCTGAATTTTATGTTTATTTCAATTCACCTTACAGCATTAAGCAGAAAGATGGTTTTATGTTTCAGCTAAAAACACCCCTAAAATTTCCAAGTGAATGGGAAGTTGAAATCGAAGAAATTACTTCAAGTCCTCCAATGATAAGCCCTAAAATTATAAAATAAGCCTCTCTGGATGATCCCAGTAAAATATATATAGTTAAAAATATTCTTGTGTTTTAAAATAATTCAAAGCTACATTTTGTCAATGTTTTTGACTATAGCTGATAATAATGGAAATCTGTACAATATTTTGGACCCAATTACCATAAAGTTTATTTTCAAAGACATAATGCAATTCACTCTTTTTTGTAGAATTATTTATAATATACAGGTTAGTGGAGCATTTTAAGAGTTTATTAAAGAAACTACGAAAAAGAAGAAAAAGTGCAAGAAACAGCAGGTTGGGTTAGGCAGACAATCTATAAATATAACAAAGCAGTGTAATTATGCATTGAGAAACTATAATTTTTCCAAGAATAAAAACTTATCAAAAATGTTGAGGAACTGGATATTTTTTCTGGTCCTACTTTGCAATCTTCAATCACTGGCAAGACCCAAACAGAATTTTTTTCCAATCAATCTGCTTATGACAGAAGAAGTAATAGAATTTGGTATACCGGAGTCTTTCACACAGTTAACTGATCCGAGTTTTTTATTGAAAGTAAGAGCAAAAATTGTCAATAGGGTTGGGGTTGGTTTAGCAGATGATGCAAGAGTCAGGCCTGTTAATCTAACTTAACATTCAATTTTTAAAGACATTACATCGAAAGCAAATGGGGTTTTAGTTAGACAAGCTACAGCTTACCCCTACAGGGTCTCTATTGAGACAGCTTTTACCTACTCAACAGCTGCAAAAAACGGGTTGGTGGGAGCCCCTCAGCTCTTCTATAAAGATAAAGCAGGAAAATTTAATGGTGTTGTCAAAGAAATAAATCCAAGTTTTTGATTTTGTTGGTCAAAAAGCTAAAACCAACTGACGTTACTTTAAATTAAGCGTTTCCTCTGTGATGTTTGCTTTTGTTTAACAAACACAAAAACTAGCTCTGAAAATTTTTACCTTTTAAATATATTAGTTACATTAGGGATATGCTGATAAGCCTAAGATAAATTGAGCATTGGTACTCATATCTTACCAGTTTTGAATATCACTAATTCTCGAGGGTAAAACTTTTTGCTTACTAAATTACCTACATTTTTTTTACAAAATCAATGTAAACATAAAATATATGAACATTTTTGTATTTATTTAGTGAGGAGCTTGTAACTTAACTGTATAAATAAAATAAGCATTCTTGAACTCTTATGAAAATATAAAAGTTTGCGCAAATGCCAATCATGCTTTATGTGTGTAATACATAAAAAACTTGCAATAATGCTTTCTACTCACAATGAGTTAAGAAAATTTTCTATTATTTTTTATCTCTAGAAAATCTATTAGTTTGACAATCTACATAAAATTGACTGCAAATAAGTTTTTTTATTATGCGCATAGATACAATGTTTGTTAATAAGTCAGTGCCACACGTGGGTGTGGGGAGAAGGGCTGGGGGCTGAGAAAATGCATCCCCAGAAGTTAAAATACCCCCCTCCCCCATAAATCTAGAATATCCCCCACAGAATCATGTTTCACCACACCTGGGCGTGGGGGGTTTGGGGGGTATGCACTCCCCAGAAATCTGATGCCGCTTAAATGGCCAAAACAGAAAAAGGTTGCAGGGTCGACTACAGCCCCAAGCTGTTGGAGTTGCGCCCAGACGCGTCTGTCACCAGAAGCGCCGACAGGCTGCCGGCAGCTGAAGTACCTACTCAGCTGCCAGCAGCGGTCTGCAATCCACCCAGCGACAAAATTTGGCCGGATATGCCGAATCACCAGGCCCCTTGACTAGCGGTCAAAACATTTTTAATTACAGCCGGATATGTTGTTATTATTCAAAAACTTTTGAGTGATATGGGCCTTTTATCCCTTCCGCACAATAGATCATTTTGCACTCTCACGCCCTGCTATTGACAAATTTTAGAGAATTTCCTAAATAATTTCAAGCCAATTGTAGAGAGGATATTTTTCAATGCTTTTCCACATCTATTTGCTCAAGAATGAGAAATTTCCGGCACTTCCTGTCATTGCCCTCATGTCTTGATTTCACTTTATCCACTTTGTGCCTTTTTTGATTTTTCAAAATTTTTCATCTTTTTCTTTTCTAGAAAATAGAGTCAGAATCGCTCCGCACTGATCTTATGCACCGGTTCACACATTTTTTTGATCATAAGTACGTACATTATATTTCCCCCTACCTGTAGAATTCCTAGGCTTTGTATGTATGGAAGTAATATGTATCATTTTATCCAAATGGCAGCGCCGCGTGGTAAGGCAATTATACTTCCAAAAATTATCAATTATTACTAAATTTTAGCCTGATTATGGACGGATAAAAAATAATTTATATACACACACACACACACACACATATATATATATATATATATATATATATATATATATATATATATATATATATATATATATATATATATATATATATATATATATATATATATATATATATATATATATATATATATATATATATATATATATATATATATATATAATTTCATTTGGATATAATTAAGGGTGGCTTTCCACCTTAAGTTCACCAGTCATATGGCAAATGAATTAACTATTTATCCAAAATGCTACCTATTGCAGTTTGTTTGACCTAATCCAATGATTAGGTTTAATATTCACAATTTGTTTACTGTTATAATGCACAAACTGCTCAAAGCTGCCTGGAAAACCTTTTTTTGATATCTCAAAATTTTAAACCCATTTGTTAATTTGTACTGCATTGTTTTGTATAGAACAATTAGAAAGACAAAATTTTAACATTTTTGGGTGTTTTTTCAGTAAGAAAGAAGTAATTTAAGTACTCATGTCGCACAAACCACCTCCGAGATTTTAACGTTTTTCCTGCTTTAGACCTCAAAATTGATTACAAAAAAACGTTCAGTCATCTCAAATCCGCCTGACAGTCCGTGTTTGCCTGTACAATCAGGGATTTCTCTTTCCCATTCACCCCCTGTGCGCATATCTAGGGTTGGTATTTGGGCAACCGATCGATTGCCTTCCCCAAAATAATTTTGAATGTTTGGTTATTGCAGGTCCAGCTTGAATTATTGCATGTCTTTGGCTTATTAACTTTGCCCAAGTACCCACAAAAATTTCACTTTTTCTTACCTTTTTTGTGAGCTGAAAACTTTTAGATATTTGTATATTTCCGTTTTCTCGGGGTACAGTCTGTTGAGACATGTCAGTCAATTAGCTTTTTATGAGTTCTCTTGACGAATCTACCAAGATTAGCCCTAACACTGATTTGCCAAGATTTAATCACATGTTTAAAGATCATTATCTTTCACTAACACACTAGCGCCGAATGTGCAAATCTTTTATCTTTCTAGCTAAAAAAGTTTTGTCCTAATATGTACCCTTGCAAATTTGCCATTTTTAAGAAATCTAATAAATTTTTCAGCTAGGTCACTCTTTACTCTCCACATCCAAGTCACTTCCCTATAATAGTGTGTCATGTGTCTTTATGTTCTCATTATTCTCAACAGCATTGAGGCTTTGCATCTTTTTGTAAATTTGTATTATGACATTTTTCTACTGAAGTTTAGTTTGTAATACTTTTCCCTTCAGCCACGCCATGGCATCATGCCACAATTTCCACCACTACCCCATTGCGGCAAATTTCATTCTTGCCACCACATTTCAGCAGCGGCGGCTGAATTTGCCACAACGTCAATTGTTCCTGCCATGTCAGCTGTTTATTCTGCCATCGCGTTGGCGTTTAATTTGCCACTGCAACGGCGGTTGAATTTGCCGCCTCGACAGTGGTTGAATTTGCTGCCTCAACGGCACTCAATTTTGCCGCCACAATGTGGCCCTGGCCATGCAATGCCCAACCGCTGGGGCAGCAGTTGTTTGCATAATAACCAAGAATGGCACACTTCTCCTGGCCGGCGTTCTCAATCCCCACATGAGCGCCAGCCAGGCAACACTTGGTTCACCAGCAACCAAGTGAGACCAAATTTTGGCGCAAATTCTACTACACCAATTATTCTCTATAACATACTCTCAACGATAGCTAGAGCTTCCTACTCTAATTACTTTTCTTTATGTGAATGCTATGAGCACTTTATGAATTTTGTCTACTCATGAAATTACTTTGTGTCAAATCTCCATTACCCTCATGTAAATGTAAAACTCAGCTTACAACTATTTTTGACATACAAAAAGATGAATTTTCACTGCACCTTCAATCTGGACATTATTGTATAGTTCATTGTTTTTAAAAGCTTTAGTATTTCAATTCACAATCTATTTTTTCATTTGTGTGTGAAACTTTAAAACATTAAGTTTATGCTGCTTCAATTTGTCACTTTTATAATTCAATCATGGTGGGTTCCTTCATGGCCATACATTGCACGATCACGCCCGGCCAATATTCATTTTTTATTTTTAATTATTGTGTTATTGTTTTTGTATTGTGTAACGGATCGAAATTAAGAGTCAAGTTTCTTTATGTTTCGCATGAAAGTTTTGGCTGCATTTAAAATTGGTTTCATCCAATCTCACAATGTAATTATTCAGATACCTTCAAATATTGTAATTGTCATGCTGTTATAATACGCCTCTTATATCAAAACGGTTCAACTTCACTCCCTAGACCTTGCTGAGCATCTTCCATTTTTGAACTTTCACACTCGACAACATATATTTTAGTTTTAATTTTGCACAATATTATATTCCAGTTGGAGTTTATTTTCTCCTTTTCAATTGACACTTCCTCGGTCTCAAAATTGCACTAATAATGATAAAAAATCAATAAATTCTTAAAATAATCATATGTATAAACTGTTTGCATACATACAGGTAATTATAATAGCCAGTATGCTCAAATAATTGGTCCTGATACACAAGGATGGATTTAAGTGTGGAGGTGGCAGCCGCCTCCCTCCATTAGCCAAAATTATTTGCTGAATTAGAGAATGGATAGACAATTTGCAATGATTTTTTGCCATCAGATACCTTAATGTCACCTATTTTTCCGGCGCTCCGCACCATTCTATACCGATTATTGACTTTGACTTACTATCTTGCTGTTCTAGAAGCCATTTTCAGTCCATTTAGATTTTAAAACAATGCCAACGGGATGAACAGCTGTTTTGCATACTCTTCTTTTTTACAATTAAAAATTTCTGTTTTACATCAAATGCTATAGATACCGGAAATCAAACAGTATAATTTGATTCTAGCCTTCTATCCTCCATAATTTACACAATTCAAACGAATTTAATGGTGTTTTGCTTAGAAAGTGTGTAAGATGTTTAATGATTTTGGAATAATTTTGCGTCAGGGCAGATTTAATATAAAAGTTAAAAATGTAAAAAACAGCAAATCAACGCAATTTTGTGCTCTCAGCGCAAATTTTTGGTCCTATTTTTGACTGTTTTCAAAATACTTGACACACCGCCCCCCTCCTCAGAGAAATCCACGACCATTCACTCCTGATACATACTACTTTAGATTAGTACTCTGCAAAATTTAACCTTTGAGATAGATACAATAGTAAATGAAATTCTTGATAACTATGTGTATTTTAGTTGCGAAGTACACTCACTTCAGCATGGTTCGCCAATCCGCTTCATGCTTTGCTGTGAAATGCCATCAAAAATTAATCAGTCTGTATTTTAATTTTCCTACATTGAGAAAGTCGATTTTTATTCAGCTATGGTATTGAATTATATTATTTACTTTCTTGCATATGTTTTATCTGTTGCATTTTGCGTTAGTTTAAGGTTAAACCGTTAGACTTCTCTTTTACTGTTAAATGTTTAAATTTAAGCTGTTTTGTATAATCGATTTTTCAGCTATTGCTTTGCCAAATTATGTTGAATTACTGTTCTCTATTCTGTGGTTTTGTACACTCATTTAATTATTAGAGTAATTCTTTTAAAAATAATATGCTAAAATACATGGCGTGATTCTGAATTTGTCTGAGAAAACACCTCTTTTTTGGCATTTGTAGTTAGACTCACGGTCATTATAAAAAAAATCACTTTCAAATTTAAAAAGTGTGATGGTTTCATATATATGCAGGTAGCAATTTTTCTATTTTCAACCTATACTTTTATCTTAATTTCTAGCCAAACAAGACTCGACTTCATAAAGTTGTGACGCAGTTCATGACCATACATTGCTGATACAACAACAATTTTAAGTTGATATGTTTATTGTTTTTTGTCATGCGTGTTATGGTGGTACATTGCCTATTGCATGCTTGGTGGCGAGTTTCCGCCCTGTCGCAAATCCGTATTTTGGCAAATTGTTCAAAAACTTATTGCTTCACTTGATTTTCAATAATTTTGTGCTGTAAGGATAAATTTTACATTAATTAAATATTATCACATCTGAATATTCACTCATGTGTCCTAAGATACTTACCTATATGTAACAAGGGGTGAGTGGGGTATATTCCCTCCCTGATGGCTCACCCACACAGGTACTGTCCGCCTATTTTGACCAGATGGAACGTATTTTCCATGCTTTTAACGTCAAAAGCAGCAAAAATCTCAGAAATGTTCCCCTGCTTTGCAACAAAGTAGTAGTTTTGTGTACTTATAACCCAAGATGTGCCTTAAATTTTATTTTTTTTGATGGTATATTCCAGGTTCAGAATTTTGAGCTGAACAAAATGGATGTAGTCCAGATTTAACAAACTCAATATTTATTGCGCTACAGTAAGAAATCAAAAAATCAATAATTATTCAATCTCAAATATCTCCAATCGCCGTTTGCCAAATTTCTTAATATTTCAGACAAATGTGCAATCTTATGTGGAGAACACGATGAAAGTATTTTTTTGGTACATGTTTGGTCAAAGTTTCTTACTGTAGGCATATTTATGTGTTTTTCAAGCATTTTGCTTACTTCATGAGGGTCTAGCGCCTCAGGGAATGCTCTGAGCGCGAAATTGCAGGACTTGAAAAATGTTAACCATGCACTTCTCTATTGAATAGGACACTTGCAATATTTTAAAACCTCGCCCATATGGCTTCATGGTATAAAAAACGTATATTTTTACAATTTTTTGCTAAAACAGTCATATCTATGTTGCTATTTTGCTTGGTCCAGTGTGGTAAAATATTTCATGTTATTCAGTGTATCTAGTATGTTGTCTACATGTGGTAAAGGGTACACATCTTTTTTTCACTCGCCACTTGTGGCCGTAATGCGTCACAAGTTTTACTTCTCTTTTGAAGAGGTTTAATCTTTAAGCTTAACTTATCCTAACTCCTTCACATTCTTTGCAGATTAAATAGACTGATGCTTTGCTGCTTAGTTGGTTACTACTTAAATTGTCACTACCAAGCGGATTGAGTTAAACATAACACAAAGTATCTACGTACCTTTCTTTTACTCTGACAAATGACAATGGACAGCAGACGGGCAAAAAATGTGGAATGAAGTTAAGACTATTTGAGGCAAAAATTGGATAATGTGTGAGAATGATAAGATCACAAACTTTTTTACAACTTGTATGCGTAGGTATGTTAAGCCAGTTATTTAATTAGAGATTTTACAAAAAAAGCAGGAAATAAGATACTTGAACAAAATACGCAATTGATGTCAAAAGTGTTATGAAATAAGTATAAAATGCACATGAAGGTCTGGTATTAGCTTAGCGGGATCTGCATTGAGTATAGAACCTGGGGCATTCTCATTCAACACAGCAAATAGCTTAGCATGATTGTTAATAGTAACCAGCAGGTGAGGTATTATTGGTGAGCACAAGCGTTCAGTGCTTGAAAATAGTTGTGATGGCATAAGATTAGTATTGCTAATCCCTGTGATCTCAGTTGATGTGTGGTTAGGGATAAATTTTGGCGGACTGTCTTGTACCACATCACCACGTGCATCACATGTGCTTTCTATAGTAACCACATTTATCTGCTGGTTTGCCATACTTCATAGGTTGTATGGATGACCTGGTGTCATACTTTTTCACACTGTTTTAGGATCTGACTGAACCAATTGATTTGGTTCTGCCTATTTTATTCCAAAGAAAGGCTTGCTTTGATTTACATGCACCATTTCACTAACTGTACTGATTTGCAATAATTGAATGATAATATTAGGGTACTTCACTTCAATAACCTTGTAAGGACCTTTGTATAGAGGCAGTAATTTTTGTGAGATGCGCTTTTTTACATTATGGGATTCCTTCAAGACAAGGTCTCCTATGGAGAAGGTAACATTATGTGCATTTTTATTATAGCTAGTACTATATTTCTACTGTACCTGTCCAATTTGGCTTTGAATAACAGTGAGTCCTGGTGAGAAATGTTGTTTCACTTCATGATCATAAAAATCATTATAAGTAAGATATATGCTTGGCAGATAGTTCAGAGCAGAATCAGCAGGTAGGTTAGCTATTCTTCCATACAAAACTTGGAATGGTGCATAACCAGTTGAGTCATTTGTGTGTATGTTGGTTGCAAAAACTGTGTAAGGGAGGTGTTCATCCCAGTCAACTTGGTGCTGATCCACAAACACACGTATTCTTGTTATCAGTGTCTGATTTGCTCTTTCCACCTCACCATTTGCAATTGAGTGGTACTGGTAAGCAAAGTACTCATATGAACTTTTTGTACATTCATGAAATGCGTGATTTTGCTCATGAATTTTGATGTAAAGTCATCTTCACAATGACATTGTAGGATCTGTGATGCTCCGTGCCTACAAATTATTTTTGTAACAAAAAATTTAGCGACTGTATTAGCTGTGATGTCAGGCTTTGGAAAAGCTTCAATATGTCTTGTAAAATAATCTATGATGACAACAATAAAGCTATTCCCATTTTCAGTCACGCTTAGGACCCATGCTGTCCACAGCAACACGTTCAAATGATCCTGATGTGATGATAGGTTTAAGTGTTGCTGTTATTTTATGATGCATTGTTTTATTTTTCTGACAAGTTTCACATGCTTCACAGTAATTTATTGCATCTTTATTCATAACTCTTTCCTCCTGGTCGCAAAGTGAACTTGCAAAAGCCACAGGACGTTTGAGATTATCATCATCTATCTGGCTGAGTACAGCTCCTATTCCTTGAATTGGAACGTCTGTTTGAAGAACAAATGACTTGTTTAAATTGGGATGGCATAAAATTGGTGGGCTAGTGAGCAGTGATCTTAATGCCTCAAATGCATTTTGTTGCTCTTTTCCCCAGAAAAATTTTTCCTCCTTCTTTAAGAGTTTAGTAAGAAGTTGAGACTTTAGTGCGCAATTAGGTATAAAGCGGCAATAATATGAAATTATCCGAGAAATGACTTCTCATCTTTTGAATTTTCAGGCTAAGCTATTTTTGAAATTGCCTCGAATGTTTTGTTATCTGGCAAGATCCCTTGCTCAGATATTTGATATCCTAGATATTCAATTTTGGTAAAGCTAAACTTGCATTTATGTAACCTCAATTTCATGCCTCCTTTTGATAGGCGTTCAAGAATCACTTTGTGTGTTTTGGCGTATATCAATATATCATCTAGGTATACTAAGCAGGTTTGCCATTGCATATAAATTCTTTGTTGTACATATTGTACAAAGACCTTTGAATTAGTATTTAATATTCTTTTCACTAAAGTTTAAAAAAATTTTTCAAGAGCAATGCAATCTAATATTCTTTATAAGTAAAGGAAATGCAGCTGGCTATTGAAAAAACATACAAAAACTAATTGCATGTGAGCAAGGAGAAGGAAGAAACAGAGAGGTATTTTAATTGCTCAATTTACCTGCAAACCTTTTCAGAATAACACAAGGCAGTTTAGGAAAAGACAGAATATTTTTCAAGCTTTCAGAAAAGTATAAATCTAAAGATATGCCCAAAAATTACATGGGTAACATGGTGTGCATGAGGCTATTGGCTGCATGACTGGCAGGACCACATCCTCCTCTCAATCCACTCTTTTCACCACTACCATTCAAGGAACAAGGTTGATAAAAAAGCACTGTAGTTGGGCAAAGGTGCAGTTGGATAGGTGATGGAGGTGGGAGATAGCAGAAATGGCAGGTTTCCTGGGAATGGTATCCCATTCAGGAGGAAGAGAGCATTTGCAAATGAACTAACAGGAGGAGCATTGCTGACAACTGCTGCTCTTGAATTAGCAATAGGCACAACTGTCACAGTATTGATAATAACTCACTCTCAAGAGCCTTCATCATCATCAATTGTTATCTATTTTGGTTTGTTCTTGTCCATGTTATGAATAAATAAACAAAGATCACACAGAACTAAAAAAGTATAATTTGATCTAAAGCTATTAAAGATGACATTATAATGAGAGAATATATTATAATATGCATCTTGACATTCAACAATATATGAGTGAATATAAATTGTTCTAAAGAAATCAGTAATGTTTAATGAAACATCCGATCAATTTGCTTGAATGATAAGTGTAATTTCCAAGTTTAAGCCTGGAAAAACTTTACACAAGAGTATCCTGTTTTAAAAACCCTAAAATTTGATCAATCTTGTCAAGAATGCCTAAAAGTTGATGAAAATTTTCTAAAAATTAGCGTCAAGGGTTTATGCTTAGAGCCAACATGCAGACACAGATGGGAATTTGCAACAATTTCAAGTGAAATTGCAAGCTGTATAGCTTTATGAATAATGTTGACTCTCCTTTACACAATACTTTTTATTAAAAAACACTATTCCAAAATGAAACACATTGCCTATAAGGCTTTAATCTTTTTGTTTTCTATTCTTTTCCAGTAAAAAGTCACATTTTATCCAAATTTTTCATCAAAGATTTGTAGCTTTTGCAATTTTTGTTTTAGCTCAGAATTTCAGTTTTTCTCACATATTTTTGGTCATTCTTTCATTGATAGGAATTTCAGATTTGTCAGCCATTTTTTCTCCATCACTTATGCAAATAAAATTTTTATGTAGGCAGGCACGCAATTTCAAAGCATCAATGCATTTATGTGAGTGTCTACACCTTTTGAACATGTATTTGGTGTAATGTACATCTTTTAAGCCTTCAGTAAGACAGGCTTCAATGAATAAAAAAATGATCAATAATCTTTAATGTAATATAGTCAGCTAGAATTTGCTCAGCAAGCAAAAAGGAAGTCTCAAATGGCATAATTGATGAAGAAAAAAGATAGGCAATATGTGTACATCATACAATTAAGTTTGAGTGAATCAATTTTTGGCACCAAGGAAGTTTTAAGGCGGTAACCTTGTAGCTACAAAGGCAGTAATAAATACATGTGAATATGACTAGAAAATCAATGTTAAATGGCACATAATAGTGACTCACTTTGAAATGGTAGCTTACAACAACTTTGTTAAATGATGCAATATAATTAAATCAAAGATATGGGTGAAAAATGTGTCATTCTTCTCTACTCTGATCATATGTTTATCTCACTTCTTTATATTTCTGATACTTTCAACAGTGCTCAATGTAGGACTTCCTTAAGGGGCAGGGGTTCCAGTTACAGTCCACCATTGGACCATATATTTGCACTTACGCGCAAAATAGCATAATTTCAGTGTTTTACACTGTGTACTTTTGCCTAAAATCACTTTTGATGCATATCTTTTCAGAACATTTTTAAATTTTGTCAATTAGTGTGCAAAACTCATTACATTGATTTGACTTCTACAACATTCTGCTGCATCGGACCGGCAATTTTGTGACATTAGGGCAGATAGACAACTAGATGCATAATTCGCTGCTCGACTTCTGATATCTATAACATTTGATGCAAAACATAAAAATTTTTAATTCAACATAGAAGGAAAGTGTCTACACATAGAAAAAATAATAGCTTTCAGGCCACCAAGAAATTGATCAATGTGCTTCACTGTTATCATAATTATTATTATTATTATTATTTTGATCTTACTATTCATATTAATGATTGTTATTATTAAAAATTGAGAAATATGGTGACTGATGGCCAAAAATCACTGCTATTTGAATATGCTTTCTTTATCTCATCAAAAATTTTTTGGCTACTCGGGGTGGTTGGTTGCTGGCCGCCCCCTCCCTAAATCCGCGCCTCCTTAGATACATTAATTATTACTGCCCCTTCAAAGTGAACCTTTTTGTATACTTCTTGCTTTTAGCAAGTTTCAGAATTTTGATTTGTGATCTTTTTTTCCTTTGTCTGTTTTATAAACTTGAAGTTGACACTGCTACCAATTGCCTCTTTTCCAGACCAGCCGGCACAAATCCCAGGTTTGGCAATGCTCCGGCCATATCACCCACTTGCAGCCAATTTTTAACTTCTATATTACGTAATGGCATTTGTATTTTATTTGTGTAACAATTCAAAATTTTGAGTGGGTATCTTTCTGCTGCTCCACATCACAATTTTGGCTGAATGTAAACTTCATTTCATCTTTCTCACTATCCCATTATTTTGAAATCTTGGTATATTGCCATTGTCAGGTATTAATTATACGGCTCTGTAAACAGAACAGTTGACCCTCCCTACCTTGCCCTTGCTTCCCATCATGTCCCATCATGAATTCTCTAACTCTAACAGCTCCACACTATACATATTACTTCTGTTGATATAGTACTATGGTAATATAATCCTGAAAGTATTAGAGCTTTATTGCTTCAATCAAGCTTAGGGAATTGCACACAAGATTCCTCTCAGCCCAAGTGCAATGAAAATTATTAAATACCAGTGTTTGTGACAACGCTTTTTGTATACATAGTCAGTATTACTCCAAACATAATTTGGTGGTTGGATCAGTCAATATTTTACTTCATGAAGCCGTTAAATCCACTTAAATCAGACTTTACTTCTTGATTTTATTGTTTGATTTACTACTTTTTAAATTTTGGATTGTTTAGTCCAGTATTAATTCTCTACCTTACTTTTAACTCCCTAGCGCCACATAGCAGGATTATTTTTGACCCCTAAATTTTTTTGCTTACGACCATATTTTGCTTTTTCTTGAGTACGTTTCCCTTGCTTTCTACAACCTTTATTAAGCCATCATTGTCAAAATGTTCTGCAACCCATCCAAAATTTTGAACCATTCTTCAAACCATATGTGGGCAGCATAAAAATTCTGCAGGGGGTTTGGGGGTGTGCAAGTTTTTCAATGGTCTACAAATTGCCATAAAAATAGTGGTATGGCAAAATGGTAATTTTTAAATGTTTCTCATTGACCGCAATAGATTGGCATCAAATAATTGCCAGAAAGCAAATTTATTGTATAAGTTGCTTCCTAACAAGTAGGTATTTTGGGTTCTGAGAATGTATTTTGATTTCTTTGGGTTCCCTACCCCCTTACCTTCCCATCAAGCTGTGCTTGTACCCATAAGTGGGCAGCACTAATAATCTCAGAAGGGGGTGAGAATATTTCTGCACAGGTGGGGTATGGGAAAATTTTCAAAGGTAAAAAAATGGACTTCAAAGTGATCATTGATGAAATCCCACTCATTTTTGACATCTCTCATTGGGCACTATCCAGGTTTCAAAACTTTGCTGGATAGCTAAAAATTTTTGAGAAATTGAATTTTACTGTGGGCTATTCCAACTTCTAAGGAGGGCTGCTTCCCTCAAACCCCCCTACGCCCACATGTGGTTGTAATCCGTGGCTTGTGCTACTGGTGTTTCACATTTTTTTTAATAAATATTGAAAGTTAGCAACAGCTTAGTTGATGTTTCTACAGTTGTATTGGAAGCTAATAGTCATTTCTTCCGATTGTTTTGTATCTTTGCCTAATTATAATATGATTCCGGAGCATATCAATTGTGTGATTTTCCCAAGCACATCAACTCTGTTGAGCACATGGCAACCTCAACTTTGTCCTACGATTCAAGCATCTGAGCTCTAGTGCATCATAAGGTATGCTTTAATTGATTCTGATGTGGATGGTCAACATTTCATATCTTAGATTTATTTGTCTCTGGCTTTTGCTTACTCATATTTTTTCTGACATTTCATGTTTATTTTACTTTTATCACTTATCTTTCTCATGCTTATACCTTTTACTTTCTTAATATACATATAATTATGATTGAATTGATAACTAACTGTATCTCAGAAGGATATTATTTTTCAACATATCTGAATTGAATTTGATTTTCTTCCTTGAATTTGGTTTAGCTGCTTACCTTTGCACAATTCAAATTTATCTTGATATTTATTAATTTTTCTCTATAACTAATACTAATTTTTATTTTATCTCATCTCCCTCAATTTTTTTCATACTCTACTTTAGATTACCCTTGTACAAACAATGTCAAATACTTGACAATGTCAATAGATGTTGGAATCAAGCAGCATAGCAATGTAAGTTCATGTATCTTTCAAAGGTTAACTGGAATTGTGTGGTGGCATATATTATAAATGAATCTAAACCAAACATGGCCGTCTTGTAAAAGGCAAGTGGGGAAACTGCCTTTTTGTGCACCCTAAACTGCTGAGTACACGCTGAAAACCCCGTTTTTTTGTTTTTGTATCATGGATCTATTGTTCTAGAACAAAGACACATCTAAAAATATTAACAAAAATTACAAATCTTCACTAAAGTGATTATTATATCCTAAAAACATTAGTTTCTAGCCTTCGCCTTCAAAAATTTGTCATTTTTTTAGCTAATAGATCCGTGCCAATGCATTAATGACCATGGTTCTTAAGAATTTTTTGTAAATAAATAAAAACTTGTACAAGATCGCCCATTCGGGACAGGGGATGAAATATGCAGGTTGTGACTAGCCATATTCCAATGCTTTCAAGTGGATACTTTCTCAATTCTTTCGACAATACATACATTCATTTTCTTCTAGACGTTCACTCTACATCAAAAAGCATAGATTGTAAAGACGTGATCAAAGACAATATTATCTAATTTCATTTCAGGACTATTCTTCTCTTTTTAAGATTTTACAGTATCCTTTTAATGCTCTACAGTAGGTATCTTATTCTATCACTATGCGCGCACATCGTAATCCATGTACATTTTTTTCCGTCTCTAACTTCAAACCAAATCACAGACATCAAAACAAGGGTTCACAGGCATGCAATCTGTCAATCATTGTTTTGCTCAATTACTTAACTCAACGCACAAGCTGTAGAAAATATCAAACTCCATAATGCTAAGCACAAAATAATTGTCAATTAGATGCACAAATTGCCCAAACCAAAAATAGTAAACAAACAGAGATGATAAAGCGGAGGGTCCACAGGCGCCCTGATACGGAGTAAGCAAGACCTGAAAAGCGAGTAAAAATAGAAACAGAAGGAGAGAATAAAACGAGCAAGAAATCGAGTTGGAGTGTGTTAGTAAGTTAGCAAGTGAACAGATCAGTCAGACGAGACAGTTAGTGAATAAGTTTGAAAGCGGAAACCCGAATAAAATAAAAACTCGAATTGGCAATAATAATCAGATTTAAATCTCAAGAAAGAAAGCAGAATACAGGGTTTTAAGAGAGACGTTTGTCATGTATAAATGGTAATTATTATTATTGCTATAACACCCGTTTTCGATTTATCAATTAATATAATATTTTGTTGCTTTAACATAATAAAGCAAGAATTGAACTAAGAATTAACTTGCTTAAATCCCAAAACATCGATTTTAATCAATCCCTTCCCTTTTTGTTACCAAGCCGTAACAGGATTCTTGCTGGATCAAACCAATCATTTTACGTTCAGCAAGTAACAATTAGAACTATGAACACCCAGCTTTCTTAATTTCATTCTCATCAAGTTTTATCTCGTGTGTGGGCTTTCCTCAATTTTATATTTTATTTAGAGTTTATTCTTCCATTCAGTGGACATTTCCTCTATTTCCAAATTGCCATAAGAATGAGATGAAATCAATAAATTGCTGATCATTGTCTGTATAAACTACTTGCATAGATGTAACATATTACTTTAGACAGTATGGTTAAATGATTTGTCCAGATACACACGGGCGAATTTCAGGGTGGTGCAGGAACCCACCCCCAATTAACCAAAAATGTTTGGTGCATTATAAAATTGATAGACAATTTGCAATGATATTTGACTATCAGTTCCCTTAATTTCTCAAATTTTTCCAGCGCTCTGAGCCAACTAATACCCAATATTGACTTCTATTTACTTTCTTGCTGATCTAGTAGCTATTTTCTGTTCTTTTTGATTTGAAAACAATTTGAAGTGGATAAAGAGCTGATTAGCATACTTTACTTTATTTACACTTCAAAATTTAAATGTTTTGCGCGAAATGCGATAGATACAGAACTGAATCAGGATATCCTGATTCTAGACATCCATCCACCTGAATTTTACGAATTATCCGGCGCTTTGCGCCATATTATCTGAAAATTCAAACAAGTTTAACAAGCTTTTGCTTAAAATTTATCAAAATTTTCTTCAGATTTTGGAAAAAGATTGTGGCTAAACTGATTTTATGCCATAGTATGTAATGTAAAATACCAAACAACGGTATCTCGCGCGTTCAGGGCAAATTTTTGAACCTATTTTTGCCTCTTTTAGGAAACAGCTCGCCCTCCACCCCCAAGCAGATCCTAACCTCTTTGCCATAGGTGGGCAGCACCATAATTCTGGGGGGGAGATAAAATTTCTGGGGGGGGCTTAAAAATTTTTAAAGGTCAAAAAATGCTCTTAAAAGTGGTCGTATGGCAAAAACACCATTTTTTGACGTTTCTCATCAAGCTCTATCCAATGGCATCAAAAAATTGCTAAAAAAGCAAAAAAAATTTTCTGGGGGGTATTTTGATTCCTGGGGGGCGGGGGTATTTCAACTTCTGGGGCTGCATACCCCCCCCAAACCCCCACGCCCATGTGTGCTCTTTGTCCTTGAAGCATCTATACTACTTTACTATTCTACATTACAAAATTTTCTGTT